>BSBM01001346.1:14830000-15430000 GCA_027924585.1 Larix kaempferi
TATATATCTACTATAGTGCTATATAATATTATATTATTAACCTATATATTATATATAAATATTATAATATGGAGAATGTGTTCACATTGGCATTACCTAAATATATTTGTTGGAGATTAGGAAATTCAACATGAGTCCTTGAGGTTGTTGTCCTAAATCTAACAAGGGCACAAAATTCAAATTGACAATTGAAAATATGTTTACTAATATGAACACATATGTGGGTAAACAAGATCGAGTTATCCTTTTGAGTGAAAGAAATAGATAACAAGCTAACATCATGCATGATTTGAGGGAGAAATATAAGGAATTGGGTCCTAAAGTTTTTCCAAAATAAGGGTGATTCACTTCAACTAAGACATGCTTACAGTTGGAAAATGATGGTTTATAAAGAATATTTGGCTTGAAAATAGGTTCTTGAATGCACCAAATTAGAAAAACTTGCAAGGTTGATGCATGCACAATCACTAGATCATGCTAGTAAACCCATTAGAACTAATATTTATGAGTGCATTTTTGGTGATAAATGCTAACGCATTGGACCCTAAACGGAAGATCTAAGGCATGTGCGCAATGCATGGGGTTGTAGAATATGAGAATAAACATAATTTTAAAGTGAAATAATCCCCTTTTCACGTTGTTGGGATGGGCCAATGCACAATTGATATAGTTTTGGCCATAAAGCATTTCATTAGGAACTATATACTACTCTAGGTTTTCATTTTTTTCCATGGGAACATAAGCTTGGAAATATCTCTTGAATTATGCATGTTACGATATCACATGGGAAAATGTGGACCTCTTCATAATATTTGTTTTTAATCATTAATCCCTCCCCACTCTTGATTAAGTTATTTCTCAAAGGAATCACCCAAGTGTAATTCTCAAAACACCATGTGTCTTTATACCACTCTCTGGAATTTTCTTTTAAGGTTTGAAAAAACAAATTCATGACCACATCTTGATGTTCAACATTAAATCTATCTATAAATTTATAATATTCTTTAAAGTGGTCGTTTGGAGAAATGGTATCACTTTCTTGTACCTTATGGAGGTACCTTCAATATCCATTAGGAAGTAAATGAAGATAGGCTTGTAAGGAAGATAAATCTAATTGAGCATATCTATCTTCAACTTGGAACTCCATTACAATTTAGTGGGGATATAAAGAACCTTAGGATAGTAGAAGGTATGGAACAAGAAACCACAACAAGGATAAATCCATGGGCAATAAGAGGTGTCATATAAATTGCAATTTTGAGAATGAATGTTTACAATTGCATAAATTTTAACGCTGCAGATGGATTTAGATGGATTTAGAGGGGTCTCTGAATCCATCTAGAACGTTAAAATTTACGAAATTGTGCAATTATCCATTGTTAAAATTTACAATTTCATAAATTTTAACGCTGCAGGTGGATTCAGATACCCTTAAGGGGCTCTCTAAATCCAGCTGCAATGTTAAAATTTACGAAATTATAAAATTTTATTGTCAAAATTGCAATATCCATTGTTAATAAAATTATTACAATTTCATAAATTTTGACAATGGACATTTTATATAATTATTAACTTAGCTATCTAGTCATATTTTTGTATCCCATGACTAAATTAGTCATATTTTTTATCCCATGACTAAATTAGTTATTTATTTTAGTCATTTTTAGTTGTGATCACTTAAAATTGCTCAAATTTGCTCATATATCACTTAAAAACACTGTGGCGACCAAATTCTTTGGTGGTTTAGTCATTTATTTCACTTAGTGACCAACTTTTTTGGTCGCTTGATCATTTATTACCCATTTTTCTACTAGTTATTTAGGGTTGAATCCATGAAGATGGGTAACACTTTTTGGCCGAAGGTGACAATGAAAATTCAATTTTTTACTCATTTATTAAATTGAATATCTCAAAACTCATATATGCTTTACGAATTCCGATATGTAACAAAAAAAAATTGTAGGGAATTATGTTGTCATTCCACCTATATTTTTAAATAAAATATTATTTAATACATGCCAAAATTGCATTTAATGATATGTTTGCTCTTGTAAATTTCGGAAAAGTGAACAAGTGGCTTCTATGCATGTAAAATAATTTAGTGATAAATGCATAATTTCAGAAAAAATATATATATGAACATAATCTACACAAAATGCACCAGGGCGCATTTTTTTTAATTTATTTTGGAAAATTCTATTTTTTATTAATTTTCGAAACCGACCATTGAAAATTCTATTAATTTGGTCGCTTGATCATTTATTACCCATTTTTCTACTAGTGATTTAGGGTTGAATCCATGAAGACGAGTAACATTTTTTGGCCAAAGGTGACAGTGAAAATTCAGATTTTTACTCATTTATTAAATTGAATATCTCAAAACTCATATATGCCTTGTGAATTCCGATATGTAACAAAAAACAATTGTAGGGAATTATGTTGTCATTCCACCTATATTTTTAAATAAAATATTATTTAATACATGCTAAAATTGCATTTACTGATATGTTTGCTCTTGTAAATTTCAGAAAAATGAACAAGTGGCTTATGTGCATGTAAAATAATTTAGTGATAAATGCATAATTTTAGAAAAAATATATATATGAACACAATCTACACAAAATGCACCAGGGCACACTTTTTTTAATTTATTTTGGAAAATTATATTTTTTATTAATTTTTGAAACCGACCATGTGCGTGCACGTAAACCTTTTTTTAATGGTTACAAAAATAAAAAACAAAAAATACCCCTTTGAAGAGGACGCGTTGATGTGGGACGTATATATTTTTTAAAATTTTTTGGTTGTGTACTTTTTATGTTGTTGATTTTTCTTTGCCTTGATTCGAAGTTGTGGACATGGTTTTTTAGTGTAAGCTTGAAAATAAAATAAAAAAGAATCATCATATGAACTAAAAAACATGTAAATTATATGCCAATGGATAGATGATCCATTGATGAATCCATTGGTATGAAGCTTGCCACCTAAGGTGCATCTCAAGACAAGGTTTAGGCCTAGCAAAGATGCTAGTAAAATTAAATTTATAGAAATGGGGGGTAAAAGTCTATTTTTAAAGCCCTCGATTGAGTTATGAGCTTGATCGAGGTTCATTTTCTGAAAACGAATTTGGGCATTCAAAGAGCTGCAATGGTCTCTACAAACCCCAAATTGTGCTCTCTCCTTCCCAACAGGTATGTAATACAAAAACGAATTCCAAGCAATGCCAAAAGGGAGGAAAACACTGGAAATCAGTGGAGAAAAACGCCCAGGCAGCTCCCAACAGGTCTGCAACACAAAAACGCCCTCTTCCCAGCTAGAAGACCCAAAGAAACCAGAAAAAATGTGGCTAGAAAACGCCCAGGAAATTCCAAAACGTGAGAGAGGCAAAACTCTCTCATGGTAATGGCTTAGGGAGCAAATCATGGTTGTTTTCTTGCCCAAGAAGCAAAAACATGATTTTCCATGAGGGTGGCTTGCCCATACTCGAATTTGGACAGCCATACCTCCCCAATCCCCAAGGCATTAACTACTTCACCCAACTCTTGGGAGAAATGAATGATTGGGCACCAAAGTCAACATGGATAGTTAATGTTTGATGGGTTCTCTCATTGACAGTTGGCTTGACTTCATTGGCTCAAGGGTTTGAATATTTTCCTCCCAATTCCTTGTAATATCATGCCCCCATCTCTTGTTGCATTGCATAGCTAGTTGTGGGTATTTATATTAAAATGCATATTTACAATTCCCATGGCTCACTAGCACATGGGTTAAATAATACCAACATACTTTCCTCTTCAAGATTGAGTGTTCACTAGCGGGGCCTTGGCCTTGAACTCCATGCTAGGAATCATACAAAATATGCATACAATATTTACATTATAGCCCAAATATCATAAGGGTCAAGAATGGGGATGTGACAGTTTGTAAAACCCTCGATCGAGGGTTCATGTGCAGATGGACAGAAGCTCGATCGAGCTTCTAAAAAATTCGATTAAAAAAAAAATTGGGTGCCCATATTCGTGTGCGCAAACAAATATGGGCATCCAAAAGTTTTTTTGATCAAAGTTTTTAAAAGCTCGTGTCGAATAAGTATTCTTAGCTTGTCCCACAGGGTATATATTCCAACTCTTAATTATGTGAGTGCCCTTGTAAATTAACAGATTTATTAATATTTATTATATTTCAAACTTTCATAGGATCGAGCTCTTCAAATTCAATTAAAATCAAACATAGAATTATAAGATAATCAAATTTAATAAAAAATAATTTCAATACGAAGAATGATACTTGTGGGTAATAGTAAAAACCTTGAAGAAGAATCAAGTAAAAGCATTAGTACAACCACTTCCTCTAGATTTTATACTTTTAGATATGGGTCACAAAGTAATTAGAGTTATAGATATGATTAGTCACATTTATAACTCCAATTACTCCTTGATCCATATCTACAAATGGGTATAAGGGACCCTTGCCATATTTTCCATGATTTCATTCACATCTTAAACATCAATCACTAATCTGTTATATCTATAGCCCTTTCTACTAGTCCTTGTCTGAGTTTGTATGTAATAGATGCAGTGAAATAAGGCATGGTTTGATGTTATTTTATACTTATAACGGTTGCATATGCTCGATCGAGCTTAGAAGCTTGATCGAGCTCTGAAAATGCAATGGCTTAATCGAGGGTTAATAAAACCCTCAATCAAGCTCGATACCTTGATCGAGGTTTTTATCAACCCTCAATTGAGCGTTTTAAAATAGCTCATTCGAGCGCTTATTTAAGCCCTCTATCAAGATTTGTAAAGCTCGTTCAAGCGCTTATTTAAGCCCTTGATTGATCTTTTTAAAGCTCGATCGAGTGCTTATTCAAGCCCTCGATTGATCTTTTTAAAGCTTGATCGTGGTCAATTTTTAACATAATCATGCCCTTCGCTTGCCAAAAAGTGTTACCCATCTTCATGGGAACACCCTTACCTTGAAGTAGAAATGATGGATTTCACCATTCCAAAATAGGTAAACCTAACTAATGCACCCTCTTTCTTGCTTGAAATAATAGTTGCACTAAATATGTAGCTCAAAGTCCGAGAAGATAGAAGCACAACCACTAAACATAAATGCACCCCATGCATTCAAATACAACAATATCTAAAATATATGCTTCTAAAAATAGTAGAAAACTTGTTTGAGCATAAGATAACTCCAAAAAAATATCCTTCTCTTAAACTTGACATGCATGCACCTACCAAAACAACCATGCTTATAAATAGACATGTCTAAAAATAGAAAATTGCTTAAAATTGGTACATTTTCCATTTGAAATAGAACTTGTCACCTAGATTCACATTGCTCTTTCTATCATAGAAAAGCATCTCCTTCGGATATAAAGATGATAAATCTCTATAAATTTTCATTCATGCACTTTTTAAGTTTTTCTTTTTTTAAGAAAGATTCTAAAAATAAAATGATGTCTAAAATGAAATATAACATTTTGAAGAGCATTAAGTATCATGCATGTCCATTAATTTCATGTGCATACATCTATAGAATTTTTTTCTAAAAATATAGGTGAATCCTCATGCACATTCATTGAAGTAAACTTACAAATGTTAAAAATCTAGAACTCATCATGATCATGAACGCAGGAACTTAAATATACGTTCATGAATGTGCTCATGATTAACACTGAATAAGCATGGGAAAGTATATCTCAAAGAAAATGGCACTTATGCTTCTAGAAGATTTTTTTAGTTCACTTGTAGATCTAGAAAAGGGGTTAATGAACAAACTGTATACCTTGCAACAATAGATTGTGGCATGGCCTTCTTTCCCTAGAAAGATCTTCATATGGTTGATTATTTTCTAAACTAAATGTGCCAAATTGTGGAGATGCCCCAAATCATTCCCTAGAGCACTCTCTATTCTACAATCATCCATTACACAATCCCTATCTACATTTGGTTCTAAATTGACTCATCCTCCAAAAGGGAATTTGCAATTACTTCACGCAATTATATTTGGTTCATTTTCTCTTTCCACATTTCTAAAACATTCTCAAGGTTAAACCCACTCATTTAATGCATTCTTCTAACATTTCATTGCGAAAATATTTATTTGTTTAGAAATTGTCAACTTGTGTTATAAGCCATGGTAACATAGTCAAAAGAAAATGAGTAGATTAATGCAAATGAGGGAGCAAGGAAAATCCTTTGCTTGTGCAATCTGTACTTAAACCCTTGTGGCAAGTATATGAATATGCTTTTGAAGAAAATTGGGTGTTATGCTGGAGAAAGTCATCAAGTCCACGAATTTGACAATCACTCCTTGAGAAAATGGTTGCCACTTTTGAGTACAATTATGTCAATGCCAATAGATTGTTTGTTGGACCTTGTTTTTTAATCAATAATGCGATATTTCATGCTTTCTTCCAATTAAAGAGGCTTTAATTCGTGTTGATGATGACACTATTCTAGAACTAGATCACGTAAGAAGAGCCACGGATACATGTGATTCTAGTACTAGTGCAACTTGTATTGATTTTTTGTCCAAAATGTTTGCCATTCCAATGAATACACTTCCCCATAAAGCTCCTAGAGGGGAATATCTAAACAATTTGGTGAAAGAAATGGGAGTGGGTGAGATGGATGCAAGGTAATAGGAGTGCTTCCTTGCATTTTCCAGAGTTCGGCATGGTCTCTATTGGTCAGAAATTGCTTGTACTTTTTTACTCTACAACCCTTTGAAAATGGAACCTCAACAGAAACATGTGCAAGAAGAAAAGTTGGAAGCCTTGTATCTGATGATGGGAAGAGGTGTAGAGTCAGTTTCTACTACTTCAATCGGTAATTTTGTTGTAATTAGAGGACTTGGATAACATATTTTGAAAAGTGCAACTCCATCATCAACACCTTACTGTTGGCACTTTGCAAGTATGACACCAAGCAGGTCCCATCTTGAGAGTAGTTATTGAATTGTCAAAACTAGCTGATATGGAAGTTCTAAGGAAAGGTTAAATCTTGTGAAAAAAATAGATCTTTTTGTTGAAGTTGGTGTATCTAGCAGAGGCAAATAGGTTCTTGCAACTGTCTGGGAGGTTCATTTAGAGAGGTATATAAAGGATTTAAGAGAGAGGTTTGCTTGTGTTGCTCTCTAGAAGTGTCGTGCCCCCAGTTATTTCTTATAGGGAAACTATATAACCAGAGGAAAACCCCACACAAGAATTTAGAAATAGAAAGAAGGTGATGGATACGGTAAGTGCTAGCAATAAAAGGAGAACCCTTAGAAAGACAAAAATAGGGGAAGGAAATAGAGAGGTTCCCACCAATACAGAGTTTGTGGACAAAGATGTCATTGTTTCCATAGTAGAAATATTAACACCCAAGGCAAGCTCTCTCAAAATTCAAGGATAAAACTCTTCAAAATATAATAAGGATCCAATCATTGCATAAAGATATAGAACTAGGAATCCTGTGGAAAAATAACAGTTGTTATACAAACCCATGCCACAAACAATGTAGAAGAAATTAACCCTTCTAGATCAATAAGGAATAATGAATAAACTCATGAGGTTGACCAAAAAAAGAAATATGAAGTTAATACCCAAGAACTCATTAGTTATCTAGAATAATCAAGGGCAAAGGCACTTGCATGGAAAGCGCTTGCAAAACCTAAGAAGGAGATAGAGGGCAAAAGCATAGAAATTTCACTACCTAATCATGAGAAACAAATGTCATACTTGTGAGAAAAATTTCAAATCCTTAAAGTAAACATTTGGATAATATGAAACAAATTCATGATGAAAAATTGGCATCAAGAAAATAATTGGAAAAGAAAAGGGAATAAATTGAAATCGTAGCTAAAAGGATTGAAGTATTGGAAGCATCTATAACTAAGGTTGTTGATGTCGTAGAAGACATGCGTTCTTATAGGCCCCCAACAAGAACCTATACCATCTAACTTAGGGAACAATGACATAGGTTCCAGCTGGGTAAGATTCGACAACCAAAAGGACTTTGCAGAAGTCTATACACAACCAAAAGTGATGTACAAAAGCCCATCAACAACCAAAAGGGATTTAGATTGTTGATAAAATTTTGTAAGGTCCTTTTTTTCCGACTTGGAAGTATTAGTATATTCTCTTTGATTAAAGGTTCCAGTTGGGTAAGATAAACAACCAAAGGACTCTAATATGGAATTCTATCAACAATTCCATGAAAAGGACAAAAATCAATGGTGTGTGTTCTATATTCATAAGTATGTTGCGCCTCAACCTTACGAGTGGTCTCCCAATCCTTGTGTGGGAGATGTGCAACTTAAATATTTCTAATCGTGGGTGCAACCAGATGAGACCAATAGTTGTAGAGGCACACAAACACATAGATGAAGAACATAGAAGAAACCTTTGGATAAGGGTTGAAATAACCAAACCTAAGTAGATATTAAGGAACCATGAAAAACTAGCCTTAGATATAGATTTGGTCCCAATCCTTGAAGAAATGCATAAAGGGGAATTTTTTAAATATGAGGCTATGATGAATAATTGAAAGGAGAAGGTCTAGCAACTCTACCATAGTAAATGGGAAAAGATTACACCTACTCTAAAAAAGATAG
Organism: Larix kaempferi; assembly: GCA_027924585.1. Classification (NCBI taxonomy): domain Eukaryota; kingdom Viridiplantae; phylum Streptophyta; class Pinopsida; order Pinales; family Pinaceae; genus Larix; species Larix kaempferi. Next base: position 14,838,608 of record BSBM01001346.1, read on the forward strand.
AACCTCACTCACCATGGAATTTTTAAAGGTTGTCTTGTTCAAAGCATAAATATATGTAAGGAATATAAATAAGATTAAGCTCAAATGGGTTGGTTTAAGGTATCAATATCCTCTACTCCTCTATCCCATTCCACCATGGAAATAGACAGTAGTAGATGATGAGAAATAAAATAAGAGATGGTGGAAAATAGAGTAGGAAGCAAGGTACCACAAGAAATACTCCATCACTCAGAAAGTGGTTTATGACTTCAAGAAGTCATGTAGATATTAGTATCTTGATTAGAAGGATTAAGTAGGTTAAATATTAGTTTTTTGGGCAACATTATTTTTATTGCATAGGGGAATGCCAAACCTCCAATTGGAAGCTAATAATGGGCCTCCAAATGGTCACTTATAAAGGCCCATATTATGTCTAAATTTGCAACATTTTGACTCCTAAGCTAAGACCTTACTGGAAAAACATTAGTACTTTTTAATGACAAATGTGGATATTCTAACTTATGCTTATCTAATTAAATGCGATATTGCTTAATCTCAATTTGAATGTGATATATGCTTCATTTTAAAGTGTTTTTGTTGGTTTTTCTATGATTTGCATATTTTAGCTAGTGTGGCAAGTAGGGAATATTGCAACCCTAGTGGAGGAATTAAATCCATGTGACATGTTGCTCTACTTCACTTATTGCCACATAGCACCTTGTTGAATGGTTGAGTAATTTAAGGGACCTTGTCCCTTCAAAACATTCAAAATTTTTAGCACGTGGAGGGAACAATAAAGATCTCAAGCAATTCAATCTCTCGTTGATCTTGAGGATTTGGCAAGAGATGCCTTACTAATGAAAAAGGAGGTATGGCAATAAGAGATGCCTTACTAATGGATTTGGCTTTAGGCACTAAATTCCCATGGGATTTTATTTTGGGGTAGAAAGGAATTCATCCAGAAAATACTTAACAACATTAGTCTCAGGTATCTGATGACCCTCTCCTAGATACTAGAGGATCCATTATTTGTCATCTTTGCAAGTGAACATCTCATCCTGTTTAAGGGCATCTCTCTTAGGTGTTTGGAAATTACACATATATTTGTTTGGGGGAAGGCATAATTCTGGGATTCCTGCTTTGGATCAAGAATCCTCTTTATCAAAGATAAAAGATTGGTTGGAATCTCAAAGGATTTTCTCCCTCCACGATCTTTCTATTTGGGATTCTTTGGGATAAGGAAGGTGGGAAACATGGAAACCCTTCTTCCCACCATATAAAATTCATAATCAAAGGGCATGTCTTTGTATTCATCTTAGATTCATGGTACGCTTTGGTGATGACATAAATGATTCTCAAGGGCGTGGAACCTCCAGAAGGCCTTATTTAGTCAAACACAGATACCTGCATGCTTTAACATCTATGGATCTCCCCCCTCCATGAGATATGTGAAAGTGAAAATGTAGAGGATATTGCTTGCTAAAGGTTATGGTTTTCTAATGGAATATGGTGCATGGTAAGGTACTTACAACTAAGAATCTAAAAAAGAGAGATATAGAATGCCATTCTAGATGTTTTATCTCTATGTGTGTCAATCTTATGTTGTAGCAACGTCAAGAGGGATTAACCATAAGAAATCATAAAAGATTTGTATATTTTCTTCGTGGTAAGAACCTGTGACCAACTATCTCCTAAATTTTATAGAATGATTGGTTGGATGGGAAGAAAGGCCATGGATCTTAAAGAAATATGTTTTCCAAGGAATATTCACACCATGAAAAAGTTTTTAATATTAAGGAAATGCGATGAATTTTTAAATTCTAACTTGTATTAGGAATTATTGAAACATTCGACCAATAACAACCAAACGAATGGTCATTATGAGTTATGTGGAAGAATCTACGTGCTAGTTATATTTGAGAGAAGAGCAAGGTTGCGAGAGATGGGGTGTTTAACAATGAGATGTTGTTCTTGTTGAGCTTAACCCGAACTGCGGTTCCTTAGCGAGGCTATACCTCACATAAGAAATGTGAGATGAAGACATGTTCACAATTGAGACACTTTAATATCAACGCGTTTCGTTTTACACTTGAAGTAAATATGGCATTGCATGCAATAATTTAGGTAGATATTGATTCACCTAGGTATTCACTTTGATCACAAAATGGTCGAAAATTCAGTTGCACAAAATTTGACAAAATAAAGTGGTAAAACGCAAGGAAAATGGGAGTAACCTTAATTTATATGGTACACCTTGAATGATATAGATATTTACTCTCACCTACCAGTCGTTGATCTATACCCTTACTTGAAGTGGACCTATGATTGACCTTGCAAATCCCCCTCGAGGGAAGTGCAAACGGAACTAGAGTTACAGGAAGTCAATGGTATCCTCTGGTTTAAGGCTTAAAAATAACAAATATAAGTTATAGGTGAGAATTAGTGAGTATGGCTAGTGTTTTGAAATGAAAGTGCAACAAGGTTTAAGTGTTATGGGGTATTTGATGTATTTTTGCTCTGATATTTTTCCCTGTAACTACTCTTTCATTGATAAGGAACTCTTTATTGATTAATGGTAAAACTATTTGCAATTGAATCCTCCCATTTGTGATACTATGGCTCGACTATTTGTTCCAAGAACCCCTTCTCATATTAATAATGAACATAACGACTACTAAAAGATCTTCCCAGGATTTGGAAACTACCAGTTTGAAAGCAATAGAATGCAATAGTCTTTTGATTTCTTAGAGTCTCCTAATGATCCATATGGATATTGGTGGCCACCCACCTATTCCACTTACTCAAAATAGTTTTCCATTTTGGCAATTTTCTACTAGTTTTTCTACGATTTTTTAGGGCTTGAACTTTCAGGGCTGTTTTGAGGCCCTAAATTATGTTTTTTGGGTTTGCAGTGACCTAGAAAATAGTTGTAGGATATCATTTGGGCCCAATCCACTGTTGTACTCCTCGGTTAGATATTTCCAATGATCTACCGAACGCCCCAAACAAATATTGTATGCAAAATTTATGACTCCAGGAAGTTGATTGTTTAACTAACCACCTTAGGGCCGCAAACTTTATGACGATTCATCTCCTAGGGTTAGGTTTTTGGATGTTTATAGTTCTTTCCCTCGTGCTTATGATAAATAGGCCCTTTTGATCTCTTTTTGTATTTCGTCTTGTCATGAATGAGCGTAGTCATCACATCTCTTCTCGAAGATAAGCTACCACCATTTTAGTTGCTTTATTTTACATTCGGTTCTATTTCCTCCATTTAATATAATTTTTGTTTATTGTATCACTGTGTTCCTTGCAATATATTTGTGTACGTGGTTCTATATCTATTCTTTCATTTCGTTCTCACATAAATATGGATCACCTAATGTTTGGAATTTTAGTTTGTAATACTAGCACAACCACTTATATTGTGGTTGGTGAACACCGATAGGTCACAAGTTAAGTACCATGAATAACATGTTATGCATTCCTTGGTTACCAATTATCACATGTAAATTGAAATATTATAGATATATATTTTTATAATTGCTTACTTCGAATTTGGAATGACAACCATAAATACATCTTGATAGTACCCTTGTCTCATCTTCATGCAATCGAGGAAGAGGACCCTTCCTTGTCCACCCCAAATTGTAAAATATAAACACCTATCGATGTAATTACTATTACCAGCTTGCTTCAATCTAAATCTATTGGAGAATCATTGTCAAAGTATATGAAAATGTCATTCAGAAAGCCCAGAATTGGCATACTTGGAGGCCGCACAGGGGCTGAAGCAAGGTTTGAATTACCCGTTGCTACAAGGTTGTTGCGCTACTGTAGGTCATGAGGCCTTGCTCCAAGGTTCAAATCCCAAAAAGTTGACACTTCTTCATAGCTCATTCAATAATCTAGCTTCTTCACAATGCATCTCAATGAGCAGATGGATTTTCTTAGTGCTACTACACAAGCTATAGAGAGGATATCCCACACAAATTCAAATTCTAGGCGACGACAGGATGATGGCTGGCTCATTGAGGTGATGTGACCAAAATGAGCTGGAGGGGGATGGGAACCTCCCATGCCGAAATGGAGGACATAAAAAAGGATGGGTTCCATAGCAGTGAATAACAAAGAGTCGCCGATAAGTAGGGGCAGTTTCCAATGGACGGATATGGGGCGATTTAAGTGCCCCATATCCCGCACCCATTTGCTTCTTGACCATGTCATGTACCTTGACCAGGACTATTAGTATGACTTTATAAAATTTCCCCTGAATAACTACTTCCCTACCCTTTGTTGCAAGGCTATATTTAATGTCTTTAGTTTGCTTATTCTCATACTTAGCCAAGACTTGACGCCAACAAATTCAAGGTCTCCCATGAGGTGAAGTTTGATTGCCATTGTCACAAGCTCCCTCAACAATGTGATTGATTGGAGATGAAAGAGGAGAATTATAGTTGGAAGAATATGATCCCAAAACATAAAATAACCCTTGTTCTCAGCTTGCTAACACTTTGAGATAACCATTGTTGGAAGCATGCATACGTAGAGGCAATGCCAAAGATGTAATTTAATCACTCTACCACTCTCAGGGCTTGGAGAAACAACTCCTACCACCGAACTTCCACTTCCACCACATGTTCCTATGTCAACAAGCTTCTTATTTTTAGAAATAACATCATCATGCCACCCATTGGACGATACTCCCATGGATTTCCCTGGAAAGGAATATAAAGACAATTATATACAAGTATGTTATTATTCTAGCAACTACAATGCTTCAAACTCAGAGAAAAAAATCACAAAGGCATAACAAAGAAAGGTTCCTAAGAAGATTTTGGGGAGTTGGGAAAAAGCATCGAAAAACTTCAAAATCATCACCAAGAAGAGACAACGGACCTAGAACAATATTTGTGAAAGGGAAAATTTTCAAAAGCTAGAAAGCAATAAAGTTGAATAGAAAAAGGAAATACCTAATAACAAGAGCCATTTGAAAGTAATGATGTAAACAAATAATTAAATAGGGAACCTTGAAACCCTAAATCAAATGAATACACGAGACTCTAGGAGAAGAAAGGTCAAGCTCCCGAGAGAGACAAGGCCAACACGAAATAATAGCATACCTTCACCACATTAAAACTTTATACATTTATAAAAAAAATGTAAATATATAAGAGGAAAAAATGAGCAAATTGTTTAAATAAATGCTATGACAATTTATCAAAAAGGGTGTTTAAACAAATGGTAGGACAATTATCTTAAAGGGTTTCGGTAGTGAGCACTTTGCTTCCATATCTAAAATTATAGCAACATTTTCCAATCAACATTACAACTTCTCTTGACCTAGAGACTCTAGTGATATCCATGATTTTAGTGCCTCCTATATTTCAACATAGCAGTGTAAAGGGCACCAGATAACAATAAAACCCTTTGTATGCATCCTTAAATTGATTTGGAAGCTTAACTTGAGCTACTAGCATTGAAATAGTACAAACAAGAGCTCATTGCAAAGATACAGACATGAAGAAAAATCTGGGAATAATTTCTAGACCTAAGATATCTAGAGAAGCATGGACAACTAAAGAGTGTAATGGACATAATGCAAATTGATAAGTTGTGGGTAGTTCAAATTAATCAAATTTGATGTCATATTTTTAAAGGATAAGTGATAAAGAAGCTTCTTAGAATAATGTTAGAATGAAACATGACCAATCCCAAAGGGTTAGCTCAATAGGTTGAACTATCTATCAATATAATGCTACCCACAAAGAAACCATAGGTTAGAGGTAAAATGTTTCCCACAAGGAGACCATAGGTAAAATGTTTAACTCTCACAGAGTCTCTCAAAATTACCAATCACTATTATGGTTTTTTCTATAAAAAAAACACTATTTGTTGATATTCCTGAGAATCAAAGAAATCAAATTCAAATACAACTTTATCTACCATATTCTACAGTCCACCTTCCAATCCAAAAACTGATGTCAAATAACATCAAAGTCACAACTGAAAAAACAGTTCATCCCATTTTCATGCATATTGTGCTAAAATACCATTTATCATCACAATTCTCTAGCAATACTAGATATTGACAAAAACTGGAAGTCATTGTAACCAGAACCTGATTTCTAAAAAACATAAAAATATGGCAAATTGCCACTTATGAAAGAAAAGGAATAGATCTGTTGTGATATAAGGCATCTTCAATATATTCCTCATAAAATAAAATGCCTTCTAGAGATTCCATCACAGCGTTAGAAAGGAGATCAACCTCTACATTATATGACCTCTAAATATGAGATATTGAAATTCTGGAGAAGTCTGAAAGTAATTGCTTGATTCTTTGACACCAAAAGTCAAGATATAAAATATGGAGCTTATATTTCCCATTGTCCCATCGAACAATAACCTGAGAATATCCAAACACTTGCATCGAAGTAATTCCATTCATCCTAGCAAACTAGAGCAGAACCCATAAAGCCAACATTTCAACTTTTGTATTTGAACTAACCCCACCTCCCATCCATAGCTTGAAACAATGATCTTCATTAATTCTCATAAATATTCCACATGCACAAAAGTCAGCTTGATGCGCTCCATCAAAGAAGCCAATAGCAAAATTGAACACAAAAGTAGGAGCAAAACCCTATGTAACTTCTTAGCTACTTTTTTCAGAAGAAAAATCCTTACAAAATCAAAGCACTCATACTACAAGTCTGAATGTTTGGAACATAATTTTCAAACAATTCTCGATTCCTTGTTTTCCATAAATCCCAAGAAACAAATATAGGGAGATTTTTATGAGTAGGAACCATCTTTCTCCACATACTAAAGTTAACTTCAAGGGCTAAGGCCAAAAGAGTCCCATTTCTGCATAATTTGAAAGGTTCTCAACATGTGGTTGGTAGTTGAGACATGCACCATCCACATTGTATTTATTTTCTTATGAATTAAATAAATTGAATCAACAATTTCAAAAACATCGTATTTATTTTCTTGTGAATTAAATAAATTAAATCAACAATTTCAAAAAAATATAAATTGTTTCAACAATTTCAAAAAAAAATATTAACATTGGTTAATATTCGTTAAATATAGTCATTGATCTTGGTCATGGGATATTCTCATGAAATATATTTGAAACAGTTCCCAACATGTGTTGTTGTACATCCTCAAGAAATTAGAACATGAAAATTTATAGTTTATTAATAATAATTATGCTTCATGTGTGTATATTTTCATATTTTAACACATCTCTAATTCATTTGGTTCAGAAGATTTTATTCATTTGTTTGATTAAAGCAATTGTCCAATATATCTCAATGAAGAAATTAGAACATGAAAATTTATAGTTTATTGATAATAATTATGCTTCATGTGTGTATACTTTCATATTTTAACACATCTGTAATTCATTTGGTTCAGAAGATTTTATTCATTTGTTTGATTAAAGCAATTGTCCAATATATCTCAATGACAGGTTTATAAATTTCTTTTTATTGTTTATGACATGTTTATGAATTTATTTTTATTATTCAATGCAAACATATAATAATAGCATTTAATCTACTCTTACCTCACTGGATGGGCGGTGAATTGATAATCATTCCTTTGGCTCGTCAGCTTTTCGATGTTTGAAAGGCTATTTTTTTTTTCAAATGAAAAAAGGTTTTTTGCTATTCATGATTGAATAAGAAAAACCACATATCGTGCTTCTCAAAACAATACTCCCTTACAATCAAGAGTTACCATATATCACATTACATATGTTGTGCTATCGGATAACATGTCTAAACCAGTGACTTTTAAAAACCATGTATGTTCCTATGATAACAGTATATCTGCAAGTCATTATATCTTATATGCGTTGTTCCTAGTACATACATCGTGATCACATTTGCTAGTGCAAAATACAAAAACAAATAGATGTCGGTAATAATATAAAAAACCCACTAGTAAAGCCATTGCTGGTAGTCTTCCAAAAGACGATTGTTCAAATATCTATGAAGATGAAAATGACCCTCCATGAGATCCAGCCCCTATTCAGATAATCACTCAAGGGTTTAATGGAGCATTGTTATGGTGTTTTTTTTATGTCAGAATTTCTTGTAACCTTCAAACCATTTAACCATATCTGAATTTTCCATAACCATGAAACCTTCTCTCAATTTTAAAATATACTAAGTTACTATTTGGGTGGAATGAAGACTATCCTAAAGCCGAAACCATGAAACAATGAAACCCTAACAAACCCTAATCCTATAATAAACTCCATTAACAAATTAACAACCATTCATTGCGAATTCATACAATCACTGAAACAATCATTGAACCATAGCAGACCCTAATTAGCATGAATGGTTGTTAATTTCTTAAAAGGTTTCATGCCTCCAAACCCTAAGAAATTAACAACCATTCCTTACGAATTCAAGCAATCACTGAAAGCAATATAATCACTGAAGGGTTTAATGGAGCACTGTTATGGTGTTTTTCTATGTCAGAATTTCCCGTAACCTTCAAACCCTAATCCTATAATCAACTCCATTAACATATTAACAACCATTCATTGCGAATTCATACAACCATTAATAATAAATTTCGACTATAACAGTGTTCTATTAATAATCAATTTTGATCATAACAGTGCTCCATTAAAAACGAAAAACCACAACAGTGCTCCATTAAAAAACAACAACCATAACAGTGCTCCATTAAAAACCAAAAACCATTACAGTGCTCCATTAAAAACCAAATACCATAACAGTGCTCCATTAAAAACCAAAAACCATTATAGCGCTCTATTAAAAACCAAATACCATAACAGTGCTCCATTAAAAACCAAATACCATAACAGTGCTTCATTAAAAACCAAAAACCATTACAGTGCTCCATTAAAAACCAAATACCATAACAGTGCTCCATTAAAAACCAAAAACCATTACAGCGCTCCATTAAAAATTAAATACCATAACAATGCTCCATTAAAAACCAAAAACCATTACAGCGCTCCATTAAAAACCAAATACCATAACAGTGCTCCATTAAAAACCAAAAACCATTACAATGCTCCATTAAAATCAAATACCATAAGAGTGCTCCATTAAAAACCAAATACCATAACAACTCCCCATTAAAAACCAAAAAGTCTATCCTAAAGTCGAAACCGTGAAACCCTAGAAACCTTAACCTTGAAACGAAGGCAGTGTTCCATTAAAACCCCAAAACCATTCCAGTGCTCCATTAAAACCCAAAAACCATACCAGTGCTCCATTAAAAACCAAAAACCATAGCGGTGCGCCATTAAAAACAAAAAACCATAGCAATGGTCCATTAAAAACCAAAAACCATTACAGTGCTCCATTAAAAACCAAATACCATAACAGTGTTCCATTCATAAACGAATTCAACCCTAAAAATGCTCCATTAAAAACCAAAAACCATAATAGTGCTCCATTAAAAACCAAAAACCATAACCTACGATGTCGTTTGAACAGGCCGCCACTGTGGAGCACGAACCAGGAGCGGAGCACTCATCAAAATCAATTCAACCAAGAACACAGATGCAGCCGGACCCAAACAGACCGAACACAGACAGAGAAAGCAAGCAAATCACACCAAGAGAGTGGTTGTGTTGAAAAACACAATGCAAGAGAAGCCGGTAGGATCGAAATCCTACCACGTTTTCTGAACAGGTGGCCACCGCCGAGCACAAACCAGGAGTGGAGCAGGTACCAAGAGCCGAGGACGAAGCAGGAACACGAACACCAGGAGCCAAGGACGAACTAGGAGCAGCCCGCAAACAAGCAGGAACAGGAGATTCCCATCGGGGGACTCGCGCCACGGACCACTAACTCAAGAACAACACCACAACAGTTATCCAACCCACGGTGACGACCATGGAGGCGAGCCGCTCCACCATGAGCTTCGACGAGGTTAATAGCAGCAAACACCTCTGCTCGAACAACAACGACCTCCGCGCGAACAACAAACATATGCGGACCAGAACACGACGACGGAGCTTCCAAGCAGCAGCAGGTTCGAACAGCAGCAGGAGGCGGCATCAGAGCAGCAACGGAGCCATAGCGGACAGGTTCCAGGGTGGCCAAAAGCTCACCTTCCAGCCCCGATCAAGAATGAACGGGCTCCTGGAGCAGCTGTGGGGAAAGGGACAGCTGGCACGCTTCCCGAGGTGCCATAAAGCGCATTAAAGCGCTATCTACCCGGGACGACGTGGAGTAGCCACCTGCGCACCTCCGACCCTCGACGGGTGGCGTCCACATGGCGTCCCAGGTGTTCAAAGTGGGGCCGCACCAAGTATGTGGTAGCCAGAGGATAACACTTTCAAACTATCTAGAGAAATGGGTATCTAAATTCAGTAAGTGCTTCTAGCTTTTGAGGCCCATAACCAAAGAACAAGCGTGTCTGAAATTCCATAGGTGATGCTTGGTAGATTCGGTACTATGATAAATTGATGATGCTTGGTAAATTTGGTAGCTAATAATTGGTTGATGCTTGGTAAATTTGGTAGCTAATAATTGGTTGATGCTTGGTGGGTGGCTAGGTTAATTCCTTCACTTATTCTTCTAAAATGGTACCCACCTCTCTCTTGGAGTTGCACTTTTGAATTTGAAAATTGACTTATCTTCTAAAGGAAGGGCACAAGGGCACAAAGGCTAGGAAGAGACACTAAAAGGAAGGGCACGACCTCATATTGAGACAATGCTAGGACAATATAAAAAAGAAAGAAAATCCATCCCCATTGAAGGCACACTCACCCCTTTATTCTTCAATCAAAAGGAAAAGCTTTAGTGTGGGAAAGTTTCAATCTCCATTATTACATATATAATAACATGCAACCTAATACACACAACTTATATAATCATACATATATCTTAACAAACTTATTAATACAAATTAATGACAGTTTGAAAAAATAATTAACCATAAAAATACTTCCACCCAAATTGTTTGCATATTCTTTGATAAGGTTTGTTAAAATTTTTAATTTTGATAAGGTTTGTTAAAAATTTTTAACTATATTTTGATGAGTAAAATGCCTATTGAGGATCAAATGCCTCTCAAATTCCATCCTGCAACTTTCATTTCTCACATTTGATGTACGGCTACATGAGCTTCTCCATCTCTAGGTTATGGACGCTGAGTTACTTATACCAAGAAATATTCAGCTTTGGGATCAGGCTGAATCAAACCTATATCTAAAACTGCCAAGAAATATTCAGCTTTGGGATCAGGCTGAATCAAACCTATATCTAAAACTGCCAATCTTGAACTTGGAAACACCATCGCCAACTTCCCCACTTCTGGGCCACCCGGTATAGCCGGCATAACACAAACCAGATTATAAATCCAGCTTAAGTAAATCTTCATACGCCAAATTGTGTAAGGGCATTCTACCATATCTTGAAAAGAAAAGGCCTCCCGATTTCCGATTCTCGAAACAAATTGCCGGCACTCGTCAACATCGAAACGGCGCGCTGGCATCTGACAACATGACCAGAAGAGCTATATACGTCTACCATTGATGGATATAAAGATGGGATGGAGCCGACAGAGGACAGGTTATACTTATGGCGAGGCTGTCTGGTATGTAAGGCTCGCCGGCAAAACTTATAATCACTGACATCCAGCATGTGAAACAGCTACGGCTTTCAAGGCACGCATTTGAAATGCAGACTGTAGTGTTGTTTGCTGTCATCCGACAACATGACCGGAAGACATAGGTCTAAATGGATGGATCATGGATATTCATATAAGGACGGGACTACGGGGACTACGGAGGACATGAGGCTCGCCGGCAAAACTTATAATCACTGACATCCAGCAAAACATCTGCAACTGTGCAACAATATATGTGACGACGGGCAATAATTAAACAAAAACCCTAAAGTAGTTTCGTTTCCAGTAGCAGCAGGCTTGGTTTTCATTGCGATGATAAGCGATAGAGGGGTGGTTTTCTGCCGATAGACAGACAGTAACCCGAAGTGCCGTAGCCTGTGACTCCCATCAAACTCAACCCTCATCCTCTTTTGCTGTTCGGCACTTTCAATTTGTTTGACCTCCACATAACTCTTAACACCAATTGTTTTGTTCGGCATTTTCCTTAAGTACATGGCTCCATTTCGGTTCGTACCCGGGACTTTGGGGATACAGGTAAAAAGCTTTTGAAATTTTTATTTAGATTTTTATCTGCAGAGCAAATTGGCGTTTTTTTATTAAATTTTTTCCAACAGAGAATTACTGCTCTGTACAGTTGGTGGATGCTAAGATGTCAGAAAAAGGCGCGGTTCAGCGTTCATGCATGGAATGGAATGGGTAGAATTGGAAAGAGCAAGCATGTCTGTCTGTCTGCAGATTTACCAATCTTGAACTTGGAAACACCATCGCCAACTTCCCCACTTCTGGGGCACCCGGTATAGCCGGCATAACACAAACAAGATTATAAATCCAGCTTCAGTAAATCTTCATACGCCAAATTGTGTAAGGGCATTCTACCATATCTTGAAAAGAAAAGGCCTCCCGATTTCCGATTCTCGAAACAAATCGCCGGCACTCGTCAACATCGAAACGGCGCGCTGGCATCTGACAACATGACCAGAAGAGCTATATACGTCTACCATTGATGGATATGAAGATGGGATGGAGCCGACAGAGGACAGGTTATCCTTAAGGCGAGGCTGTCTGGTATGTAAGGCTCGCCGGCAAAACTTATAATCACTGACATCCAGCATGTGAAACAGCTACGGCTTTCAAGGCACGCATTTGAAAGACAGACTGTAGTGTTGTTTGCTGTCATCTGACAACATGACCGGAAGACATAGGTCTAAATGGATGGATATTCATATAAGGACGGGACTACGGAGGACATGAGGCTCGCCGGCGAAACTTATAATCACTGACATCCAGCAAAAAATCTGCAACTGTGCAACAATATATGTGACGACGGGCAATAATTAAACAAAAACCTTAAAGTAGTTTCGTTTCCAGTAGCAGCAGGCTTGGTTTTCATTGCGATGATAAACGATAGAGGTGTGGTTTTCTGTCGATAGACAGTAACCCGAAGTGCCGTAGCCTGTGACTCCCATCAAACTCAACCCTCATCCTCTTTTGCTGTTCGGCACTTTCAATTTGTTTGACCTCCATATAACTCTTAACACCAATTGTTTTGTTCGGCATTTCCTTAAGTACATGGCTCCATTTCGGTTCGTACCCGGGACTTTGGGGATACAGGTAAAATGCTTTTGAAATTTTTATTTGGATTTTTATCTGCAGAGCAAATTGGTGTTTTTTTATTAAATTTTTTCCAACAGAGAATACTGCTCTGTACAGTTGGTGGATGCTAAGATGTCAGAAAAAGGCGCGGTTCAGCGTTCATGCATGGAACGGAATGGGTAGAATTGGAAAGAGCAAGTATGTCTGTCTGTCTGCAGATTTATTTATTTTATGTTTATATTTCCTCTTAAAACAGAACCGATTTTAGAAAGCCATAAGTGTAATTTTTAGCCGCGTTTGAAAAAATAAGATCGATCCCAGTTAGATTTATAGAAATATATAAAGAAACGCCCTTCATTAACATCTTCAACCATAAATCTGCCGAAATTGCAAGGCAGTCATAAGTGTAATTTTTTTTCTGTTTCCTCCAGTCAGCCAAGTCGCGAAGAGTTGTGTCCAGGCCGCTATACCGCTGTAGGAGTCAGTATTGCAGGTAGCGCAGTCATAGAATTAGCTGAAACATAATTTAGGTCGTAGAAATAGCAGAATGAGGTGTTAAACAAAGTTAAAAATATTTTCTCCAAAGCTGAAATATCTTCCTTCATTTGAGATTCAGCCTCTTGATGTAAATTCTAACTGTTCTTGAATTCTTCTATAACAGCTTTTGTTGTTCTCAGTTTTTCCTCAAATTCTGAAGTTTTCTCGTGAATTTCTTAGCTCTTCCTCAACTATAAGCAATTTTGATTGTGTTTCCTTAAGTACCTCCTCTGTTGGCTCACTCATGGAAATCTTTTCAGAAAGAATCTGAATCTCTTCTTGAAGAGATGCTACAAACAGTTCCATCTTGTTTACCCTTGACTCGGATATGGCAGATACGATCTCGAATTTGGCAGCACTTTCAAAAGCATTTGAAGCGTGTTGCTCACGCTATCTGAGTAATTTCTCATATTCTTCAACCTTTCCATAGAAAACTTCAACTGGCACTCAAAATCGACAGTCCGCTCTTGAGAAAGTGCTAAATTTGCATCCAATCTATGTGATATAGCTCTTGCATCATCCAGCTCATCCTCTTTTAATGCCCTGGATTCCATCTCTCCATGGAGAAGCTCGAACTGCAGGATGAACTTCTCTTCCATTTCTTTTGTCTTCAACTCGGAAACTGCAAGCTGTTCTTGCAACGCTTCTTCTCTCTGTTATTGCGAGTTTTTTTTTGGTCATTTTCTCTAAGTTTCCTCCTATTGTTCTTGCATCATCCCTGAGATGCATAATATTTGACTAGCACTAAGCTCACTTGTCAGTCTTGCGACTTCCAATTCTAAGGCCTTCAATTTTTCTTGCTCTGCCAGAGCATCTTCTCTTTCCCATTCATTTTTACTCAACATTTCTTTGAGCAAAAGAATTGCTCTTCAAGCTCTTTTGCCGAAACATCTGCATTCTCTCTTGCCCGTGACAACTCTTTCTCTACTTAACTTTTCTTCCAACAAAAGAATATGATCTCCCTCTTCTTTTGCATATAGATGTGCACTGCCAGTTGCCTGTACCACCTCGTTTTCCAGATTTTCCACCTCCTCTTCAACAATCTTTAGTTTCACCTCAGTATGAGCAGCTTTAATAGCTGAATGTATGTCTCCATTTGCCAATGGTTCTTCTTCAACATTCTGATGTTTACTCCGGGAACACAACCATTGAAATAAAGGAATTGTAAACATAATCGGCATTTATAAAAACAAGATAGACAATGTAGAAACAAGATATCTTCAGCTATATTAGAAAAACTTCTAGGTGTCCAGTTCAAATTTGTGAATATGTTGCAGTTAATTTTGGAAACAAACAGAAATAAACTAAGACATTTTAATAGGTTATTTGTCTATCTTAAAGTCATCTGTAAAAATTATCTTATATTTTACAAGTCAAAACTCACCACAGAAGCTGCTTGATGTTTTCTCAGTATGGTTGGCATATCGTCTCAGCGTTCTGCAACCTCTTCCATCTTTTTCAGTTTTTTCGTTGACTTCTACTAAACTTGCTCAGGCTCAATCCTCCCCTAGAAAAAGAGTTTAGATATCAGCCCAATTTATCAATACAAACTTCAATGTGAACTAGAAGCTCAGACAACTGTTCTCTAACATCATAATTTTTTGATTATAGTATGGAAATACTGATCCAAAGACATGTTACAAAGCATAGAACCATATGAAGTAACCTATTTTCAAAATAATACAGATGCTTTGTTCCAAATCATCTTAATGAATCATTTTCATCAATCATGTAGAAAAGCTAAAGAATTGAGTATCCTATTTTAACAATAACAATCTAACACACAAATGCAGATATAGCAAAACTCTAGCTTACAGAACTTGGCAAACGCTATGATCTATTATATCTCCAAGGAAAATATTAAAAGTAAATTCATCGTACTTCGCATACCACCCTCTCATATGAAAAGATTATCCTCTCATCTTGTAAACCTTTAACTTGTTATTGGTATCTATGCAACGTGACAAGCTATCTTGCTAAAGTGGCAAACGCTATGATCTATTATATCTCCAAGGAAAATATTAAAAGTAAATTCATCTTACTTCGCATACCACCCTCTCATATGAAAGATTATCCTCTCATCTTGTAAACCTTTAACTTGTTATTGGTATCTATGCAACGTGACAAGCTATCTTGCTAAAGAGGCATATACCTATGTTGGGATTTCATCTAGGTTAATATTCTTCCTTTTAATGAATATAGTTTGTAACTGAAGTCCAAATGAATGCGTTGGATATATTCTAGTAATTGAAGTAAGCTCTTAGAGTTAGGACAACCCTGCCTCTTGCTTACATAGTCATGTTTACAGTACTTACAATAAGTGCATTTGATTGTTAGATCAATTGCAAAAGCACTAAGTGCTATGGGGTGAAAGCTAGCTAATATCAACACTTGGAAAAATATATAAGTAATGGACTCTTAGAGAATTCTTTGTATTGGCCAACCTTATTCGCACTTTGAAGCCTACAAACTAAATCAAGAATGTTGAAGCAACCGTGTATTATTTGAAATCACAACATTACACTAAAAGGGCAAGACACATGCAAAACACTAGATAAATTTAGCTCTTATTGCAAAAAGCTTCATTGATTCATATGGTAACGACATACATGATTTTTGAAAGATAGGCCTGAATAATGTTTTTGTTGACTGGTGTAGAAAAATGTTTGGATTTTTATTGTGAAAGTTCGAAATCTTGGCCGAATTATAAAAAATGGCCTAAAGGGAGTTTTGAGCAAATTTTCAGACTATATGTTTTTTTTGCGAATCCTTGCGATAAAAATAGAAGATGCCAAATTGCTCAAATTGGTGTAACATGGTGGTCTTGATTTAGAGCTCATGTTCAAATCGCGCAAAATATTTGAAGCATTAAAAAACAAATGGATCAGGGCACTAAAATTATAAGGACGAAGAACCTTTGATTAGTTATATCCTAAGTCACCGAACAGGTCCATATTGGCCTCCGTGTCCCGTGTCATCGTGTTGGACACAGACACATCCTAACATGGTGTCGAACACGTGTTTTGGTTGTGTCCTGTTTTAAGACACGTCCAAAAAACGTGTCTGACACCGTGTTAGGACGTGTCCCAAAAACAAGATATCGTGTCCCTAAAACAAGACTCTTCTAACCCACAAATATTGTAAAAAAACAATTTTACCCTCATTCATTAACATTTTTCAGTGAGGCTTCTTTTGCAGGTGAAGAGCATTAGAATATTTTCCATCTTTATCTACCCCTTTTGTATTTTCCAATGGCATTTCGACATCTATGTAATACATTTTGACTTCGATGACTTAATGACGAACATGATTCCGATATCTATGTAATACAACATTTTGATTTTGATGACTTAATGAGAAATTTTATGAGTTTGTGAGAATCCACTGCACTGATAGAATTATAGCCCCCCATGTTTGTCATCCTTTTCTATTTGCAGTTTGTGATGTGTTTTTACTATTCTTCCATATAAATTTACATATTACATTGTTTGATTCTTAGTTATGATGTATTTTTATTATTCTTCCATGTTGTAACATCCCGGAAAATCGTAAAAATTTAAAACTTTTCTACGTGAAAATAAATGCTATTTAATAATGCGGAAATAGAACAATGCATGAAATGTTATCTAAATTTAGTTGTGCTGTTACACATTTCTTCTGTTGTTGTTTACGAAAGTTGATGCACTATTTGACTAAAGTACTTTTGTTTGGTTGATGAAGGGGTCCTTCGGATGCCTCGAAGCAAGCATGTGAAAATGTCCTTGTCGCAGATTCCAGGTAAGGTGTTCTTTCGAAGTGTCCGAAGAGAGTTCAAGATTGATTTTCTAATGTTCTTCTCCGTCTTAGAAAGTCTTAAAGTGTTAAAGTTTTTCAGGTGAGATCTCCATAAAAAATGTAGCCGTTGTAATGGTACCATACATGAAATACTGGGTAGAGATGCTGATTTGCAGTTGCTTAGGTAGTCAAAAGTGATCCATACACCTCTATTTACTACTTGTTATTTGTGATGGGAGCACTATCAATACATAGGTAATTTTGAAGGTCTGAGCCTCATATAACTTGGCTAGAATATTCCTTTTTAAATATAATAACGATGCCGAAAACTTGTTACGATATTTATACAAATGATTTGTTCTAAAACTAAGAACTTGAGCACATTTGTATTCATCCTATTTTTAATATATGATCTATTGTAAAATTGTAAACTATGCAATTTCTATAATACCAATTGTATGAAAATATAGAATTCAATACCTATACCGTAACTGAACTTGTTCTATAGTTTTGTGGACCCTTTGTAATGTATATGAAATATATATATATATATATATATATATATAACAAAAGTCCTATATGATGGACATATGTGATATATGGTATGTGTAAATCAACGTGACTTTATGTAATGACAACAGAACCTTAGTGATACCATTATATGCTTGTAATCTTATCAATGGATATGGTTTAGTGATTGGTATCACGAATCACCATGTAATGTTCGATGCATTGAATAGTGTAATGATGGTGTGTATTAAATAAATCCTGTTGGCAGGCACTGACGTACTCTTGGTCATTGAATTCTCACTACTGCCGAGTAAAAGGAGATCCCTCGTGGATAGCCTCGTGGCTGAGGCATGTGATGGTATCGTGTAAACCTGGTTATGAGATGAGTTGTAAAACTCTGGTTCAAGCTCGGTGTGAGTTGGCTCCTTCGTGGCTCAAACGTGGCAATTGCAATGAATAGTGTATTTAATGTGGTAGTTGATTTGGTTGTTCTCGTGAATCACACCAATGATGTCCATCGTTGATTTGATCGTGTATTGATGGCAAGGGTTTAATCCTACCTTCGTTTCAAGCAAGTGTTTATTGTCCCACTTTGTATTTTGTAGCGGTGGTTCTGCAACTTGGTCGATAGGCCGAGGGTTTGTAGGATCTTTGTTTGTGCGCTTGAGTTTTGAGAGCTAGGTTTTGAACCTGTGACTCCTGAAGATTAAGAACGGAGCTATTTTACTGTTTGGACTGTGAAGAATGTCTCAGTCTGCAGTTTTAATCTTGGTCCTTAGCGTTTTCGATCGTCATACCTATCGAGGGTTTTTCAAATGCCAAAATGGTACAAAAAAGGAATTTAATCCTTCGCCATGGTTGTTCCAGGTCTTTGTAATGCTTAGCTACTGAGAATTCAGTGACTCTGTAAGGGGTTTCCTTTGGATTTGGCACTTGAATACATGAATGAAAGCAATTACTGTTGCTTTGGTCTTGTGAATGTTCTTACTGTTAACCATCCACCATTCGAAGGTAATGTAACTCAAACTTTCCATATAACGTTCGTACAATTTTGATATTTCATTCTATCTTTTGAGGGTTTATCAAGGATTTAACCACCTTGTTACTATGTTTGTAGGTAATGGTTTCCATAGCTCCTCCAGACCTAGTCATTGAAGGTTGGCCATAGCAATACCAACCGGTAAGCTTCGGTGGTTGCCTTGAAAACCCTGTGTAGAAGATGATGATGGCCGGTTGTATGATGTTCTGTGTAATGTGTTTTAACTTAGAGAAATTATGCTTCGTCTAGTTAGTTTTTTTTTACAACTTGTAAAGGAAATCGTGGGAATGAATACCACCTTGATCCAAAAAGGGTTCGAACTTGTCTGCATTCGATGATGTAACAGTTATGAGGAAAGCTCCTTCACAGCTTGGATAGTATAAAAGTCTGTGTGTTTTCAAAAACGATGGTTGAAGTTTGCTAGTGTGTAGAAATATTTCTACTTGTGTACAGTGCGTCTATTTGAAAACGATGATAGTTGCAAGGAAATCTCATGTTAATCTTTAGGGTTCATAGTTTTGTTTCATCTTTGGAATTAAAGAACGTGGAAGAAAATCTAGGTTAACAAACCTCAGAACCCTGTCTTGAACTAATGTGAAAGGTGGTTTATGTTTAAAGTTCCTGTTGCTATAGTTTCGATAATTGTGTCTAAAGAAGCTTTTCTTTCTGTAAGTAGTTTATAAATATGTAATCTTGATATTGCGTTAAATGTTGATGCTTCTCCTCTATAGGATCTTCAGCATGGAGTTCGTGTCTGTTACCTTATCGGTTTATCCTATAGTTGTTTGATTTTAACTAGGTTTTATTATAAAGCTGTGTTTTTGAGAAAGTTAATACTTTGCAGATTCTGTGGATAGAATAATAGTAAACATTATAGACTATTTTGTTTGAGAAGTGAAACCCTAGGCCGAAAGACAAAAATGACAAATGTAACTCGTTCTGAATAAATAGAAAGATAAAATGGTAATTCTTAAATGTCGAGGTTTTTGTTAGAAGACTATAGAGTTTAGTGTTTGCTTGATTGTAGGTTATCAAAAGAAATGTAAATCTACTTTTGTACCGAGATGAATAAATATTTGCAGTAAAAAAAAATGTACTGTGATGTGTGCGGATGAAGATGAATACCTTATGTAAGAATCTGATGATTGGAAATGGAAATGCTACACATAATTTTTATAATACTTCTATACCGAAATTGGTAGAAAAAATACAAAATATCTGTTGAATGTGTGAGTACATTTTGATCTGTGTAGAAGTGATTATGTATCTAATTCTTTGCATTATTTCTAAAGAAAATACTGTATATAAAGATCTAATCTATGACTGTAAATTAAATTTATTTCTAAACAAAACTGATGTTCATAAATGTAGAAGACATCACAGAAAAATTAACAGTAGACAATAACATAGAAAATAATTGTTTTCATCTTCTTCGATCACATGGCTATTTCGCCTATCTTACCTATCTATTATAATCTATCTCTGTACTAGAGTACGATGCTATTCCTATAGCATGGGGAAAAATGCAAAGATCATTTATTTCATTCATTCAAGTCAGATTCATATAGAATTACAGAATTTCTAATTTACTAGGAAACTAAAATGAATTTATAAAATGAAAACATAAACATTTTAAACATAACAGAACTGAAAAATAAATAGGACAGTGAAACCTGTAAATGAGAATAGGGCCGACAAACACCCAAGGAGGTCTATTCCTCCCAACCTGCTTCAGAAGAAGTAGCTCAACTTGCTGACTTCTAGTGAACCCCCGAGCCTGATTACTGATCCAGTAAGTAGGTGGAATCTGTGTAGAAGCAAGGCACTCAAAAATACCTTCTCCACTCGGTATCAACCTCCTGAAAAATGCCTTCTCTACTCAACATCAACCTCCTGAACTCAATAAGAGTTTGGCAGACTCACAACATGATCAACAACAGCATATCACCTCATCAAATCTCTTGGGTGCAAACACAGCAAAACCCCAAGGTAAATTTCCTCGTCGAGAAAAGTGATGAACCTCAGTTCAATATTTGATGGCTATTATATAGACTGCCTAGGTGTTTTAGTGGTGAGTTTGGAATAAATGAGCCGCAAGCTCCAGTCCCATCTTTCAGGGCACTATGATCACATTTCAAGGGAGTTGTCCCATACCAATAGCTAGTTAGTTGCATCATGATGCTGCCACTTGTCCATTTTCTTCTACCCCAGATTCCATTCCACCTAGTGGATTAGTAACCACTCTTTCAACGGTTCTCTTAGGTGTTTGTCTCTTATTTTGTTTATTAAATAATATTATATTGTGCGAATTACAGTCATCCTTGGACACCTGTCCAATACAAACTTTACAATAAAAGTTATCATAATGTTTCTAAACACAAAATGTTTTCCAGCTTAAAGGGTATGTTACAAACACCCCCTCTTAAGCTCAACATCGTCCTCGATGTTGCTTATTTATCATTAAGTTCCTCATGGAATAGAACTGGATATGCTGCCTGCATATTACTTTCCAGTTCCCAAGTAGCTTCATCAAGGCTAAGGTGCTTCCATTGCACCTTTACCTGCCCTATGGTGCGATTCCGAAGCATATATTCTCTCCGGTCTAGAATACAGTCCGGTTCCACTTGAAAATCTCCTTTGGGTTCCACCTGTATGTCATTCCAATTCAGCACATGAGTAGCATCATGCACATACTTCTTTAAAATAGAAACATGAAAAACATTGTGGATTTTTAAATTGTATGGCAATGCTAATTGATATGCAACAACTCCTATCCTTGATAGGATTTCGAATGGTTCACAATACCTTGGTGCAAATTTAGCACAACTTCCAAGCTTCAAAGAACTTTTCTTGGGCTTTACTTTTATGAAAACATGGTCTCCTACCTGAAATTATTTTTCTGTGCGTTTCAAATCAGCATTGCTTTTCTGTCGATCTTGGTCAACTTTTAAGTTACCTTGAACCTGTTTCACGGTTAGCTCCATTTCTTTCAATAGATTTGGTCTTAACATCAACTCGTCTACAGGATTATCCCACGAAATTGGAGTACAAGATTTTCTTCCATACAAAATTTCAAATGGACTTAACTTAGCAGATGCTTGATAATTATTATTGTAGGTAAATTTTGCTAAGTGCAAGTAATCTTCCCATTTAGATGGCTGATCTTTAACATATAATCTTAACGTGTTTTCCAAAATCTGATTTACTCTTTCTGTTTGACCATCAGTCTGTGGGTGGAAAGAAGTGCTGAAATTTAACTTAGTATTTAATACTTTAAACATTGTTGTCCAAACGTTACAAGTAAACTTATAGTCTTGTTCTGAAATAATTACCTTTCGAATTCCATGCAAGTGAAAAACTTGCTTCATGAAAATATCTGCAATGCTAGAAGCCTTGAAAGTAGTTTTAACAAGAATAAAATGAGCAACTTTGCTAAGTTTATCAACAACAACCATAATTGAGTCATTCTGCTTCTGATTTTTAGGCAAACCTGTAATAAAGTCAATGTTTATGATATCCCATTTCCATTTTGGAATTGGTAAGGGCTGCAATAGCCCAGCTGGATGTTGGTGTTCAGCTTTGATAGTCTGACATTCAAAACATCTAGCTATATATTCAACAACTTCACTTTTCATGTTGGGCCAAAAGTACTCATTTCTTAACATAGTTATCATTTTCTGATAACCAGGATGTCCTGAATAAGGACTCTTGTGAACTTCATCTAAAAGCAGCAACTTAACCTTCGAAAAATTAGGCACATAAATTCTGTTTTTGTAAGTTAAGAAGCTTTTTTCATTAATATTGTAATCTGTTATAACATTTTCAGATGAATTTTCAGCGACTTTATCATGTAATTTTTGGTAATTTTTGTCTTGTTTAATTCCTTCTTCAATCTGATTTTTCAGATTAGTTTTAAAAGTACTGATTGTTGCCACAAAACTTAATCTAGTGTTTTTGCTCAATGCATTAGCAACCTTATTTTCTTTTCTATTAATGTGATGGATCTCAAAATCGTACTCGCTAAGGAAAGCTAACCACCTAGCTTGCCTTGCGTTCATATTTGTTTGATTTAGTAAATACTTTAATCCCTTATTATCAGTCATTAAAATGAATTTTCTTCCGATCAAGTGATGGCGCAACATCTTTAAAACATGTATCACGGCTGTCAACTCAAGATCATACGTTGCATAATTCTTTTCATGTATTTTTAACTTCTTTTACTCAAAAGCAATTGCATGACCCTCTTGACTTAAGACTCCTTCAAGTCCTTCGTTGCATGCTTCAGTGCATACGAGGAAATCCTTATTAGAACCTGAAATTTTTGAGATGGGTGCAATAGTTAACAATTCTTTGAACTTATTAAAGCTATCTTGACACTTTTGATCCCATATGAATTTCTTCCATTTCTTATGTAAAGAAGTGATGGGATTAACAATTCTAGACAACCCTTCAATAAACTTTCTATAATACCCCGTTATTCCCATGAATGACCGTACATCAGTTACATCGTTTGGGACAGGCCATTCATTTATTGCTTTTATTTTATCAGGATCAACAGAAATACCATCTTTTGAAATTATATGACACAACTACTAAATTTTATCTTTATAGAAATCACACTTACTGAACTTAATGTAAAGCTGGTGATCTCTAAGCACTCGTAAAATGATTTTTAAATGTTCATCATGCTCTTCTTTAGTTTTTGAGTAAATCAGGATATCATCAATGAATATCACTACAAACTTATCCAAATATTTATGCAGAACGTTGTTCATTAAACACATGAACATTGCAGGTGCGTTAGTTAGCCCAAAAGGCATAACTACGAATTCGTAGTGTCCATACCGCGTTTTGAATGCAGTTTTGAATATGTCATCGCCTTTTATCCAGACTTAATGATAACCAGACCTTAGATTAATTTTAGTGAATATCTCTGCTTTGCGTACTTGATCAAATAGATCATCTATGTGGGGTAAGGGATATCGGTTTTTAATTGTCATTTTATTAAGCTGACGGTAGTCAATGCACAAATGCATAGTACCGTCCTTCTTTTTAACAAATATTACTGGTGCTCCCCAAGGGGACACACTGGATCGTATGTAGTTTTTATCTATTAATTCTTTCAGCTGAGACTTTAACTCATTTAACTCTAGAATATTCATCCTATAGGGGGCCTTTGAGTTTGGTATCGCACCGGGTACTAACTCAATGGTGAAGTCAAGTTCTCTTTTCGGAGATAATCCTGGAATTTCTTTCGGGAATACATTAGAAAAGTCCCTAAGGATGGGAATATTCTCTAGTTTTATCTTGTCTTCTTTGGATGTATATTCATCATTAACAACATTAACAACAAACAATTTACAACCTTTTCTAGTAGCTCTCTTCACTTGTAAGGCAGAACTCTGCCTTACAAAAGTCTTCCTAGAAATGCCTTTAACAGTTTTAGCTACACCTTCATTATTTAAACAAACAAAAGATTTTTCATAACAATTCAATAAAACTCTATGTTGTTCAAGTCAATCCATACCAATTAACAAGTCATAAGATCCTAATGGTAAAACATTCAAATTCACTTGCATTTTCAGCTGACTTAGAAAAACTTCACAATTTTTAACAAAATCTGTAACTTTTCTTTTTGTACCAGTTGCAAGCTGAACTAACCATGGGTTATCAAATTTTTCTATCTTTAACTTGCAATTTTTCATTAATTCGGGTGAGATATAACTCATATTTGCACCCGGATCTATTAGAATGGAAATAGACTTAGTTTGTAACATACCTTCAACTTCCACCATGGATGTTTGATGGCCTGCTTGACGATTCTCCAATGCTGCATAAATTCTGGGCATCTCCCTCGCTACATCTCCAACTGTAGGTTCTGCTTGTACTGTATGAATATTGTTGACGGTTTTTCTGTTGCGTGGGCAATCTGATCTCTTGTGTGGTACGCCACATTCATAACATTTGATAGGTCCTTTTTGCTCAACATATCTGTTGTTGTTGTTGCTGTGATTATTGTTGTTGGGTACATTCTTTGCAGTAAAAGAGTTCTGGGGTGTATTACCCTTATAAACATTACTATTTGAAAATTTTCTGTTATGAAAATTCTTCTTGAAACTTCCAGAATTTTGGTTAAATTTTTTCCTTTTATAATCAAACTGATTTGTTTTGCTGCCCTTCCAGCCAGTTGTTCCTTCTCTTCTTTTGTTTTGATCAAAACAGAAATTTGCCTTTCTCATAGCTTCCTCCAGTGTTGTAGGATTGTCATATTCTATTCTGTCTTTTATGTGGAATGGTAAACAGCTGAGAAACCTTTGTACCTTTGGTTTCTCTTCAACCATGTACGGTACATATCTCAGTAGACTAAGGAATTTGCTGCACAATTCCTTCATGCTCATGGTCCCCAACTTCAGATCATAAAACTCCTTCGATTTGTTTTCATAATACTGTTTTGATAAAAACTTTTTCTTGAACAACTTCTTAAACATACTCCATGTTACGCCTTTTTCTTTAAACTCTTGATTCTTTTTAGATCCTGACACCATATATCTGCTTTGCCTATCAGATTATAAATAGCCATCTTGGCTTTCAGTTGAGAAGAGTAGTTATATATATTAAAGTACTTCTTCATTCCGGACATCCAAGCTTCTACTGTCTCACCCTTCTCATTCTTGCCATTAAAGGTGGGTGGCTTGATCCAGTGATATGTTCATGATGCTTTCGCTTTCTCATTGTTGAACATAAATCACTATCACTGATGTCCTCGTTAGAGTGATAATGACTTTGATGTGAACTAAAGGATGAATAACTAGTACTCTTATCCTTTCTTGATTTCTTGTGCTTGTGTCCTTGAGTCATTATGACAGAATCATATTTGACCTCTGATTTTCTGCGCCTTTCCTCATTGTAATATTTACCCATTAAAATCTGATTTAATGTATCTTGCACCTTCAGAATGCGCTCATTTTCTTCTTTGACTGTTTTTATATCAGATTTCAGATCTTTTATGGTACGCAGAAATTCAGAAGAATTGTTATTCAACTCAACATAGAAACCTTCAGGATTTTCATTAATACTAGGTTCATGATGAGGTGATTTTTCCTCTGCTGTTTCTTCTGGTATTTCCATACCTGCAATTAAAAGTAAATCTGTTCTGTGCAAAAATGAAATTAAATTGTAAAAGTTAGTAACATAACTTTTTGATTTATTTTTTTGTTTGCGCGCATGAGCCTCATTCAGGCCTCGAGTTTGAATTTGCGCTATGATACCACATGTAACATCCTGAAAAATCGTAAAAATTTAAAACTTTTCTACGTGAAAATAAATGCTATTTAATAATGCGGAAATAGAACAATGCATGAAATGTTATCTATATTTAGTTGTGCTTTTACACATTTCTTCTGCTGTTGTTTATGAAAGTTGATGCACTATTTGACTAAAGTACTTTTGTTTGGTTGATGAAGGGGTCCTTCGGACGCCCCAAAGCTTACTTAGCATTTGTGCTAAAGCATGTGAAAATGTCCTTGTCGCAGATTCCAGGTAAGGTGTTCTTCCGAAGTGTCTGAAGAGAGTTCAAGACTGATTTTCTAATGTTCTTCTCCGTCTTAGAAAGTCTTAAAGTGTTAAAGTTTTTCAGGTGAGATCTCCATAAAAAATGTAGCCGTTGTAATGGTACCATACATGAAATACTGGGTAGAGATGCTAATCTGCAGTTGCTTAGGTAGTCAAAAGTGATCCATACACCTCTATTTACTACTTGTTATTTGTGATGGGAGCACTATCAATACATAGGTAATTTTGAAGGTCCGAGCCTAATATAATTTGGCTAGAATATTCCTTTTTAAATATAATAACAATGCCGAAAACTTGTTACGATATTTATACAAATGATTTGTTCTAAAACTAAGAACTTGAGCACATTTGTATTCATCCTATTTTTAATATATGATCTATTGTAAAATTGTAAACTATGCAATTTCTATAATACCAATTGTATGAAAATATGGAATTCAATACCTATACTGTAACTAAACTTGTTATATAGTTTTGTGGACCCTTTGTAATGTATATGAAATATATATATATTGAACAAAAGTCCTATATGATGGACATATGTGATATATGGTATGTGTAAATCAACGTGACTCTATGTAATGATAACAGAACCTTAGTGATACCATTATATGCTTGTAATCTTATCAATGGATATGGTTTAGTGATTGGTATCACGAATCACCATGTAATGTTCGATGCATTGAATAGTGTAATGATGGTGTGTATTAAATAAATCCTATTGGCAGGCACCAGCGTACTCTTGGTCATTGAATTCTCACTACTGTCGAGTAAAAGGAGATCCCTCGTGGATAGCCTCGTGGCTGAGGCATGTGATGGTATCGTGTAAACCTGGTTATGAGATGAGTTGTAATACTCCGGTTCAAGCTCAGTGTGAGTTGGCTCCTTCGTGTCTCAAACGTGGCAATTGCAATGAATAGTGTAATTAATGTGGTAGTTGATCTGGTTGCTCTCGTGAATCACACCGATGATATCCACCGTTGATTTGATCGTGTATTGATGGCAAGGGTTTATCCCTACCTTCGTTTCAAGCAAGTGTTTATTGTCCAACTTTGTATTTTGTAGCGATGGTTCTGCAACATGGCCAACAGGCCGAGGGTTTGTAGGATCTTTTTTTGTGCGCTTGAGTTTTGAGAGCTGGGTTTTGAACCCGTGACTCCTGAAGATTAAGAATAGAGCTATTTTACTGTTTGGACTGTGAAGAATGTCTCAGTTTGCAGTTTTAATCTTGGTCCTCAGCGTTTTCGATCGTCAGACCTGTTGAGGGTTTTTGAAATGCCAAAATGGTACAAAAAAGGAATTTAATCCTTCGCCATGGTTGTTCTAGGTCTTTGTAATGCTTAGCTACTGAGAATTCAGTGACTCTGTAAGGGGTTTCCTTTTGATTTGGCACTTGAATACTTAAATGAAAGCAGTTACTGTTGCTTTGGTCTTGTGATTGTTCTTACTGCTAACCATACACCATTCGAAGGTAATGTAACTCAAACTTTCCATATAATGTTCATACAATTTTGATATTTCATTCTATCTTTTGAGGGTTTACCAAGGATTTAACCACCTTGTTACTATGTTTGCAGGTAATGGTTTCCACAGCTCCTCCAGACCTGGGCATTGAAGGTTGGCCATAGCAATACCAATTGGTAAGCTTCGGCGGTTTCCTTGAAAATCCTATGTAGAAGATGATGATGGCCGGCTGTATGATGTTCTGTGTAATGTGCCGGCTGTATGATGTTCTGTGTAATGTGTTTTAACTTAGAGAAAGTATGCTTCGTCTAGTTAGTTTTTTTTGACAAATTGTAAAGGAAATCGTGGGAAGGAATACCACCTTGATCCAAAAAGGGTTCGAACTTGTCTGCGTTCGATAATGTAACAGTTATGAGGAAAGCTCCTTCACAGCTTGGATAATATAAAAGTCTGTGTGTTTTCAAAAACGATGGTTGAAGTTTGCTAGTGTGTAGAAATATTTCTACTCGTGTACAGTGCGTCTATTTGAAAACGATGATAGTTGCAAGGAAATCTCATGTTAATCTTTAGGGTTCATAGTTTTGTTTCATCTTTGGAATTAAAGAACGTGGAAGAAAATATGGGTTAACAAACCTCAGAACCCTATCTTGAACTAATGTGAAAGGTGGTTTATGTCTAAAGTTCCTGTTGCTATAGTTTCGATAATTGTGTCTAAAGAAGGTTTTCTGTCTGTAAGTAGTTTATAAATATGTAATCCTGATATTGCGTTAAGTGTTGATGCTTCTCCCCTATAGGATCTTCAGCATGGAGTTCGTGTCTGTTACCTTATCGGTTTATCCTACAGTTGTTTGATTTTAACTAGGTTTTATTATAAAGCTGCGTTTTTGAGAAAGTTAATACTTTGCAGATTTTGTGGATAGAATAATAGTAAAAATTATAGACTATTTTGTTTGAGAAGTGAAACCCTAGGTCGAAAGACAAAAATGACGAATGTAACTCGTTCTGAATAAATAAAAAGATAAAATGGTAATTCTTAAATGTCGAGGTTTTTGTCAGAAGACTACAGAGTTTAGTGTTTGCTTGACTTTAGGTTATCAAAAGAAATGTAAATCTACTTTCGTACCGAGATGAATAAATATTTGCAGTAAAAAAAACATGTACTGTGATATGTGCGGATGAAGATGAATACCTTATGTAAGAATCTGATGATTGTAAATGGAAATGCTACAAATAATTTTTATAATACTTCTATACCGAAATTGGTAGAGAAAGTACAAAATATCTGTTGAATGTGTGAGTACATTTTGATCTGTGCAGAAATGATTATGTATCTAATTCTTTGCATTATTTCTAAAGAAAATACTGTATATAAAGACCTAATCTATGACTATAATTCAAATTTATTTCTAAACAAAACTAATGTTCATAAATGTAGAAGACATCATAGAAAAATTAAGAGTAGACAATAACATAGAAAACAATTGTTTTCAGCTTCTTCGATCACATGGCTATTTCGCCTATCTTACCTATCTATTACAATCTATCTCTGTACTAGAGTACGATGCAATTCCTATAGCATGGGGAAAAATGCAGAGATCATTTATTTCATTCATTCAAGTCAGATTCATATAGATTTACAGAATTTCTAATTTACTCAGGAAACTAAAATGAATTGAAAATAGAAACATTTTAAACATAACAGAACTGAAAAATAGATAGGACAGTGAAACCTGTAAATGAGAATAGGCCAACAAACACCCAAGGAGGTCTGCTCCTCCCAACCTGCTTCAGAAGAAGTAGCTCAACTTGCTGACTTCTAGTGAACCCCCGAGCCTGATTACTGATCCAGTAAGTAGGTAGAATTTGTCTAGAAGCAAGGCACTCAAAAATGCCTTCTCCACTCGGTATCAACCTCCTGAAAAATGCCTTCTCCACTCAGCATCAACCTCTTGAACTCAATAAGAGTTTGGCAGACTCACAACATGATCAACAACAGCATATCCCCTCCTCAAATCTCTTGGGTGCAAACACAGCAAAACCCCAAGATAAATTTCCTCGTCAGGAAAAGTGATGAACCTCAGTTCAATATTCGATGGCTATTATATAGACTGCCTAGGTGTTTTATCGGTCAGTTTGGAATAAATGAGCCTCTAGCTCTAGTCCCATCTTTCAGGGCACTATGACCGCATTTCAAGGGAGTTGTCCCATACCAACAGCTAGTTAGTTGCATCATGATGCTGCCACTTGTCCATTGCTTTCTACCCCAGATTCCATTCCACCTAGTGGATCAGTAACCACTCTTTCAACAGTTCTCTTAGGTGTTTGTCTCCTATTTTATTTATTAAATAATATTATGTTGTGCAAATTACAGTCATCCTTGGACACCTGTCCAATACAAACTTTACAATAGAAGTTATCATAATGTTTCTAAACACAAAATGTTTTGATTTCAAGTTGAAAGTGTTATTCTTTGATTTCTTAATGAGCCATTACTTTGCCTCCTGAGCCTTTTTTCACCAACAAATTTTCTTCTTAAAGAGTTTGTTGACCTTCTCTGAGTCTGTTTGAATCATTATCAATCTGTTTACTTATTCATTATTTGGAGCTTTTTTATTTTTTGCATTGGGTTATTCGCCCGACACACCTGGGTAGTGAGTCCAGTGCTCTTGTCCATCCCGAGCGCAATCTACATTTGATCATCTTGTGCCATCGATGCTTTTTTCGATCTGACAGTTTGCACTGTTGACGCTTTTTCCGAGCTGACAGTTTGCACCGTCGACGCTTTTTTTGATCTGATAGTTTTTGCACCGTCGACGCTTTACACCTGTATATAGTCTGCGTCGGGCTCTCTGCGACCTACCACAGTCTGCGTCGGTCTTTCAAGCTTGGTGCTTGGTCTATCCACTCACCGAACTTTGATTTTGGCTTAATCCACAGACTTCTTTGTCCTATACTTTCCAGTCAGAGACCTCTTTATTCAACATTGTTTGTGTTTGGTTTGTTTGTGTTGGTTTTTGGGTCATTTTGGTCAAGTAAGAGTTTAGTAGTGGCGGGCAATTTCAATCCCCCACGGTCATCCGCTCTATCTTGTATTCCCTGACGACCTCACCGGCTTTATCTAACATGCTAGATCCGCTTCCAAACCATTTTTGAGATTAGTCATTAAGTGTTTGCTTGCATTTGATCGTTTTGGAGTGATTTTTGTGTCTTTAGGTCATTGGAGTGCTTGTCATCTTTATTTGGGAATTTCTGTGTGATTAGAGTGCTGCAAGTAGTCTCATCTTTTCTGCCATTTACAGTTGAAAAGCATCATTATTATCAGGTTTTGTCTTGATACATACATTAAAAAATTGAAAGTGCTTGGATTCAACCATTTTCAAGTTTATTTGAGAGTTGTAGAAATTGTTTTGTGCATTGGAATTCATCATCCATTAATCTTTGGAAAGTTTGAAAAGGAAAATTAATTGTTTGTATTTTTCTTGAATTATGAGCCACTCATCTTCTTGAAAAATCCAAGTGAAATCAAATTTTTGCAAAGTAATTCCAAGCTTGAAGAGTCATATGCATTTTTGGTTTTCATGTGCTTTTAGGCTACCATTGTGAAAATTGAAGAGTTAGTGTGCTCTAAGTAGAGATTCTCTTTTTTCATTACTTAGTTCTAATCTAATTGAAAAAGACAAAAAGAAAATACTTTGATTTGGATTTGATGTGTCGTTGATTTTTATGTTTTGTTCGAAAAAATGGAAAAGAGTGCTTTCATAATTTTTGGTAGATTTTGAACTTTTGGGAATTTTGTCTTATTTGAGATCATTGGAAAAAGAATTTCTCCTTCCCTGACATAGATTTTATCAAAAGAAAAAGTGTATGTTAATGCAGTTAGGGTTGAATTATGTTTAAATTTCTGTCCTCACCTCATGCATTCACCTAACCGACTAGATAAAATTTACTGGTAGAACTGGGTTAAAATTTACTAGTAACTTGTGTGCTAAGTTAATGATGTGTTCCAGCATCATAAAACGTGGCAGCTGTCGTTATTTGCCTACACTGCATCCCAAGGGCACTGTAGTTCTCCCACGTACCAACCGGTATATCGAAGGCTCTTTCACGTACCTTAGGGTATATCGAAAGGCACTTCACGTACTCGGTAGTATATCGGAAGGCTCTTGTCGTACGGTTGTGCATTAGACAACACTACTACAGATTTGAGCTCCAACGTACCTTCTGTATATCAGGAGACACTCCTAGGATTCCTGAAACCAATCGAGTTAACCATTTGGCTGTCTTGGTAGAGCAATACACCAAGAACAACACTCGGGGAGATACTACGCACATATTATCAGGTAGTCGGGTATATGGTCAGGGGTACGGTCCTAATCCTCCGTGGTTAGTGCTCTGAAAAATTGGGCCGAGTATAACTGTTGGACCTTGGAGTATATCGCGAGTTATGAAGCCTTGACAATCCTATGAGGTTCTAGACTTTTGAATCCACACCTATCACATAAGTTTGCTTGTAGCCTTAGTTTGTGTAGATTTTTCTGGATTGCTTTTTTCTTTTGTATAGAATACACATAGGAGAATTTCTGGTTCGGTCATTTTGGATGAACAACCTTTGAGAAGGTCTCGCCGAAATTTAAACTTGCTACTCGAATATCCCCTTAATTAGGAGGTAATTTTGAGGGCAAATATGGATCCACAGGTTACTGTCGTGTCACCTGAAGAAGAGAACTCCACCATGGAGTCGGGAATGAACTTTTCACTTCCTTCTAGTCTTTATCACTGATCCTGCAAGGTCTATGACCATGGAACCATCTACTTCACGAGACACATCCTTCCACCATTCGTTGGAAGGAGAATTTGGGGCTTTAGATTGGTTAAATCCATCCCAGAACCACCCTGTATCCGCAACATTTAGTCCATCTGCATCCTTTTGGGACACCTATCTAAGGCAGCAATGGGCCCACCTGACATTACATCCGGAGGCGGAAACTTCCTCTCTTCGTTGTGGTTCCCATGCCCAGTGTTTGGCTCCAGTCTATGAACTCATGGACCAATTATGCCAATGTGGCGAACGTCTTTGGTGCCAAAGTCTCTCACAGAAAAGAGACACTTCAGAAACGCCCATATTTCAACATACCCCAATTCGTTCATTATCCATTGCTTCACCGGAAACACTACATAACGTGGCCACTTACAAGCTTGGTCAACCTACATTTCCTGCAAGTATACCTCTCAATAAGGAGACCAATTCCATACCTCAAGTGACTCAAAATGTTGAAGGACAACAATCCAACACCCCTCCTACTACTATTGGAACATTACCCATCCCCCCCCACCCCAAAACTCGCGGGGAGGATACTCTTTACCTCCTAATTTTATCACGAGTAGTGTTCCTACAATAGTTCGTAATCATCAACCAATTATGTGTCAACCATCAATAAGTGGTCAAAACATTATTACCGGGGCAAACCCCTGTTCTCTAGCCATAGTACGAGTGGGGGACTCCCAATCGGTCATTTCGTTGGTAGCTCCTTACTCGTTGTGGGATCCACCATGGGATTACGTCATGGTGGAGGTCCATCCAACTCAACTGAAGCACCATGGAGTCAAGCGTATCCAGGCCATTTTAACCCCATGTCAGGACAATTCAATCCCGGAAACGTACTCCACGGGATACCTTATCCCGGAAACCCATACACTTCATGGGGACATTATAACGTTGCACCAGTTGGACCGCCATTAACTTTTCCTCATGTCCCACCACCCCCGTCACCATTCGGTCCACCTCCTTCCGTAGTGGGTGGACCTTTACCTTTTGGCTGAGGTTGTGGCCCACCCCATTCCGGAGGTGGAGGCCCACCCCATTCCGTCGGTGGAGGCTCACCTTACTCTAGCAGCAGCGGACCCCCACCTTTTGGAGGAGGCTGACCTTATTCTAGAGGCGAAGGACTACTACCTTCTGGTAGCGGCAGACTCCCACCTTTCGGAGGAGGCCCACCTTATTCTGGAGGTGGTGGCCCACTTATTTCGGTGGTGGAGGCAACAGATCCCCTTATTCTGGCGGCGGAGGAGGACCCCCTTCGTCTGGTGCAGGCCCACCTTATTCCGTCGGACCCCCGTCGTCTAGTGGAGGCCCACCTTATTCTGGCAGTGGAGGACCACCTTCCAGCAGCGGACAACCCTATTATGGCGACGAACCTACATACGGTCCGCCCCCCAACGCAAGCGACACACCCCCTTATGGCCAATTGCCGACGGGAACACCTTACAATCAGTTGATTCAAGGTCCTACTGGTCCATATATGCCATATCAATGCTCAGTATCCACAGCCGAACCAGCCGCTGCCATTTTTGGCTACTTTGGACCTAACCGACCTGTCTAGTCTGACCAACGATCCCATCCTACACGGTTACAATTGGTCAACCATTCCATTCAAGCTACCCTCTGATATTCCCAAATTTGATGGAAATCTAGGTGAAGACCTGAAAAACCATGTGATGACATACCATCTATGGTGCTCCTCCAATTCCTTGATGGATGACTCGATCCATCTAAGGTTGTTTCAAAGGACCCTCACTGACCCAACTGCCAAGTGGTATATTGAATTAGCACCGCACTCGTTCTCGGATTTTCGCTGTTTAGCTATGTCATTTCTGAGTCATTTCCAGTTACCATCTGCTATGAAACTGGTACGGACTTATTGACTTCTCTCCGTCGGACCACCGCAAATCATATCTCTGATCATATCCATGAATGGCGGAGGAGACGATGTCTCATTAAGGCTCCTATTCCAGTCCAATTACTAGCTGACTGGTTTACGAAGTCTCATTTACCCATCGTAGCTAGAGATGTAGCTATGGGAGGGGTCGTCATCGAGGAACAAGCTATCGCTCGTGACCACTACTTAGACCTTGTCTTTGCTCAATATGGCACGTTATATGACATTGCTCCTGATGCACCCCGCCCTACATACGATCCTGCAAAGCCACCCAAGGGACCTCAAGTCGACGACATTATCAGTTCCCTAAACTCCCAACCTTCTACTCAAATCAGTGGATCGTCGAACCACCATGGTTCTTCCTCGAATACAATCATGTTTAGACTTGAGTACTTTAAACTGAGGATTTCCCACCAGCTGGCTTTCCAAATTGCCATGAAGGTCGCTGGAAAGACAATCCATCGTACTGTACTAGACGAAGGTGCTTCTACCTTGGTCATGTCGTTATCTTGTTGGAGAGCCATTGGTTCTCCTGAGTTAAACCATTCTCCTACTACCCTGAAAGCATTCGACGGTCGTGGCTTTTAACCCCATGGAATTTTACAAGCCTTAGCAGTAGAGTTGGGGGGTAAGATTGTAACCTTAAACGTGGAAGTGGTCGCAACCCCTTTGGATTATAATCTCTTACTTGGTCGTAATTGGTTTTATGCCATGACTGCGGTCGCATCCTCCCTCTTCCGCATTGTGCAATTCCCATATCAAGGCCGAATTGTCACCGTCAACCAATTAGACTTCTGTACACCGGACACTGCTACTCATCCTGGCGATAATGTCCGCTTGCTAGGACAATCTTCACAGCTATATGAGAGCATGGGGGTTGGCCTCATAAAATATTCATCTCTTATGGGTGTCTTTCCAACCCCGGATCCACCTAACCATATTGCCACGGTCAACATGATCTCCTCCATGTCTCCATCTTTTTCCAACTCTACTGATCAATGGTTTGTACTCGATGAAGCCACCATGAAGTTGATTGGAGATACCATGCCTCTCTCACTTGCTGAAGCTACTTATGAGGCTATCCAGTCAGCCCCCGAGGACCACATAACTGTGGTCTCTACATCCAGTTCTCTACAACGAACGTCATCCTATTCAGATCCTCTGCTCTGGGTTTGTCACCTCGACAAGTCCATTATGGAGATTATGAGTGCGGATGACCCCCCGTGGGAAGACCTCCACCATCGATTGTCTTTCCTACCTCTGTTACACTCTGTGGAGAACAACATTACCACCATCTTTACACCATATGTCTATCCGTACCCCCAGTCACCGATCCTCGCTTTCCATATGGTCATTGAGGGCAACTTGGCAAACATAGAGCCCACCATTCCGATTGACATCTCGGTTAGCCTTGGTGTCGTCGAACATATTCATTTAGGCTAGAACTGTTCTCCCAAAGAGATCATCACATACACGGCCTTATTCAAACAATTCCGTGACGTGTTCGCTTGGACCTACGAGGAAATGCCCAAGATAGATCCTGCCATTGTTTCGCATGAGATCAAAACCTATCCCGACGCTAAACCAGTCCGCCAAAAGTTACGACTTATGACCAGTGTACCCTTGAAAAACTGCGGCAATTAAAGATGAGATTGAAAAGCTCTTGGAGGTCGGCTTTATCTACCCCGTTCCTTTAACATAATGGGTCTCCAATGTCGTCCTTGTGGCTAAGAAGCAGGGCACCATCCGAGTCTGTGTTGATTATAGGGATCTGAACAAGGCTTGTCCTAAGGACAACTACCCTACTCCCTTCAACGATTAGATCATTAACAATTGTGTCGGAAGTGTCATCTTCTCATTCATGGATGGCTTTTTCGGTTACAACCAGATTGAGATCCACCCGATCGACCAACATAAGGCCGCTTTCATCTGCCCTTGGGATACGGTTGCTTATCGTTAACTCCCTTTTGGTCTTAAAAATGCTGGTGCTACATTCTAGCGGGCCATGTTGTATGCTTTTCATGATGTGAAGGACTTTGTGGAGCCCTATCTTGATGATCTCCTTGCTCATTCGTAGTATTGCGAGTTCCACATTGACCATCCGACGGCTGTATTTCTCAAATGTAGGCGGTATAACATCTCGCTTAAATCCTCACAAGTGTATTTTTTGCGTCGAGTCTGGACACCTCCTAGGTTTTATCATTTCATTAGACGAGATCCGCATTGATCCCTTGAAAGCCATTTGTCGCTCTCCCACCTCCTACTAACATCACGTAACTACAAAGTTTGCAAGGGAAGGCAACTTACTTACGGGGTTTTGTATGTAATTTCGCTCAGAAGAGACAGGGCTATATGCGATTAGAAAAGAAGGACGTCCCTTTCATATGGGACGATCAAGCGAAACAATCCTTCGACAATTTGAAACATGCCATTACCCACGCCCCTGTGCTCTAACCGCCCAATTACTATAAGGATTACATCCTTTATCTTGTTTCTTCTGCCACCACGATCGCCATGGTATTGCTCCAGGAAGACAACAACGCCCAAGAACATGTGATCTATTACCTTAGTAAGGGTCTTATTGACTCCGAAACTCGCTACTCACATGTCAAGAAACTCGCTCTCGCGGTAGTCATTGTCGTCCAAAAGTTTCGTCACTATATCTTACTCTGCACCACTACTGTTATTGTCGACTCGAACCGCATGTACCATGTTTCGACACGTCAAGTGCTCGAGGGTAAGTATTCACACTGGATTGTGATACTTCAGGAATTCGAACTCCTCTTCGAGAGGGCCAAGTCAAAGAAATCTTTGGTGTTTGCGGAACTCATTTGTGATCTTCCCCATGTTGTTTCGGGATCTGAGCCCAACGATTCTCTTCCAGATGAGTCGTTGTTTCTCATCAGCACGTCAGACCCATGGTATGGAGATATCACTTTATATCTTCAAACCCAATGGTTCAACCCCTAATTGTCTCGTGACGATCGTCGTCGTATATGCCACCACACCAAGTATTACTTGATTATCAGCAATACCTTGTATCGTCGTGGTGTTGATTCTATTATTCAACGTTGTCTGACACACGAGGAGGCTGAACACGTACTGAATGATTGTGACTCTTGGGCCTGTGGCAGTCATCTCTCTGGGATGGCTACAACCCAGAAGATACTACGTGCATGATACTACTGGCCTTCGATCTTCAAGGAATGTATTGAGGCCGTTAAGAAGTGTCCTCCATGCTAGCACTTTCCGTCGAAAAAGCGCTCCCATTCAGCCCCTTATGCTCGGTTATAGCTGTTGGCCACTTTGCTAAGTGGGGCATAGATTTCATGCATTGTAAGCCTATCTCGGCAGGGGGGCATGGTTACGTCATATTAGCCCTCGATTATTTCACTAAATGGGTCGAGGCTATGCCTACGTACAATGAGGACGACCAAACTGTCGCACTCTTCATGTTTAATCATGTTATTGCGTGGTTTTGAGTTCCACAAGTCATAGTCAGCGTTCACGGATCTCACTTCCAAAACCACATGGTAGATGAATTGAGCGTCGGACTGGGTTTTCGCCATGAAAACTCAACCCCTTACTACCCACAATACAATGAACAAGTAGAGGCTATTAATAAGGTCTTAAAAACCATGATTCAACGCATGGTGGGTCCACACAAATCAAACTGGCATAACATGCTCTTTTTTGCACTATGGGCATATCGGACTTCCGTCAAGACTGCCATCGGCTTCACACCGTTCCAATTAGTTTCTGGATTAGAGGTAGTTTTACCAATAGAGTGCGAGATTCTATCTCTCAAACTCGCACTTGAACTTCTCCCGA
This sequence comes from Larix kaempferi, assembly GCA_027924585.1. Lineage (NCBI taxonomy): Eukaryota > Viridiplantae > Streptophyta > Pinopsida > Pinales > Pinaceae > Larix > Larix kaempferi. The sequence goes on from BSBM01001346.1 coordinate 14,877,260, forward strand.
ACACCACTGACGAGGAAGAACGCTTCCTTCACCTAGCAAAACTAGACGAGACCCGCCGCGATGTTGCTCTCGCCACGAGGCACATAATAAATGCCTCAAAGCTCAGTATGATAGGTCGGTTAAACCTCGTATCTTCAATGAGGGTGATTTGTCCAATATCTCCTTCCAACCATGTCCAAAATATAACCACAAAAAAGTACTTTGGATGGGTGGAAAAGATTCTAATGATGTTTTATTGGCCTTTTGGACAGGATTACAACGACCAAAATGGTCCTCGAGTGGCGAGAACGCGAGGATGAGCTCAACGACGCTCAAGCAGAAAATGATCCCCAATGCATAGGCACATTGAGGAATTGCGATTTGCTCAAGTATTTCCGAGTGTCGACAATGAGCGCCCAAGTCCCGTTGCTGTCACATCTGGTCCAATGCTGGGACCCGATACAACAACACTTTCAGATCGATGTGCACACTTTGAGTATAGATGTTGAGGACATATACTTTTTGTCAGGGTTGTCTCGAAGGGGAAACCCTATGTCCCTATCTGGATCACAAGGGGGTGATCGCACTGTGGAGGACATGATTGATCAGTGGTGCACTCCAGGTACTCAAATGGCTGGTGGGAAGATTCCCATCAAGGACGTCCGAGACCGAGCTCTCCGTACTGTGCTCTTTCCCATGATGTACACTGAGGAGTGTATGGCTCCTACTGTATTCAACTGTTGTGAGGAGCTCCTCACCAGTCTACGGGTTCGGCTAAGCAAATGTCGGCACGGGGCACTGAAGCAATTTGGTTATGGTTCAGTGGTGATATCATTCATGCTGGAGCGGGTGCCACACTTAGGCTCGCAGGTAGATCTTGAAGATCGAGATGCTCGAGATCCTCATATGACGAGGTGGTCTGAGGTGTGGCCCTCCATGGCGGCGGGGGTCCTTTTATTAGCTTCAGTACAGGTTTCTTCACATGGCTGAGGGGACAACTCCTCATAGTGGAGGACTACCCATATGATGGGACGAACTTCAGAGGGGACCCTGACCTGGTGCTTCCTGAGGGAGCGCAGTGGGGCGATATCGGTAAGAACAACTACTGCTTGTGTTTTTCATTTTATGTATTTATTATTTTTTGGAGTAGTGTTGATGGTTTTCACATGTTTCATGCAGATGTGGGTTCGATGCGATCGGTTGGAGTCTCTCCTATTGCGCGGAGTGGGGCAGTGTCAGAGATGGGCCCCGTGGCCTGAAATGCCATCGAGGATATGGAGGAGGTCGAGGATAACCTCCCTAGGCTGACACTGGATATCTCGAAGCCAGGTTTCCATGACCTACGCCATCTCTACCAGCAACTTACGGTCAAGGTATCTTTGCGTTTTGGCACATTGCTCTGGAAATTGGCGAGGGCCGTGGTCTGCTATCATGAGTGTCCTAGGGACTAGGTTCATGTCTTATATGTATACACTGAAAGCTTATGAGCTTCAGATTTTGTAGAGAGGATTGTTATTGAAAGCTTGCATGCTTCAGATTTTTGTATCTTGTGGATATCTTATGTTTGTGCAATGTACCAATCTAGAATGAAATTGGCCATAGCATCGGCAACAGTGTTCATGTCTCATGGAATGTGCAGGTATTGAATAGATTCAAAGAACCTCTACCGGAGATGATCTCATCGGAAAAGAAGGAGCAGAGTGGTGTCGCGGATAGTGTAGATCCGGTTAATATGAGAAACCACTAGTTACGATTCAAGATGAATTACAATGTGGTTTATATCCAAGGAAAGAGCATCGGGTAGGGCTCCAATCACCGCATGATATTCAAGGACGTTATTGGTTGCGTATCCTAGACAATTTCCTCCCGAGCTTATAAGGGTTGAGGATTTGCAGCGGTGCTATTGCGGCGCAGTTCCTGAAAGGGGAGATTGCATCGGACGCCGAGCGCAATATCTCCCTTCGACCATGTCCAAAACCCAACAAAAACAAAGAAAGCATAAACGTAAACCGCTGAAAAGTTAAATAGCTGAGTTTAGGGTTACCTGTCACTGACGGAACTCAAAACGGTCGATCATAGCTCTCAGAATCGATCAAAGAAAAACGACTCCAAACGACACTTCTCCCCTCTCCAATTTGGTAAAAAATAATAGTAATTGATTTTCACTATTTACCCCAGTCTATTAAAAAAAGAGCACATTCCTTTTTGAATGTAGTCATATGCAGGAGCCGTTGATAGTCAGGAGGAGCTGCGTTAGAAAGTTGAAACTCTCCATGTTTTGATCCCTACTCTGGGATCATCATCAGGAGACCATTGAACCCTGAGAGAGAGTGAGTGAGATGCCCGTCAATCTTATATATATAAGTTTTTAATGTGATGATTTGTTGTTGTAATGAGAGTCGACTCTCGGTTTTATAGTTTTAGGTTTAGTTTAAATTTAGTTTAAATTTAGTTTAAACATGATGATTAAAATGATAAATTAGGAGGCTAGTTTGATTTAGGTTTGTGATTCTAAAGTATTTATTTATAAAATAATTCATAAGTACTAAATTATATTTATTATATTACATTATTAATAATTTCTTAGGTCTTAATTTATTTTATTAATTTTATAAATCCTTAATAGCTTGAGAATATCTACCAATAATTTAATTAGTGACCTAAATTTGTTAAATGTTATTTAAATATATTAATACTTACGAAATAATAGGTTTTATTCATTAATAAGTTTTATTAATTAATAGGTCTCATTAATATAGAATTATTCTTAATCATTATTAATAAATTAATAATTATTAAGAATTAATAATTTATTACTATTTAAGAAAATTAATGTTTTTATCTTATGTGTTCTTAATATATTAACTAATGAATTAATAATATATTAAAATTTTAAATAGTATGTTAAGTATTATGGAATAGAAATATTTACTAATTAATAAATTTGTTAAATGATTATTCTTAAAAATATTTACCAAAATAGTTAATAGATTTTATTACTTTGTAAAACCTTAATTAATTAAGTGTTTAATAATTTATTAATTCACACTACTTACTAATAATTATCAAGTCTTCTTAATCTATAAATTTAATATTAAGTATTAATAAAAATATGTTAATGATTATTCCTAATAATTATTAATAACTTAATAATTATTATGAAGAATCATTATTTTATTAATACTTACTAATTAAAACATTTTCTTAATTTTTTTTTAAGTATTCTTGCTTTAATAAATTAATAAGTATTTAGTAATTTATTAAGTAATAATGTGTATTCCTCAAGTATCTTTTAATTTTAATTACTAATCCTGAGTTAATACCACCTACTAAGGGAAATTTGCACTTGCCAACTGCATCAGCATAGTATAAGTATTCTATAGTTGTAGCTAAAGATATTCAACCACAAAAATTGGTTAGCATGGAATTAAAGGGATCTCCAATGGCTAGAGAGACTCCTAAAGGGTCTTTCTTGACCAATAGGGTTGTGAAAGATAATGCATCAACTGAATGCCTTAATGTCTCAGAGTCTGTCAAGGAAGATCCAGATGGAATAAACCTGGAACAAATGGAGGGAGGCCTTAATCTATGTGAATTATCATACAAGGATAATACAAAACAATTACCCATTTCAGTGTTAGTTGCAGGGTAATTTTTAGGGGCGAAATTTTGCCAATTGGCTATTTTTTGGACTTTTTTTCAAAAAATAAATTCGTTATTTGGTCATTTTTAGTTTCTAATATCGCCCATATATACATCAAATATGTTTTTTCATCATAATTTTCGCCAAAATTTACAAATTTCAATAGTAAATTGTATGTTTCATATTTGATATTTGCCTACCTATCTATATATATGTTTTTTGCAATCCAAAATAATCGCCTAGAGTTCTATACTTAAGTATAATATTAGAATCGTTAAAAAATACCCTGGTTAGTTGAGGGGTATATTGGGGGCTTGACATTTTCTGATGCTCCAATCAGTATGACATTATTGATGGCAGATGTAGTAGGTTCTTGTGTGCTTAAATATAAATTACCCGAGGAAGAAAATTTATCATTTATGAAACAGTCAGAGGTTTTTGGTTTTGGAAATGAAGAGCATAAGTCTCTAGATCCAACAGATGGTGAACACAATTTGGTAGTTTCAGCTGTGGAGGATCCAAAGTCATCAACATCAAGGAAAAGGATATTTTTGATTAGTTTAAAGAACCAAATCAGTGAGAGTAATCCCCTCAAACCTTCAAAAGACATGTTGGTTGATAAAGGTATTTTTCTATCATCTCCCATAAGTCCCTCTAATCTGTAGCTTTGTCTTTTGACAATCTTAAATCGAGATAGAAGAATAGAATACCAGACAGTTTCATTGAAGGTATTTATGCTTCAACGAGTCTTCCCTTCTTTGTTATGTGTATCCCATGGCTGCTTTTAAATTATGAGTTTATATACACTTCGTGAAGTAGAGATTTTCTAGTACTTGTATTATTACTGTAATGTTTTGCCAAAATTTTCAGATGGAATAAATTTTTGACATTCTAGTTCTTGGGGCCTAATTTCACTATCATTATACTATATGGGACCCACTAGAACAACCTTGGAGGTATGACCCACACTTCCTATTGGGGGTTGAGAAGGGGAGGAAACAAGCAAATACCCAAGTCCGTGAGCCTAGGATAGAAATTGGAAGGCTGTAAAACAAACAAACATATGAATAAGTTGAGGCCATCGTAGGGGTAGAATCTGATCCCTCCAAGGATATAAGTCAAGCCTTCCCATCTCCTCATCCTAAGAACCCTGATTTACCATCCTATTATACATTCTACTAGTCCCTAGGTGACATGGTGACAAAAGAAGAGATGGAATTCAAGGCCCCTTTAGAGACAAGGAGAGTTAAATTCCATAAGGACAATTTCAATGAGTATGAGAGAGAGGGCGAGTGGAGAATGAGATTATATTTGGGGATTGCAGATTCCCCATTACAGATTATTCCTCAATATGATGAATTTTCCAGGTTATATGATGATATACACAGTGATGATGAGGGCATAGATGAAAGGTTGTGCCTGAGAAGAAATAGAGTAAACTCTGCTAATGAAAAAGCTAAAGGAGAAGGCCGAACAAGGCACTACTCTTCCATATAAGTAGCCCACTACATCTTAGCTTCAATATCTCTTTCCTTACCGTAAGGCCATCCCCATGATGCCAGACAGGGGATTTTCAGGAGAATGAGAATTTGGGAAAGAAGGCCAATGTATTAAAGAGCTCATTAAGTTGGTGGAAAGGGCCTAGGCTTGGGAGTAGATCCTAGTGTATGCCTAGTAAAAGGATTGATCTACTCTCAATCTTCATGCCTCTAACCCTCATCACTTAGTAATTTGGTCCATCAAGTCAAAGCATACCTTGTGGTATTATTTTCACCATGTCGAGCTATGAAACAGGTTAGTGCTCTAACAAGGCAGTGGCCATTTCCTCTGAGAATTGAGAGACATGTCCTAGATGAAATGTGTTAATTTCTAATAATGAAGGTTAGAAAGAATAAATATTTTGGTATAGTATTTATTGGGTCCTTTGGTTTTAAACATAGTAGTACTCCATATGTAATTCCCAATTATGATAGGCATGGACATAATGTTTTGACTATAAGTTTCCGTGGAGGTCTGCCACTAGTAATATGGACTGAAAAACTCTTTTTTTGGTTGTAGTTTCGGTTTCCCACAGGATAGACCAACTAGCACAAACTCTATACATTGTAATTCTTTTTATTTATAATATTTATTGTTTTGTCTAGCTTACCCAAAAAAGGAATTTCCAATGAGTTTTATGTATATTCAAGTTCATATTTTGGTACTTTGGTTGAAAAAATTGAATTAGTCAGTATGGTGAGCTATAAATCGATGCTTTTCCTACAAAGTACATGAAAAGTCTTACTAAGCTCAAGTAAGGTTTTGGTTTTACCTTAAGTTAGAAGGTCCTGAAATATCTTACTCAGACATCAAGTTAGACAGAGCATATTGAAAGTAAAGTTCTTACCTTAGCTCAGGTAAGACATTGATGCTTTTAGCTTAAAGATTCTAAGATCATATATTAGCTCAACAAGGTTGTGTTCCTTGCGCTTATTCATGATCTTAAAAAGTTGATGGATAGTGGGTATTGGAATCTTCATGGCAATGGATTTTTAACAAACTTTAAAAATATGACTGGGAAGCATGACATAAACTCCATCAGGTTGTACCCATTTTTATCCAACACATGCCCAAGAAAGATATTGTGCCTTGGCCATAAACCAAAACCCTATGTTTTACTAAAAAGATAAAGTTTTAATCTGTCACTTATTAGTAAGAATGCACATCCAGTTGTTGAACCCTTTTTCTAGTTTTGTATAAGCTTGGCTGCATACTCTTTGAGACATAATGCATGAAGGAAGGGAATATGAATATTCTTGAACAACGAAAAAAATCCAATTTATCCTACTTCGAAAGAATCGAACGAGAAGCCATCTCACCCACAAAAAACCAAACTCTGCCTTACGCAACGTTGCCAGAGTACGATTAACCTCTGGATTTGAAATCACTGCTTATATACATGGTATTGACCATAATTTACAATAACATTCTGTAGTATTAGTAAGAGGAGGAAGGGTTAAAGATTTACTTGGTGTGAGATATCACATTGTTCGAGGAACCCTAGATGCCGCCGAAGTAAAAGATTGTTGAGTTCATGGATCATATAGGAATAAAATGTTGATACCACAGTCAACAAAATATTCTCATTTAATCGACACATTGATCCAAAAAAAGTTACCCAAGCAATACATCAACAATAGTTTAGAGGTTATAAACTTCAATTGGGAATGGGAGAGTCATTTCTGTAGGACATGGTTGAGAAGAGTAATAATCATGAGTGTGTTTCCATCTTTTCATTGGACTCATTGCATAGTTGTTAGCACCAGTTTCGTCCTGAATGAAGTGGAAGGTTAGATCCCTAAAGAGAGTGGAGGAGGCCTCGGTGGTTTGAGCCAAATGGCCCATAAGAGTGCCAAATCGGATGTCTAGATAGGTATTTGTGGCTTAAAGAATGAAATGATCAAAGCCTAAGTCTGAACATTGCAAAGAGGGTTAAATCACAAAAACTTGCCTTCAGTTATGTGGTGGCACATATGAGCAGCTCAAATCTATGGAAATCAGATTGACGGCTCTGGGCACACTTCGTGAAAGGAGTTGGAGGTGTATTACGCAAAGGAGAAATGGGCTAGCCAACGAGCATTTTAGAAATCCGATCAATGGTCGATGGTACAGATCTACGGTCTAGAGGTACTTCGCGGATGGGACGTGTGTGGGGAATGGAGAGTTTCATATTTGCGAAGTTCTGGTAGGGACCGTAGGTTTGGACGGCGTAGATCGGGCGAGATTGAGATCTACAGCCAAGAGTTTGTTCGCAGATATAACTTGCGCATGATATTGACATCCCCCAAATCTACGAACCCGATAAAGGCCCCGCCTTTGGACGGTCTAGATTCGGGTAGAAGTCAGATCAACGGTGGGAAGGAGTTTAGTAGATCCAAGGTGCATCAAGGGCATCATTTGAAGGCGAAAGGCCTGGGAGGTAAGCAGAGACATAGATCCACGACCCATAATAGGTTTTGCAGATGGACGACTTAAGTGGCTCCCCCACTATCGCAGTTGCGGGGACGATAAGAAAATAGAAATGTTATAAAAAGAGCTTCTGCACGGGGATCCGGATTCCATTTGTCCTGTTCGCATTGGAAAACGACAGAGGCAGACTGTTTTGAAGTGGACAAGTCAACCAGGAGCTTCCACCATCTGTCAAACAATCAGGTAGGCCTCTCGTCCCCCACTGCAAAACTATTTAAATGGCAAAACTAATAGAACCCTCGGGCTTTGAACACCAGAGGATAGGAGATTTATTTGAGCACAAAGACGCAAAGGTTTATGACATAGTATTAATAAACAACACCATAGAGACGGTTGAGGACCGGTTAAAGCTGATTAGGGAGGGAAATGTAGATGTCCACAAGGTTTACTAGACATTTTTCAACTTGCTTGCAATTGAGCAAACCCCGAATTGTCCAGGGTTTGTCGATTGGTGTGCCTCCAACTACTCCTCCGCTGAGGACGATCATGGACGCAACCAACTCCAAAATCCTGTGCAAAATTAGTCACGTCACTGTTAGAAAGGCCCTGTCCATCCCAGACGAGTTCTATCAAAAAGCCAAAGAGTATAAAGAGGAAGCCCATCTTTTCCCTTCTATCAAAAATGCCTTTTTCAAGAACCAGCTTTTCCCTGTAGGCGGATTTTTGCAATTTAACCCTCTTTGCAATGTTCAGACTCAAGATTTGATCATTTCATTCTTTAAGCCACGAATGCCTATCTAGATATCCTATTTAGCATCCTTATGGGCCATTTGGATCAAACCACCAAGGCCTTCTCCACTCCCTTCAGGGATCTAACCTTCCACTTCATCCAAGACAAAAGTGGTGCTAACATGGTGCATTAGGAAATCTCTACATGAATATTTGTTCAGTAGCTTCTATTATCCTTTTTTCTAGCTGAATTCTTTTATTATCTGCAACATGGAGCATAAGGCCCTTTTGAAGAAATCAATGTTTGTGCAACAAACTGACGACATTCTAAATTTGAAGGCATTCTCCATTTTGTTAATATGAAGATTGCCTCGTTCAGTATGAAATTGGGTAGTATGAACCTTCTGTTATGGAAAAATTCATGTTATGCATGCAGCGACAATACATACTTGGACAAACCACGAGGTCACTTGCTGGTAACTCTGCTCTCTAACAATTTATGATCAATCCACGACGTCACCTGTTGATATCGCTGCTCTCCAACAATATCTGAACATATCATGACGTCTGTATACTATAGAGCAATCTTTACGTCGAGTCATCGATCGTGGTAGCTGGTAACTCTGTTCATGGATTTAGGGTGTGAGGGAGTGACTGCAGGGGATTCTAGCTTCCCTTCAAGGGTTGCAGATCATCTTCAGTTGTTGCTTGTAGGGGAAGGAAGCTACAATGTGGAGGGATGGCAGGGCGCAAAGCCAATTTGAACGATTCAAATATGGATTCAGTTGCCGCGCAGTCGTCTGTAGTTCACCATGTTGGTGAATTAAATGTTGAGGCGATGTAGGGGAGAGGGGGCCCATGAGGTGACAGAACTCGGGAGATAGGACGAGACATCCAGGGTCAAACGGAGTTGTGAGTGTCGGTAGCCGGAGATGGTGTCGTCGACCACCATAGTTGTTTTTCCGAGGTGAAAACGTTGAAGGAATAGACAACTCCAATACTTAGTATTTTTGAATCCCGATGAGGAAGTTAAGGAGACGTGGACTTTCCTTCACCACTGTCAGAACACTATTAGATGCAAGGATAAATCCATATCAAGGAAGAAAAATTTAAAAGGAACATGAATAAATGTGTTGGAAAGTTAGACACCAAAGGAGAGGAAATAAAATCCTTTTTGCAGTGATTTATACATGACAATATTCAACAATTGAATCATGAGATTAATTATTATAATTTTTTACCAAATACTTTAAAGTTATTTACCTTTAAGGAGAGCTCATATGTCAAGTCTGGAATTAATTGGATTGTTGGTAACTTTGAATTGGTTGGTATGTTTGTATCATTAGTAAATTACTTGCATCATATTTATGTCATAAAGCGTTTTCCCAAGTGAGATCGACTGCTCAAAATTCCCTTTCTCTATGTTGTCATTCGTTTGATCGCTAGGTCGATGATTGGGATAAGTTTATTTGTCGATTGAATGGTTGTGTTCCGTGCCTTTCGAGTACATGCCATGTTGATTGAATTTGGTTCCGTTCCTTTCGACTACATGCCATAATGTACTGTGACCTGAAGGTGGCTTTGTGCCAGCAATGAGCTCAAGACATCATGAAAACGTTAAACCACCTGGGAGTCAATGTCGTACATAATCAAAGTTACATCACCATTTACAGAACCATACTTTGTTATCATTTTTGTCCTTGCAAGTTGCGAGGAGCAAACAAAACACATTGCCACTTGGATATTTTCCATGTTCATCTCTTTAATGCCACGACCGTCTTTGGAAGCGAAGATATCGTGCACCTACACCTTCAATGCATAGTTAATGCACCTCCAATGCATGTTGAATACTTGGTTCAATGTAGATATATGGAGATCATTGTTTACTTGCGCCCTTCACATCCCCTTCAACTCTACCTGCCTCTACTTCTGCATCCATTTGTGTTTCTATTATCTTTTCAGTTCACAGTTGCACAATCTTCTAAAATATAATTTATGTTCCTGCCAGAACAATTTACACGGGATAGAGTCAACCTTTCTACCATTGGCATTGCAATTTAATCTGTAATTATTCCTTGAGATATGTTTCCCAGCTCCATCTTTCATGTCTCTAGCCTACTAAAAAGAGTACCATGAACAAATAGAAAATTGTGTTCTCTGTCTATTGTCTCTCAGATTTCAATTCTTTTCATTCTCGAATTTTTTCTTACTAGTTTATGAATTACTTCCCGATTGTGGAAATCGATGCTCCCATGGTTAATAATTGTATTTGAATGATTAACAACACTAAAAAATGAAAACTACAAATAAAACCCTACATATGATATTAGGTTAATCATAATGTTGTACTGGTTTTTATCTCAGTTTGCATAATATATTAGAAGACAAATAAGTCTACCAAATTATGTTAGAATGAAATATATAATCAGTGACAACTCTGTCCCAAGATATATGGGATGGGAATTGTTCATCATTTTGGATCTCGATCGAGGACTGGAACTGTAGTTCCCATTTCTCCTTCTATGGTAAAAAACAACTTAAAAGGGCCACCATTTTTAAGATTGCCAAGATGATTATCAAATTGTTCTCACTACACTTTCCTATCCTAAAGGTGATTCTGTCTCTTTTCTTCACCTCATGGTCAAACTCCCCAAAAGAGGAGTATTTATCTTTTCTTTGAGAGGCAAATAAACGTTACCTTAAAAGGGTCGAGCCACCATTTCGGATATGAGATGAAAGCTCTCCCAGCTTATAATATGATTGTATATTCTGAAAGAAGATGTTAAAGAATAATGACCATAGTAAAATGTTAGCTCACCTGTGTATATCACTGCTTTTCGTTGATGAAGGCTGTCGAGTTGGCCAATCTGACTGTTCTGGAAATCTTTATGAGGTCGTAATGATATACACAATAGTTTATCTAATCCTACCTTCTTTGACGATACAAAAGCTTAAGAGTCACCTTGTCTAGAGCGACTTGTGACCCCATCATTTGCTCGGTGCGAAACTCGTACCTTAATTTTCAAGCCATTAACCTATTTTCGAAAATGGGTAGGATAGACCTATCTATCTTTCTTTGCCTGCAATGCTATGAAATTATCTTTAGGAATCATGAGAGTGGAGTGTGTAGACAATTCTTCTGAAAATTTGAGCTACAATTTGTTAACCATTAAAATACTTCTAAAACAACCTTTTTGGCCATTTAATTCATCCGTTCATTGTTGTCGATAGCGTCTATTCCAATCACATCCATCTATAAGTGATAATAGTGTTTCACCGTCCATCCATCATATATTTAGGTTGATGTCCTTAGGTTATGTGGTAGTTATTATGTTGTGAAGGGTCCACATTAATCATAGAGAAATAAAATAATCCGACAACAAAGAGAAACCATAATTAACTTAATTCAATGCAAAATAATTAGGAAGTTTAAAATTAGAAACCATAACAAACACTCTAGGAAGGTTAAAATTGAGTGACCAATAAATCTATGGGTTGAGTGACCATTGAGTGACAATGCTCTTTTAGGTCGTAGTCAACAAAATTAGATCTCAGAGAGGGTCGTCCATACTTTTTGATTCCATCTTGACAGAAGTCTCGAGTTCGTGTTTTATGAAACATGTGTACTCCACTTAGATAATCCTCAACCATGTAGTATATGAAAGGAAACATTGATTAGTCTAGATCTGAAATGTGGAAAACATTAGGGGAAGGAGTGCTTATGACAGTGGTTTCAAAATAGAATGTACAAGGAGAAAGAAAACGAACCAAAGGTTCGCTTTTACTTGGCAACATTTATGGATAATTGTGAAAAAATGCTTACTGTACTTCATACCATTTTGAGATGAGGCATATGCTGTAAAGAGAGACGTATATATTGGTATATAGACTGTAATTCATGTTTATTGGACACGCACATTGCTTTCTTGCAATCATTCTTAGTCATAATTATATCAACATATTTTTTTTCCTTTACCTTTCCATATCGGTAAACAAGTGGCACCCCAAAGGGATTAAAGAGTGAGCATCTTGCTAAGAAACTCCAAAGATTTTTTATTTTTTTAAACGACTCGTGAAACTGCTAGTTAACATATTAGCAAAAATCCCTTGATATTTAAGTTAAAAACAATGTAGGGATTTTTTTAGAATTCCATTTGAAGTAGTGATTAGTTGTTGATCATTTTATGTATTAGTGATTTGATCGTTGTGCCTAAAATCTCCCTCTATTAATTATATTAATAACATTTTATCAAGCTTTTTTAAATTTGAATTGTCTAAATTGTGAATGTCACTTTGATATTTTATTAAGTATTAGACTTCTAATAATTTATTGTTTTTGTTAGCAATGGTAGACTAAGATTTGTAAAATGTATGTCTTTATTGTATAAAAGTCTTATCACTTTATTAACTAAAGTTAAGTAAAGTATTTTATTCTTTTAAGAAGTTATAAAGCAATGACAATAATTTGATAACTCTATTGGTCGTGGTTCAACACTTCAAATTGTCTTTCTTGTTTCATATGTCCTCTTTTGATGCGCCTGTTACATCTCTTTGCCTCACTTGCAATATTGTGTTCTCTTATTGCATCGCAAGGTGCAATTTCTATTTGAAACATGTTTGATGTTCTTTAACCATTACATAAGGAGAACCACCCACATATAATGTGGGACAATCATGAAATGTTTTACGAATCACTGTTTCATCTCTATTTGGAAGCATAGAGTTTCTCTCGACAATATTACCATTAAATAATTGAACTCGACACCTTTGAACATTACTAGACGTGGATCTCTCAACTGTAACAATAGAAAATTAGCATAATTATATAATTGCGTTGAAAATAAGTATATATTGTATTTCATGCAAGACTACATATTATCAAATTTCCATACCAATATTGTGTAGAGCAGAATGTTGGACATCAAGTGCATGCTCTAAATTTCTTCCCTGTCGACAAGCTAACTCCAACTGTGCATTTATGGTTTTTTTATTTGCAAGAATTCATTCAACCTTTTGAAATTGTGAGTTATCTTTTATTGATTTTAAATCACGACCACGTTTTTTTTTTATTGATTAGGCTAAAAAAAACTGCGTCGTCTCTTGGTAGTGATCATGGATGGAGTTATAGTACTGAAAAACATTTTATTGTATTCTTGGCGTGCACATGTTTGCTCCAAATTAGTGAACATTATGGATGATAAACCTCTCAATTCCTTATGAAAAGATGAAATAACAAATTTCATTTCGTCATCCTCAAGTAAAACACTATTTGATCTTACAATGGTTGAATCAACATGATATGAGGAATTCTTTACATCATCAGTGTTTGTTTCATTATGTCCATTAAGATTGGGAGGAAAATTGAAGTACAATGGAAGCTTTATTTTGATTTATGAGTTCATTACATATGTTTCATTTAAATCAACTAAAGTTCTAGGCCTTTTGATAGAATTAAAGATATTTGATTATCTCCCAAAACAGTGTTGTTCACTAGCATCCCATTTAAAACTTGTTTACAAACATTTCCATTCATGGCCCAATTACAATTACAGAAGTGTAGAATCGACCGTTTATATATGACATAATAGCATGTATCACGAGTATCCTTATTTTGGCCACGAACTCAATATTCATTGTTATTTTTTCTTCAACCACACCATCTTAATTTGGAATTTGGTTTGTTTTGCAGTTGGATGCATGCAATTGTTTCTTCGATTTTCTAGGTCGCACAAACTAAACTTGTTTTATGCATTGTATATGGATGTAATATAGTTTAACCATTTTCAACAACACATAAGTTAGTCTGTCAACTCGTTTATAGCATGCATTGTTTTTTTTCACTTAGGTAGTTTTTTTTTATATACCAATGGGAAGATTCAATTGCATTATTTGTGTCTTGATTGGAATGTGGAAAATTTTTATACTTTTTTTTGCTACATATTTGGAGAAATTATATACATTAGTTATGAAGTAATAATTAAAATTATGACATTGCATAATATAGTCATAAAAATGGTTGTAAAATATTTTAGAAACCTCTAATGTTCATTGAATTCAAGAAAGAACCTTGCAATTGCATGTTGTATAGATCCATTATCGTGACATGAGTGAATGATTTCTCTTAAAGCATGAGAGATACAGATTTTGTTTTCCCTTCCTTCGACTTTATTTCCAACATTCTTCAATCACGCTCGACGAACATACTATACACAACATAATATTGTACAGTCAGTGCAACTACTGAAATAATAGAATAAACATAAACTTAATTGTTTCAAATCTCGTCTAGAAAAAATAAACACGTCACCTTATTGCAAATAATGACAACATCCATTTACAAATTTAATTTTTCAGTATTGCATGATGAAATCATCCAAGCTATTGAAATCCCATTGAGATGTTCATAGAAACCCACTAAAGCATAAAATTGATACTACATTACGTACACTACATAATCACAAGTATATAAAATACAAGCATTCAAATGAAGAAAATTTATGAGACATTTGTACTCACCCCATACTTATTTGTGCTAAACGTGGAGTCTATTGATATGATATTGTTGTGCGAGTGTTTCACCATTATTGAACGCATCCACTTTGTTTTTTTTGCTATAATAAAAACGATGTTTTGAACAATATCGTGTTTTTTGGTAGAAAAAAAGCTTTTGAGAGACTCGTTAAACCAACATTCCACACTTCTTGGATCACTTTCGTTCTTCACATACTCTATCATTTACATATCATTGTAAATGTTTAAGATATCTTGTCTTGTCATAAATACATATCGAGATATCCTTGTGAACAAATCACCAGATCCATGCTTCACATCAGAGATAATCTTGTTCTATATCATTATAACATTAAAATCATTTTGAATCAAATTTTGGACTTTAGTTCATATATTCTCGGTTAAATGTGGTGCATAATTGAATTTTTGAGGTTTGTTGATTGAGTTATTTCCATGACAGAGAACATTGAATATATATATACTATAATAACATCATTTGGTTTAAGTTGAAGTCATTGCACACTGAAGTGACATTGAAAACCAACTTTAATATTTTCACGTGGATGACATTTTTACTTTATATGTTCTAACGCATTCATAGTAATGGCCTATGTGGATTGCAGACCATATGCACACCAATAGCTGTATATGAAGAATTTACAACAATATAGATAAAATATTTATAAATGTTTGACATAGTCAACTTGAAATCAAAATTTTATAAATATATTGAGACTCAGATAGTATACTTTAAATATGTTCCAAAGTTAGGTTGTTTGATATCCTCCATTTTTAAACTTCATCTAGCCTTAACAACAAATGGAGTAGGTTCACCATCAATTGCTTGCTCGCCACCTATAAAGTCCTCAAGTTGACAATATAGAATAATTGCGACTTGGTCTCCCAAACTTCTGTCCATGTGGATTCTTTTGCAAAAAACTTCATCATATCCTCTAGGTCTTGGATATCCAACTCATTCATAGTCTTCCACTTCATCATTCTTCTAATACCTATACAAATAGCATTGAAAATAATTTGGATTAAGTTTTATTACTGTATTGTTCAATTTTATAGGGTGAGCAATATTCATCTTGCGACAAAAATATTTTTGCTTTATTTGAAGAATTCTTAACCCAAGTAATGTTATGAATGGCTTTAAGACGTAAGATATATTTATTGTTACCTCCTTAGTGTCTTGGAACCTCTATTCAAGATATATTTAAATGGAACGAGTGTTAGTTCTGTGGGCTATATAATAGACGATGGGCATCATTTTGGCTGTGATCATTTCAAGAATGTTCCTCATCATGCCATGTTTGTCATCGATAAATCAAAATGTTCCAAGAATGTTCCTCTATATTATGTTGAAAGAATGAAAAAAAAGAGCCCATGATGAAACTACAAAGAGACCATATCTGCGATGCAATTAGCCTCCCAGCGAAATCGATCCTCCACACGGTTCTTCAATTCTTTAGGACTTGGAAACGTAGAATTGCGCTTGGGACAGGGACTGGATAAAGACCTTGAGGAGATACTGGGTGACGAAGGGGAAACAACAAGTCCACTTGCTTGCTTGACAGTTTAGCATTAATTGCCAGCTTGGAGATGGGTAGGGGTGTCGCCGTCGACAAAATTGATGGGCGGATTTGGAAGGAGTTTTGGGCCACGTAGCCTACACCCCATGGAGGATGGTGCATGCATGTCCATGTAGTCTACACGCTTGGGTTGATGTCGATGGTGCATGCATGTCCTTGTAGCTTGGGATGATGCTAATTCGTAGCCTGGCAGAGCCTCTAAGGCTTTGCTGTAGGATGGATATTGATTGTCAACCAAGTGTGTGTAGGTATTACTCTCATAATGACAAGTTGAGCCAATAATTAGTATATTGTTGCAATAGTACTATCCTTTGATATCAAAATGCCACACTGTAGAGTTTTCTTTCCAAACAACTACTATTTAGATATTAAGAATAAGTTAACAACGAGACATATTAAGAACTTAAACTGATCTCCAAAAATTGATGATCGAGAAGGTTAAACAACAATAATTCACTAGAAATCCATGATCAATGAGTTTAAACAATAATGACATCTAGAAGGTAAAGAAAATAAAAGATTTGATAAAGTATTTGATACTAAAAATAAAATTTACCAGCAAGCTTGAATGATTAGCCAAGATTTGCTTCAACAATAGTATTTATTAAAAATTAGGTCTCATCAATCGATCAAAATCCTCCTATTTCTCGATCATTTCCAAGCTTCACATCAGATTGAACATAATTGACCAAACTAGTATAGAACTCCGTACTTTGTGATATGGTTGTTGCATTCACTAGCCAATAACCATACATCACTTGGACTCTCTTAAGCTTCATCACATGCAATAAGCACATAATCTGTCTTATCTTCAGCTACTTCTGAAATCTTTGCATATTTCTTATTAGCATCTATTTGTTTTTTTGTATAATCTAGAGCAAAATGCTCAATTTTCTTACAATAAAAGCATTGCACTACTTGGAGCTTTATAAAATTACTTGACCTAGTGTTCTACTCATACTTACCACTTTGGTTTGAACTTGTCATAATTCATTGGAGCAACCTATTTGGTAATAGAATTTATACCAGTACACATCTCTACCCATATTGCTGACCACATTTATGAAATGCGTAAGTGGAAGTGTCTCTATAAAGCATAATTTTTTGATGAATTCTGGTTGGATTGGTTCCTGAAAAAACTATTTCCATTATCATTAAATATGTGGCTTCCACCGTATCGACAAATGAAGTTAATGCCATTCAAAAGGCCCCCCATCATTTTAACTTCATCCATGCCCAACCAAGCTATTTGTATGGATTGCTCCTTGATGGCCCCCTCATTGTATTTATATCCATACTTCGAAATATACATTAAACTACATAATAATACTTGAACCAAATTATTTTCAATGCTATTTGTAGAGGGATTTGAAGAATGGTTAGGCGGAAGACTATCGATGAGTTGGATGTCTGAGAACTTGAGAATATGATGGAGTTTTTAGCAAAAGACTTGATATGGGAATAAGTTTGGGAGGACCAAGTTCCAACTTTTTCATATTTTCAATTTGAAGACTTTATAAGTGTGGAGCAATCGAGTGAAGTGCATCCTACTTAATTTGTTGTTAATACTAGATGAAGTATACAAGTTGAGGATATCAACGATACTAACTTTGGAATATATATAGAGTATGCTATGTGAGTCATATTTTTTCCAATATATTTATAAAATTTTGATTTAAAATTCACTAAGTCAAAAATGCATAAATATTTTATCTAATTTGGTTGCCAAATATGTCACTAGAACATGCAAGGAAAAAACATCATCCACGTGAAAATATTAAAGTTGGTTGCCAAATATGTCACTTCATTGTGCGATGACTTCAACTTAGACTAGATGATGTTATAATATATATCGCATGTAGGCATATTGATAAATCCAATGTTGTTTGTCATGGAAATAATGCAATTGGTAGGTTTGCAAAATTCAATTTTGCACTACATTTAATCGAAGATATACGAACTAGTGTCCAATATTCGATTCAAAAGAGTTTTAATGTTACAATGATATGGGACAAACTCATCTTTGATGTAAAGCATGGATTTGGTGAGATTTTCAAAGGGATATCTCGAAATGTATTTACAACAATATAGGACATCTTAAACATTTAGAATGACATGAAAATGCTAGATTATGCGAAGGGCGAAAGTGATTCAATGAATGAAATATTGGTTCAAGGAGTGCCTCGAAAGTTTTTTTCCTACAAAAAATAAAATGTTAAAAACATCATTTTTATCGTAGGCATAAAAATAAGGTGGATGCGTTCAGTGATGGTGAAACACTCAGACAACAATGTCATGTCAATGGACTCCACATTTAGCACAAATAAGTATAAAGTGAGTACATATATCTCATAAATTCTATTGATTTCAATACTTGTATTTTATATACTTATGATTATGTATTGAACATCGGAAATGGATTTTAGTAGCTTGAGTGATTTCATCACGTAAATACTACAAATGATATTTGTAAATGGGTGTTGTCATTATTTGAAATCGGGTCATTAAAGTTACATGTTTTTTCACTTTAGAAAAGATATCAAACAATAATCTTTATTTATATTCTATTTCAATGCTACATTATTTCTAGACTTGCATTGATTGTATAACATTATTATGTGTATGGCATGTCCATTAGAACAATGTTGGAAATAAAATCAAAGGAAGAGAAAACAAAATTCATATCTTTCGTGTTTTGAGAGAAATGATGTACTTAGGTGAAGATGATAGATCTGTACAACATGCAGTTGCGAGATTATTTGATGAATTCATTAATCATAAAAAATTTCTGTAGTATATTAGAATCATTTTGTTAGCCAACAATAAAATGTGTAAGTATTTTGTAGTTTATTTTTATGACTATATTCTACAATGTCATAATTTTAGTTATTAAGTTTATGACTAATGTATATGTTTTCCAAAGATAGGTGGGCAAAAACATATAGAAATTTTCTACATTTGAATGAAGTCACAAATACTGCAATTGAATATTACCATGTTTATATAAAACAAAGTTACCTAAGTGAGAAGAACAATGCATGCCATAGACGAGTTGACTTGGTAAGTTATGTGTTGTTAACAGTGGTTGAACTATATTACATCCATACGCAACATTTAAAAGAATGTAAGTTTGTGCGACTTAGAAAATTCGAGAAACAATTGAATGCATCCAAGTGCAGAGTAAACCAAATTCCAAATGAAGATTTGTGTGGTTGATGAAAACCATAATAATGAGTATTGGGTTCGTAGACAAAATAATGATACTTGGTATAATGCCATATATATACGGTCAACTCTACACTTGTGTAATTGTAATTGGGCCTTGAATAATAATGTTTGTATAATGCCATATATATAAAGGGTCAACTCTACACTTTAATGATTGTAATTGGTCCTTGAATGGAAATGTTCATAAACATGTTTTAAAAGTTGAGATGCTAGTAAGTAACATTGTTTTGGGGGATAATATATTGCCAAATGTCCCTAATTCTATTATAAAAAGGCCTATAACTTTAGTTGATTTAAATAAAATATCTATAATGAGCCCATAAATCGAAACAGAACTTCCATTCTGCTTCAATTCTCTATTGATGGTATAGAGAATTCTTCATATCATGTTGATTTAACAATTGTAAGATTTGATTAAATGAAATAATTTGTTATTTCATCAATTCATGAGGAATTGAGCAGTATATCAGCTATAATGCATACTAATTTGGAATGTAGGCATATGCACTGAAGAACTTGATAGCCATTGCACGCCAATAGTACAATAAAATGTTTTTTCACTACTATAATTCAAAGAAGATCACTTCCAAGATACAACGTAGTTTTTTGAGCCCAATCAATAAAAGAAAGAAATGTTGTCATGATTTAAAATCAAGAAAAGATAAATTGTAGTTTCAAAAGGTTAAACGAATTTGTGCAAAGAAAAAAAATGAATGAATAGTTGGAGTTAGTTTCTCGGCAACAGAGAAATCTGGAGCATGTACTTATTGTGCAACATTCTGTTTTACATAATATTGGTATGATAATTTGATAGTATGCATTGTCTTACGTGAAATACAATATATACTTGTCTTCAAAGCAATTGTATAAATATGTAATATTTTTATTGTTACAGTTTAGGGACTCACATTTGGCAATGTTCAAAGTTGTCAGGTTTCAAAGCGATTGTATAAATATGTAATATTTTTATTGTTACAGATTAGGGATCCATATTTGGCAATATTCAATTATTTAATGATAATATTGTCGAGAGTAACTCTATGCTTTCAAATAGAAGTAAAATAACAATTCCTAAAAAAAAATTCATGATTGTAGCACATTATATGTGGGTGGTTCACCTTATGCAACGATTAAAGAACATTAGGCATGTTTAAAATATGACATAGGTACTTTTACTAATGAACCAGCCATAACAACCAATATAAAGATACCAGCAATCCAATTAATTCCAGACTTGAACATATGAGCTCTCCTCAAAGGTAAATAACTTTGAAGTTTTTGGTTAAAAATTATTTTAATTAATCACATGATTCAATTGTTGAATATTGTCATGTATAAATCACTGCAAAAATAATTTTCTTTATTCTCCTTTGGTATCTGACATTCCAACACATTTGTTTATGTTTATTTTAAAATTTTCTTCCTTGATATGTATTTTTGCTTCTGCATCAAGTAGTTCTAATAGTGGTTAAAGAAAGTTCTTGTCTCCTTGCCTTCCTCAACCTTACTTTTAAATTTTGAAGAAATGTTATACTTGTCTCTTGGTAGTGTGATATGTATTGTTATTAAATAGTATTGTATCTATATTACAAGGTAGGAATGCATATGCCTTTGTTCTTTATTTTGGAGAAGCCCTTGCATGCTTTCCATATTAATAGGGTATTCTTTTGATGTGTTTTTTCATCTTATTATCTCGAATGTATACGTTTATGTTTAGCTTTTCTTAGTGTTGGAGGATGATGAAATTGTGTTGTTTGAATGTATGTTTGTCAAGTAGGAATTTATTGTTGTTAGGTAAACACATGTGTGATCTGTCTATGCAACTATTCCTAGATGCACTGTGACATTTAAAAGCTTTTTGGATGAAAAGTAGGAAACCTGAGAATATAGATAAATACTATTCACTAATTTCTTGAAAGATTTTTCTTGTTTTGAGTGGAGAAGATAGGTTTCTTATACATAAGCATAGTTGTTCAATTCTTGTTATTCTTTTGATTACAAGCTAGAGAAAATAATGGGTTTTGCTAATATGTACCAATCAATCAAATTTGAGATGCACCGAATTATATTACGTCATAGAAGAAAAACAGGTGAGTTGTGGGAAGAATGTAAAAGACCAGATTCTTTATGTTTTACTTGTTAAATCAAAATCATTTTTATGACAATGTTTAAGCGTGTCCATTGTGAGAATCGTAAGCAAGTAGAGTTTGAACGGATGATTGCTGAAAAGGAGGCTGAGAGGGAGAAGATGAAAATTTCTCCTATTAAGAAAGAATCTTAACAATTATTGATATCTCCTATCAGAAGAAAAATTGCTTAGAATGCCATAACGTGTTTCACGTACTTAATCAAACGTATATTGCTTTTGTACATGGTTATCAAGAATTTGTCGTCAGCATGGCAAGACGAAGTAGTAATGTTGAAGAAAGGACCGATGTGCCAGTTGTACTGGTGAGATTGGTAAACGTATTCTTGGTTGGTACTGTACATTTTAGAAGTTGTTAGTGGGCGAGGGATAAACACCATACTATATTAGTATTAAAAGCAAACACCATAAGAATCAAGCATTCGTGATGCAAGAGTTCAGAGATGTAGTTTCTGTACAGATAAAAACTTTCAATGCAGTTTTACATGCTTCCAAGGAGCTTCTTGTATGTCTTGTTTGAGCAAAGCCTAAGATTCCTTTTGATACATTATATCACTCGTTGCACCATTTACATTTTCCTTTATTTTCTCCAATCGTCCTATTAGATGTTTGCAAAAGACACCAATTTGAAAACTGAAATTTATTGCTAACCTATTTATAAATGGTTACATTCTAAACTAAAGTATCTGTTTTCCTAACTTTAAGCTCCCTTTTATAGTTAAGATGATCTCCAATATAATCTAAACTTATAATTTTATTAGATTCCTAATTATATAGCTTTTCAGAGGCGATGATGCCTTTCAAATGTTTTTTCAATTATGCTTTCTATATGTTGGGTAATTCCCATAGTATACATGTAAATGTTGCCTGTCTATTTCATAATGTTCCTCGTGCTTCTCATGAAAATTTGTATTTCTAGAGAATATTTCAACAAAAGTGTATGCCAATACTTAGCCATAATTGGATTTGAACAAAAATAGGGATACATAATCGAATTTAATATGGTTAAGAATTAAAGTATAAAATTATTATAAATAGAGTTTTAGTTTAAATGTAAAACGTTTGTTGTTAACATGTTTTTATTATAAATATTATATTTTTTTATCTATATTTTTGTGTCAAAAATGTAAAATAAGAATTTAAGACTTACAACCTAAATGTAAATGGAAGGTGTATTAAATATATTTAATAAAAAAAAGTATTATGTGTATATTTTCAATTATATATATGCATGTGTGTGGGGGGTTCATCGATACATTGAGTGAGGCCCTCATACAATCTATACATAACTACTCTGGAATTTGACCCCGAGACTTCCTGCTTGCAAGAAACAACTCTCAACCACTCGAGCATATATAGGTTTAAAAATCCTTACATCTTAATTATATATATATATATATATAGTAACATCATATAACATGTAAGCTTAAATTCTAAAATTAAAATTAGGTAGACTATATATAAATAATGTTTTATATATTGACATGGCCTCTTTCTTAGATATACATAGTTAACATCATATAACAAGTAGCATATGTAAATGATGAAATTCCCATATCATCATATTACCCATAATCAATGATTAAGAACAAGCCTAGTCGAAATCCAATCGACACACAGTTGATACCATTGTTTTAGATGTTACTCATGTCAAGATTTGACAGACTCGTTAAATGAAATGATTGAACTTTTAGTAGGTTTATTTGTTTCTGAAATATGTATCGTTGTCCATGAAGCTCGAGGACAAGGTTCCTCATAACCAACTTGCTAAGATTATGAGGATTGATGGGGTTTCGACCCTTGCACTTGGTACATTAAGATTGCAATTGCCGGGCCTTATTATAACGGTCTTTGTCGTATCACATAGAACCCAAGTGCTGGAAAACTCTTATACAACATAAGGCTCATGCCATCATGCCTTAAGATCATATGCCAAGGCTCATGCCATCATGTCTGTAGATCATATGGCTCATGCATGCCTTGAGGGTAGACAATTTGCATGGAAGCATGCAAATCTACCGTGTATGGCCCCATCCCATCACAGATCTTCCAGGCAATCTACGATCAGATTTTGTGTAAGGCCCCTCTTGTAGGGTCCTTTCCGCTTAACCTGAAACTCAACCACTTGATACAAAAGAGATTAGAAAGCATAATAACTAGATAAATAAACTAAATAAATGAATAACTTAGCAAATTAAAACAAACCATAACCTGTTTCTGACACGATCTTATCCACTGTCATCCGTGTCTTCCGTAGGATCCCTCCAGCAAAGCTCGTTTAACCATAGGCGAAGCAACCGTTAGCTTCGCCACCCAACCATAGGCTCATGCTTTCAGTCGCATGGCCACCCTTGAGCGTTGGGTCGTAGAGCTCACACACAATAATCAAGAAACCCAGCTTGGGATTCCCCCCCACCAAGATTTCTAGCCAAACCCTCAATAGCAACAAGTCATGAGGTATCTCAAAATTATGATAGTCATCTAGGGTCTAGGTGCTTTACCCATTCCCAATGCCTTATAAAGGAAAATCTCATGCGACACATGTCGCTTCATGCATAATTGCATAATTATTTATTTTATTTAAATTCTAAATAAAAACAACTCACCCATCCAAGTGTCAGCTTTTCTAGGATATGCACCAACATTCCTAAGTTTGCTCATATTTGTCCTCCAGATATTTCACTTAACTCCTAGATATGTGGTGTAGGTGGGGTTAACTAGGATTCCATTTTGCCCCTAAATAAATATTTTTAACATTTTTAAATAATCAGAAATATCCTTTCATGTGCAAATGCCTAAATAACATTTAATATTATTTAAATGCCAAAGTAATAATTTATGTGCAAATACCTAAAGTACTCAAATGCATTTCTAAGTAATGTTCTAGGTGCAAACTTATATGTTTTTATGCAGTTCAGTTTAATAATCATTTTCACTAGGATCTCGGTGTCGTGCCGTTGCGCCACCTCGTTCCTTAATTTCATTTCCGCGACATGGCACCACTCCGTCGGGTCAAGTCATATGTAGTTTCCATTCCTCGGCAAGGTACCACATCGTTGGGTCCTAGCGTCCACTGTTTTCGTTCTCGGCAGGGTACCGCACCGT
This sequence comes from Larix kaempferi, assembly GCA_027924585.1. Classification (NCBI taxonomy): domain Eukaryota; kingdom Viridiplantae; phylum Streptophyta; class Pinopsida; order Pinales; family Pinaceae; genus Larix; species Larix kaempferi. The sequence goes on from BSBM01001346.1 coordinate 14,902,143, forward strand.
CGGGCCCTTCTGCCGTCATCCTTTCGTTTTGACTTGCGAGAACTTCATGTAGGGATTTTAGGAGCCGTTACCTTCCATCCTCCGTCTACACGCTATTAGGGACTAATGGCGCTCACATGGCACTGAAAAGCGAGTCCATTCTCACTGCGTGCCCTCCAAATCGTACGTGACCAACTCCGTCGTGGCCCACCTCATACACCCTCACGCTTTCCTCTTGAGCAAGCAGATCAGTGCTTATCTGCTCAGCGTGGTACTCTGTCGAAAGTCGACATCGTTGTCGCTCTCCCTGTGTGTGATTTATCTTTACTTTACGACCCTTCAATTCTCTTGTGTGTCCGTCGGTGAACCGTTTCACCTACCGTTACACACATTTCTCAAAACACATATTAATAGTCCTGCCCTCATTAATCATAGTTCATTCCATAATCAATCATACAGCTAGTCGTTAAGCATCATTCACATGTACATTTTTCATAATCAAAGTTAATCGTTAAACATCATGTAATCATTCATTTACATCAACTATCCAGATACACATATATCATTATTTTATTGATTCACAATCAGTCGTAGTCATGAATATACAAAATATAACATCAAGGGGTCGTTTTATTAATGTTTCAATCATTCGAGTCACTCAATAGGTTCCCTCAAGGTCTGCAGTAGTCTAGGGGCACTACATTTTGGTAGGTACATGACATACTGCAAGGCGCATCAACCTTCTGTGCTGGGTCGGTGATGGAATTAGATTGCTGCCAATGTCTAAATTGCACATGATCTCCCTTGGATATCCTCCATTTCGTGTTGGTGTTGAGGCGTAGGAAAAGGGAATGTCCAATGCTAATTGAGCAGAAGGAGAAGGCAACACTAATGTTGATGGAGGGAAACCCATGTGTTTGAAGGAGAAGGGCTGTAAGTCATGTTGGACACAATGGCTACACTAAGAGGGGGGTGAATCAATGTGTGAGCAATTTAAACCTTTTTCACTTCTATTAGTCAATCAGAGTTTATCAAGCATTATGTTATCAATTACATCATTATATTCATTAACGAAATCAACCATGAGTCATAAACACAATAATCACATCAAAGAGAGAGACAACAATATATGTAAGGTGAGCTTTATTTATTTGCAATGGAAGACTTCAATCTTGGCGATTACAATCAGCACCAGTTGATGAAAAGAGCACCAACTCTTGTAAAAGGACCCAACCTAGTTTTCTTAGCTCCAACTAAGAAGGGTTTGAGGAGTCCAATCTTCAAGTGCAAGATTCCACTTGCAAGCTCGATGCCAATCTTTGATTGTCATCAATTTGCGTCTCATCACTCAATCTACTCATCGATGTCGTTGGTCATCTGCTCATCACTCTCTTCAACACTACTGCAACACTCTTCTCAATTTGTGCTAAAGTATCTTTGCACTTCGATCTTTGCTCTACTCATCACTCTTTGCAATCTGGTCATCAACACTATCGGTCAATCTTCTTTGCACATCTCTATACTGCTGGTCATCTGCTCATGTACATATCACTATCATCATCAAGAGTATCAGCATGTATGCATCAAGTATTCATCATCATCATCAAGGTCTGTCAAACATCAAGGTCTGAAGATCATCGACAAGGTCTGTCACATCAGCATAGGGTATGCATCAAGGTGTAAAGGAATGCATCATCATCAAAGTATTCAGCATAGTGTACATCATCCTTCTTCTTAAATCATATCATCATCCTTATACAAGTATACATTATCATCATCATACAGTAGTATGCAACATATTATAAGGTAGCATGCATTACTGTACTTGACTGTATATGCACTATATATATTAACAAATCATCATCAACATCATCAAGTGTCAATAAGTTTGCAACAATAAGTCTGTATACATCACTATATGCATCACAATATATGCACTGTATACTACACAAACTACTGATCACTATTCATCATCCCTCATCATATCATAGGAGTATCAAATCATCATCTTCGTGCACATCATCATATCAACATCATGGTGTGTAGTAGGGTTTGCATCATCATCATACATTTTTACCATTGTATTCTTTTCAATATGAAGTCATCAACATACCTTATATAAAGACATTCAGACTCCTCACCTGGGTTGTGTTGGTCTGTTGTAGAAGACCTTACTCCATCACTCACTTTGTAAATCACTGTGTAGGCATCACATCACTGTGTATATCATTTTGTCACTTGTCATTTGTCTTATCACTTGAAGTTTTACTATGCATACTAGAGGACAATCAGCCTGAAATCAATGCTACAGCAGCCCAAAATCAGCATGCACACATCACTGAAAAAGACAACTTTGATTCATCACTGAAACATCTCGAATTCATCACTGAAATAGTCCAAGTTCATCATGGAAGCAACCCGGAAGACACTACGGAGACAGTTCGAATTATGCAGAGAAGAGACAGTTCAGAAATCTCATGCAGCAGCTCGAGTTCAGAGAGGAGACAGCCCGAAATTATGGACGGTAAACAGTCTGAAAATTGTTGAGGTAGAACGTGTTGCTGCTATTCCTTTGACCATTGAAAATTTCAGAGAAAGATCTCCCTTTTTTGTTTGCTTGACCCGAATTCCAGAGCTGTAAAACCTTCAAAAGTTGTTTGTCATTTACTGCCTTCTTCCTGAATACAGAGAGAAAGATAAACACTTCATTGTTGTATGAACCCGAAAATTTCCTCAGTAATAGTCAAATTTCAGAGCTGTATTTTCATAAAAAAAACTCCCAAAACATATGCTGACATAGGCTGCATTAGATCAGCCTTTAACCCTGATTTAACCACTGAAATTCCTCAGTGAGGTCCAAAAATCAGAGCTCAAGAACTCAGCGAATACTCCACTGAATTCTTTACACTACTGCCTCAAAAACTCGTTGTCTCAGTCAATAATCCGAAAATCAAAGCTATCACACTTTTTAAAACATGTTTAATAATGAATCTAGCTCTTCAAGTATTTATAGTGGTGTGATACATTTTTTTATTTGAGCCGACCTGCTATATATATATTTATTTTATTTAATGTACAAACCTATGACTGGGCCGACATATCCTTTGGAAGGGCAAATAATAGTTTACATGTATTACTTAGTATTTCTTTTAATTGCTTCAAGGAGCCATGTCATTAGGGCTGCTAGGTTAGGGTCATACATTTACCCTTTTTGCCATGTTTAAGGGCTGCCATATCATAGCCAACCAATATAGGAATTTTATTCTTATATAATTTTTTATTTGCTTTTTGACTTGTCCAAACATAGAGAGTAAGGGCTTATGTTCACTTCACACCAACCACAACGAACTTCAACAAGCAAGGGCTTTTCATAATAGGTTTCATCATGTCTTCATAACCATAAGATAATCATATTACCAATTAGTCGTCATCAATTATTTCTTCAAGTGCAATGCGCTCCATCATGGTCTTCGAGCACATCATCATCAAGTGGTAGCATGGACCATTAAGCCATCAAATGTTACTACATTTAAGGGTGTACTCTATTTTTTCAAAACCAAGGGTACATCAAGCCACAAGAGTTTCAAGGAGGACCTCATCACCATGACATGCATGACCAATGACCCCATCATCCACAAGCAACCAAATGTCCAAGGTGTCATCATACCATCATGTAAGTGGGTGCAAGGTCTTCCTTATGTCCTAGGACCATCCCGAAGAGTTCCAAGACCCCATCAACCCATAAATGGCCACATCATCTTCATCAAGCGTACAAGGACCTTTAAACCATCAACTGTGGGTCCAAAGGCTTTTTCAAAGTCTTCTTCATCAAGCAAGACGCTTCATAGGCTTCTTCAACCACCTCAACCACACAAGGAAACCTCCAAGGGTCAAGATCCATCATGACATTACCTGTGGGGTTTCCAAACCTTCTCTTAGGGTACGATGACACCATTAGAGCATGAATGGCCATAGAATGGGTCATTGATGCTTCTCCGACCCATTTAGGGCTTCTCCATCATCTGCAGGGGATTCAACACTATCTCCAGGGTCTTAAGCATCATCAGCAGGGCTTTCACCATTGTCAACAAGGTGGTGGCTCCAAGATCCATCCTTGTGGGTTCAGAGACCTTGTCAACTGGCTTCAAGGCACAACCCATCTCTGTATGGGCTCCAAGGTACTGGATGTGAGGATACTGGGATCATCCATACTTGTGCACTGCAACAGGGACTTAGTGGCATCAATAACTACTCGTGGGGCCACTGCAAGTCCATGTTAGCATCAATGACAATTTCAATAAACAATCTCCCCCTTTGTCATTGATGACAACAACTCATGCTCCCCCTGTGACCATGCTCCCCTTTTGTATTCATCTCTCCCACTTTGGAATCAACGGCAAAGGGTTTCCACATATTTGTATCTGAAATCTCTGATCATTGATCACTGCTCCCCTTATCAATATGCACGATCCTAGGACCTGTCTGTATGCCTGGAGTAGCCATCTGCTCTCCTTCGAGTTCATCCTCCAGCCTTATGAACTCAAGGTGTGCTAAGGTATTTGCGAGACCTTAAGCTTGGCTTGCCATGTGGAAGCCATCCTACTTGTACTGATCAATCTCTCCTATCTGTAACTGCTCGGTCATCTTCATCCATACTCGCTTCTTGGCATTTTTCCTTTCAGCATTTGTTCCGTCATCTATATTGGCTTTCCTTGATGAGTTGTATGAGAAACTTCTCATCGGTTGTTTCTGTGTACTCCAACAGTCTTTAGCTTTGTGCCCAAAGCCACTGCAACTAAAACATCTCATCGTACGACAATATGCAGCAATGTGACCAACATGGTTGCATGTCCAACACCTGACTGAGTTGTTGGAACTTCCAACACTTATTTGATCAACTTCATGCCCCCATGCCCGAGAGTGTCCCTGAATGTAGGCCTTTGTCTTTTGATCTTCAAATCTTCCTGCATTGATCTTCTTCCAAGGTTCACTGATTCTTCTTGCTTACGTGTTTGAAGGACTCCTCCCAGGTTGACTTCTTTGACTTGCACATTCTTGGGATTTGTGACCAAACCCACTACAAGTGTAGCATCTCGATGTGTGACAAGTGGCAACAATATGCCCAACTTGGTTACATGTCCAGCATCTAACTTTGTCATTGGGGCTTCCAACAATTCTTCTTCCGTATAGTCTACAATCCATAGCGTTCTGACCAAAGTTAGAACAAAAATAACAATAACCATTAAATCCATTTTCATACCTGGGACTTTGGTTCCATCTTCGAGTTGTTTCTTTTCTGAGCTTGCTTTGAGGAATAGACCTAACTCCTTGTTGCAATTTTGAACTTCCAAAGTCCTTCTTGTCATGTGCAGGTGCATGGGGAGCAGCTTTGGACGTTGATGGACCTGCTTCTCGCGTCTTGGGAGACCAAGTACCATCTTCAAATTTTTCTTCTTCCTTCTTGTAACTAAGGCCAAACTTGTCAAATGGAGATCTTTGGAAATCCAAGATCTTATCTAGGACAACCGAACTATCCTTGAACTTGACAAAGGCATTCGTCTTTTCACCTTTCTTCCTGAGACCAACTACCTCCATTTCCAACTTTTGGATTGTCTGCTCCTTTTCTACCAATTGATTCTTCAAGATGTCTTCTATCCTCTCGGCTTCCTCCAGTTGAGACTTCAAATCAAGATTAGCCTTTCTAGTTTCTTCAACCTCTTTTGAGTCTTCACTAGGCTCTTCTTGTTCTTCCTTTTGACCGATCAATTCAGTCTTTAGCTATTCAACTTTAGCATTCTTGTCTTTAAGCTGATTCCGCATCTCTTTATCCTTGTGTTTGAGCTTCACAAGCAATACTCTCATTGTCATGGTCTTTTGTAATAAATCCTTTTCTATCAGATAAGGAAGTTCCTATTACTTCTATTTTTGGGGGTTTTTGACAAATATTCCTTTTTCGTCTCTTTGTCTTGATATAAAACTAAAATCTGCTCTATCTTTTTGAATTTTTTTTTATAAGAGAACTAAATTTTTTAAGTCTAACTCTAAAATGCCTCCCCGACAATGACGCCAAAATGTTGGGTTCCAGTCTACTGGTGTAAATTAGATCTTATATTTATGTCAATCCGGAGTTCATAAGACTTAGAGGCATATCCCAAATATAGAGATTCAGACCTAGACTTAGTTGAGAATTCAGTTTACTATGAAATAAATCTAATGGATATACTAGAATGCTGAAAATAAAAAACACGAAACCTTCCTTACAGAAGTAACTTCATTTGATTTCTTAATCTAATCAGCAATTCATATATGAAATACTCTGAAACTAAAAATACCTAAATCATGAAAGTAAGTTACAATGCTTGATACCTTACTGTTGAAAGCAGACAATCATCGATTTCTCTTACAAGAAAAACAGTTCACAATGCTTAGCTCTTTTCAACAGTTCATTATCAGATAAAGAAAAGTAATTGGAATTGATCCTACAGTGTTTAACCATTCAAACTAAAAGAACTCATAACCCTACCCTGTAATGAAATTATGTTCATCTATATAATCTAATCCAAACTGCAATGCATGAACTGGTAATCGAAATTAACTCTACAGTAAATAATCAAAACATACCAATGTGTTTGTAATGAAGAAATGGGTGTGCAGGTTCCGTAGAGAGGGCCCTCCACTGCTTCACTCACACACGCAGGAAAATTTACAGAACTTTCAACACTCAAATCGCTTTCACCATATAGAAATGAACATACACAGAAATATATTGAAATCTGACTCTTTATTTCAATAACGTACGTTCACCATCTGGGGGTCGTTTCATCTTTAATTGAAATACTTGTACAAATTGTTTTTAAAACTAAAAATGCTACAATCCTGGGATATTCATAATGGCATTCTCCTAATATCACTCTACCCTCGAGATCGTCTATCAGATCCATAAAAATAGATCAAATCGATATAAAATCGAAGTTGTCTTGTTTTTGTGTTAAATGGCAGCACAGGTGGTCATCTTTGACCAGCATTGACTCGACACCTGTGAGAGCCATATCATGAGTTTGTTAGAAATTTATCCATCCTTGGACATCGAGGATTCTCTTCCATCTCTCAGTTCGTGCCCAGTTGGCCTGCAAGTATCCAATCTAGGAGCAATTACGGGAAGTTAGCAAATTCTGTAATTTGAATCAAAATCTTAATTCAAATGCCTTAAAAGTCACATAATTCAATTTATTAAAAAGCAACAACATTTATACCTTTGACCAATGTTTTGTGGATGAACATGAGGTTGTATGGATCAAGTATGAGGGTTTTTGGAGAAAATTGGAAAGGATTTAAAGGGAAAAATAGGTATAAAATGGTGTCCAACATCTCCCCCAAGAGGAAGCTATTGCATGTCCCCATGCATAAAAAGTATTTTCCAAAAAAATTGACTCTGCTTATATCATGCACAAAAATTTGTTGTTGATCCTCTGCTTCTAATCCTCTGATGTATCTCCTGTCTGTGATGGATGCATCTGTAGAAGCTCGAGCTGCATAAAGGATTTTCAGTTTCTCATACTTTGCTTTGAAAGTCTTCTTTTGTTTATGCCATTTACATGCATGCTTGGAGATCTATACCTTCTGAACTTGAAGCTTCCTGTTCTTCTCTCTTAACTTTTCATTCTTCAGTTCTAATTCTTTCACTTCCAATTTCAACTTCTCAGCCTTTTTACTGTTTTTGGAAGATTTTTTCTTTTTCATCTTTATTGAAGGCTGCTCAGAAACAGTTTCCATCCCTAATTCTTCATTCTCTTGCCCTGAATACTCCTTTTATTTTTCTATGGTTTGTTGTTCAAAGAAAGGAGAATCTTTATCTTCTGCATTTTCCTATCCTGGATGCTCTCTCTTTTCTTTTTCCTGCTGTTCAAAGAAAGGAGAAACTTCATTGCTCTGTTCTATCATTTCATCTGGAATCGTTTCAGTTTCTTGGGTATCTCTTTCTTCATAAATTTGCCCTATATCACCTGCTGGACTTTCCTCTTGACTTTCCAAGTATTGAATGTATGCATATTGTTTTTGCTGGCCCTCATCATCCTCTTCTTTCATCATGCTCCTGGTTCTTATTCTTCTCCGAGGCTGTTTTGAGCTTGTTGACTTAGAGTCATCTTCATTATCTGTTATCATCAACACCTCATCTTCTTTCATTCCTCCCATAGGCGGTTTTGAGCTTGTTGCCTCATGGTTATGTTCTTCATCTTTAGTGTATGTTATCATTAACACTTCATCTTCTTTCAAGCTTTCTGCAGGCAACTCTTTTGGTTCTTCAAATTGATTATGAATTATAAATTGTTGCCATGTCAGGTTTTGCCCTTATAACTCATGTGTGATGATTATTTTGATGAGCCCACAATGAAAAAGGCTTGTTAGCTTGTCTTCTGCACGTTTTTTAACAGCTTTAGCCATCTTGGAAAAGCTTTGTAATAGAAAATGGGGCATGTTAATCTCACAATCACCTCTCAAATGCTGCAATATCTTTATGTGATAGAGATATACAATATTAAATCTCTTTTCACAAGTAATGAATCTTTGGATGATATATACTATTTCATCACAGGGATGAATCAACCAACTCCTTGGTACTCCTTTCTTCCATTTTACTGAGCCTGCCCTTGATCTGCATAAGAAGGGTGTCCATGCCTTCTCCTTAAACTGTTTTGTCTTAAAGAATCTCTCCCCCTGCTGAGGTAAGCCAATGATCTGTGCCATATTATCTTTAGACAGTCTAAAAGTCAAATTACCTACTATAGCCCTCTCTCCATCAAATGAACCAGCAAAAGCTAAGCTAACATTGTCATTATGCCCATCAAACTTTTCAAAAAAAGGCACCCACAGTTTCTTCTAAAAAATTTCCATGCATCTTTCATGAATGGCAGTGGGATCAAATCTCTCTGATTCTAGTCTAGACACCATTTTGCAAATTTAACAAGAAGAATCCCTCTTTTATGCAAATGGAAGATTTCAAGTAAGACTTAACCCTAGCTTGCAATTCCAATTTCAAATTTTAAACTATGTAAAATTTCTCTTGTCTTCAAATCGTTTTTCTGGAAGTCTGAATTGCTAGCAAATGTAGAATTTCATGCTTACCTGGCCTGCGTGGCTCCTTACTATGCACATTCTGAATGAAATATGCATTCCCATGGCTGTGTTACTTCTTCTGCAATGCCAATGGTGTTTCTTTTCATCATACCAAATGATAATTTGTGTTGAGAATTGAAAAGAATAAACGCTCGAGTTTCTGAGTTGACAGGTTGTGTTTTCCTCCTTTGTAATGCAACTGGCGTCTCTTCCTTGGGTTAATCAATATTTGTTCACCCTTTTAACTAGCATGGGTATGAACAGGCCACTTAATCCTCGTTAACTTGCCACTTAATCCATGTTCCATGATCCATTTTATATACTCACTTTTTTTTTAACTTAATGCATACCATGCAATAGTATCTTTATCCTAGAGTATATAAAAGAAAACATAAAAATATTCGAATTCCCTTGGTAAACAAAAACAAATTTTTCTTCTTCTTTTCTTCATGTTGAAAAAGCCTGCCTGTAGAGTGCAGGCCTGCAGAATGCAGTTTAGGTTTTGGTCAAATAAAAAATTGCTTCTGTGATTGATTCTGACCACCATTTTGATACCTAGGGTAAGATAATGGGAAGTGAATGGACTGCAGGCAAGGATTGTGAAGGTGATAGAGTAGACATGTTAGGAACCTATGTCAACCCTTCTCTTTACTATGTTAGTATATTGTTGTTGGATGCATATGCTTTGTAAGTCGTCCCGTAGTATTTGTTGATCCGTAGTTTATATTAGCCCATAGTATTGACCCATAGTATTGGACGCATATGCTTTGTAAGTCGTCCCGTAGTATTTGTTGATCCGTAGTTTATATTAGCCCATAGTATTGACCCATAGTAATGGATGCATATGCTTTGTAAGTCGTCCCGTAGTATTATATGTCCCATGGTTTTGACTCATAGTATTGGGCATAGACTTAGTATATAAGTGTGTGTTGAGGTCATTGAAGGAGCGTGAAGTTAATTGTATTGAGCTTGCTCAATGGATGTTGCCCCCTCGAAGTGGCCCATGATCAATATAAAAGTGATTTTGTTCTATTATTTATGATATCTCGCAGGGTAAAATTTCTGCCAAGTTTTTTTTTCGCATCTGTTGCAAGTTCGGATTTGGGAATAATCCCTATCCGCTTAACTGTTGGAAGTACTTGGGAATAAGCCCTAAAACTCATTTTGAGGAGTACCACAGGAACCCCGAAGTAGCTGGCCCATTGAGAGGACCTGCCAGCGAAAAGGGCAACGACCCCTACCTGATTGACTAGTTTCCACCTGTGAGGTAAACAAAGAGCTATCGTTTGTGGCAAAGCGATTATTAGTTTTACCTGAGCCGTGGAGTAAGGGGTACTGCCCCAATACGCAAGCCGTCAGACAACATTGGTGGCCGAGTGAAACCCCTGAACTGTTAGGAAGCCGCACATACCTAGGGTCCATATCTATTTTTAGTTGAACTGTTGCCGATCACTTCCGCTCCAGATCCAGTCGTTTCAGATCTATTCTGAAAGTCATTCCAGATCTAGTCGTTTCAGATCCAACCATTTTCGATCGCTTCCGCGCCGTTTCAAATCCAGTTGCGGATCCCTTCCGCGCCCTGTTGCCGATCCATTTCTTAAAAATATATATATAGATATATAAAATTCAGTTTTTTCTCCATATCTCCCTTGTTTTCACTCTGTTTCCCTTGAAATTTTTGGGGAACCCCTGTCATTCCATTCTGCATCTTTCATTCCTGAGGACCCTATCCCCAATTCCCCTTCCCAAAGCCCGAAATCCCACATTTGTCTATTTTTAGGGTTTGCCATAACTTCCTCAGATTTCACCCAATCACCTTCAAATTTTACCACAGAGTTCCTTTCTGAATTCTGCTTCTTTGTCCCTCTCTGCCAAATTTTCTCATTCTATCACCCTGCTTCTGAAATCCCCCTTTTTGCTTTCTTGTCCTTTCAACAATGTCCAAAATCTAGTCAAACTCCAATTACACATCAGATTGTTTCCCCAATCCAAATTTCCCTTTACTAAATTAGCTTCTGCTTGTGTTTTTCTACCCATTCCACCAAAAAAAAAAAAAAAAAAAAAACCTGGTTATGGTTGTCACCCATGCAGGAGCACACACCATGGAGGAAGCACTTGCAGCCATCTAAACCAAACTCCAAGATCTGGATGAAAAATTTCTCAGCCTCCATCTTCAGCAGATAGCCAGAATCTCTTGCAGCCACTGGGTTCTCTTCTTCCAGCAATTTTCGTGGGCCGAAGCTTGATTTTCCTCGTTTCAATGGTATTGATTCGACTGGATGGATATATCAAGCAGAACAATATTTCAGTTTGCATAATACTTCTGATGCCCAGAAAGTTCCACTTGCATCCTTTCATTTGGAACATGAAGCCCTTCAATGGTATCGTTGGTACATCAAAGCTCATCCCAAGCCAAACTGGACAGATTTTTGCCAACTCATTTTGCCACGATTTGGTCCTAGTGCTGTTGATGATTTCACAGGAGCACTCACTAAACTTCACCAAATTGGCACAGTGAGAGAGTATAAGACAGAATTTGAGAAATTGACCAATCACACAGAAGGATTGTCTGATGAATTCTACAGGAGTTGTTTTATCAGTGGTCTCAAGGATGAAATCGCTCAGAGGTCAAAATGTTTTGTCCCAACACAATGATGGAAGTCCTAGGGTTGGCTAAGCTAGCCGAGGACAAGATCGCAGCTTAGCAACGCTCCAAACCCACCTTTGTTCCCTTCAGAAATATGGGTTCCCAACGACCTCCCATCACGCCTTCTCTTCAACCAACTCCTATCAAGCATTTGTCTGAAATAGAAATGCAGGCACGCCTAGAAAAAGGGCTTTGCTATAATTGTGATGAGAAATTCACTCGGAGACATAGATGTGTTCAACAAAAGCTCTATCTCTTGGATGTGGATTCTCCGCCTGCCTTGGAACTTCGTGAAGAAGCTACAGATACAGTAGATGATCAGGTCGACATTCAACACCCGCCTGTTGACACCCCATCTCAGGACGACCTACCCGAGATCTCTCTCCATGCTGTAACCGGCGTCACCACCCCACAAACAATGCGGGTTAGGGGATACTTCAAGAAGCTCCCTCTTACCATACTCATTGATTCTGGTAGCACTCATAACTTCATTGACCCTCGGATTGCCAAACAGGCTGATTGTTTTGTCCATCCTTGCTCCAACTTTGAAGTCATGGTTGCCAATGGGGGCACCTCACCTTGCAAGGGGAAGTGTCACAATGTGCGTATCTCTATGGAAGATTATAACCTACGCTCTGACATTTTTTCCTTGTCCTTAGGCAGATGTGATGTCGTTTTGGGCGTTCAATGGTTACGCACAATTGGTCCCATCTTATGGGATTTTTCTGAACTTTGGATGCAGTTTAAAATCAATGGGGCACAACACAATTTTATGGGTTTACAACCAGGGTCTCTCTGCATCATCAATTCACATCGCTTGAAAAAAATCCTTAAGAAGAATTCACATGGTGTCATCACTCAGCTCAATTCCGTTCAGATGCACCCATCAACAGTCTCCACTACTTCCTTGGATAGATATGCAGGTATCTTTGCTGAACCAATGCGCTTGCTGCCTTCAAGAGACCTTTCCGGTAAGAATTTAGCCACATCTACCTCTCAGCAGGAAATGATAGCTATTTTGCATGCAGTACAGAAGTGGCAGCCATACCTATTAGGGAATTATTTCTGCATCAAAACGGATCTCCAGAGTTTGGAAAATTTTCTGGAACAATGGGTCTCCTCCCCAACACACCTGAAATGGGTTATCCAACTCATGGGTTATCCCTATGTGATCACTTACAAGAATGGTAAGGACAATATGGTGGAAGATGCTCCTTCTCGCGCAATTGATGACCCAGTTTCTCTTACAGCTCTGTCTCTGCTTGTTCCAAATTGGTTGCAATATGTTTAACAGGGCTCTCTCTTCTATGAACTCCATGCTTCTTCATCAATAGGGCACTCTGGGTTCTGCAAAATGTATGACCGGGAACAATGTAACTTCTCTTGGCAGGGACTAAAAATGATAATTCAACAAATGGTGGCTGACGATGATACTTTCCAAGTCAACATGGGTGAAACGACACTCCTTTTGGGATTGCTCAAACCCTTGCCCATCCCTACACAGCTTTGGCCAACTATTTCTATGGATTTCCTAGCAGCACTCTCGTGGTACAATACCACATCTCAAAGGACACCATATGAAGCAGTCTATGGAAAAACACCGCCAGTTCTTTTTCCATACACCCTTAGCAGCTCCCTAGTTCAGGAAATTGACTCGGTTCTTCGAAACCGCGTTCAGATTCTTCTCATTCTGTAGGACAATCTTCACATGGCCAGAATTCGCCTGAAACAACAAGCCGATCAGCACCGTACTGAGCGCATTTTCCACGCAGTTAACAGGGTTCTTCTTCATCTACAGCCTTCCAAGCAATCCTCCTTGACACTCCAAAGGTGTTAGTGGCCTGAAATGCAACCCGAGGATGCTACCGGGGAACCACTCCTTCCGATTCTGCAGCAATTTCTCCAACGAAATATTTGAGGACAAAGCTTTTTCTAAGGGAGAGGGGATGTTAGGAACCTATGTCAGCCCTTCTCTTTACTATGTTAGTATATTGTTGTTGGACGCATATGCTTTGTAAGTCGTCCCGTAGTATTTGTTGATCCGTAGTTTATATTATCCCATAGTATTGACCCATAGTATTGGACGCATATGCTTTGTAAGTCGTCCCGTAGTATTATATGTTCCATGGTTTTGACTCATAGTATTGGGCATAGACTTAGTATATAAGTGTGTGTTGAGGTCATTGAAGGAGCGTGAAGTTAATTGTATTGAGCTTGCTCAAAGGAGGTTGCCCCCTCGAAGTGGCCCATGATCAATATAAAAGTGATTATGTTCTATTATTTCTGATATCTCGTGTATTTGCATTAATTAATTATTGCAGGTTCATGGCAAGACAGTCAGGTTTGTGAGGATAGGTAGGTATTTTTTTGTCATCACTTAAAAATAAAGAACCATGCAAACTTTTAAAACATAAAAATTAAAATTCTTACAGACTTTGTTTGATATTCCCTTGTACTTTTCTTACTGCTTGATGTAGCTGGTCTGCTTGTCCGTGTAAAATTAGTCACAGCAGATCTAATGAACAAGTAAATCAATCACAACAGATGAATATAGAAAATATGGTGTAAAACTGTGCAAAACATGCAGCAGTGCTCAATATCCCAGAAAGGGTGAATGAATTACAATAGAATACAATATCTGTCAATGAGCAATTCGAATTGACTAAGTAGGCCATTCGAATCACTGAATGGAGTAGCTTGACTCCAACTAGGAGTCCTCATCATCAATCGGTGGTGGTCATCAATGCACAAGAACCAGTCATCCAGGTGTCAATCTGAGTCTAACTGAGTGTAATAAGTGTAACTGAAGTGTGTAGCACTGATTAAGGAGAAGGAGGCTCAGTGGGGGCGCATGGGAGGCTAACTGAAGTCAGAACAAGTCATCTAGTCAATCTGGAGGTCCAACGGAAGTGAAACAGTTAGTCGGGAGTGAAACTAGCCTCAAATCAGGGAGAATCGGAGCTAACTGAATGTAACTGAAGTGGAACTGCAGTGGTAGGTGAACAAGTGCGCCCTTCTCTGGCAGTAGGTGAGAAGTGGGCGCCTTTCATCCTAGGAGGGCTAAAACTCTGTAGTAAGTGGCTCCCGGGTGCTAGAATGAGGTGGCTAAGGTGCTGGAGGCATCAAACTGGTGACTGGGATGCATGCCAGTGCATGCAAACCCTAGATTCTGCATGCAAGATCCTGAAAAAGATGATGTGGATATCCGAACACCCCCCCTCAAGCTAGACTATGATGTGCCAACAAAAATAATGTGGGGCCCTGGTAACTAAGACCAAAGGTCACCCCAATACAATAATCCAAAAAATGCTGAAAATAAACTAAGTGAGGAAAGAGGGAAAACCCAGTGGGAAGAAAGCCCCCCCTCAAGCTAAAGCATAATAATGAATCAATCTGTCTCCACCATGATGGAACTCACCCCCAACAGTGAACGGAGGTAAGATAACTTCTTCTCAGTGAAGCTCTCGGTGAAGATGTCTGCAATTTTCTCATCAGTAGGGCAATATTGCAAAATGATGGTGCGGTCATGCACCAACTGTCGAATGTAATGCATATGAATCTCAATGTGTTTGGTCCTCTGCCGCTGAACTGGATCTGTGGAGATCTTGATAGCACTTTGATTGTCACAAAATAGGACAGTCGAAGTAGTGCCACCAAAACCAAACTCGGAAAGAATACCCTGCAACCAAATTGCCTGAATGTAGGCATTGACTGCCCCTCGATACTCTGCCTCTGCTGAAGAAAGTGCAATGGCTTCTTGCTTTTTGCTGGACCAGCAAATAGCACCATGACCAATCATGAAAACATAACCGGAAGTGGACTTCCGATCAATGCTATCACCTGCCCAATCTGAATCAGTAAAACCAATGAAATCTAGCTCAGAATCTGCAGCATAATGTATGCCAAACTGTCTCGTACCTTGCACATACTGCAAGATCCGCTTGGCTGCTTGCCAATGAAGCTCATGTGGCTGCTGCATATATCTTGACATGGCACTCACGGCATGTGAGATATCAGGCCGTGAGTGTGTCAAATAAAGTAGTGAACCAATCAACTGTCGATACATGCTGCAATCTGCAAGCGGTGTGGAATCTCCCTCCTCAAGACTGATTACTGAGAGGAATGGGAATGGGGCTGCCTTACATTCAGCCATATTAAACTTCAATAACAGGTCGGAAGCATATTTTTGCTGAGATATAGTGATCCCATCAAAATTTTGAGCTATCTCCAAGCCCAAAAAGTGACTCAGCAAGCCCAAATCGCTCATGTCAAAAGCTAGATTTAAGGCAGATTTTAGCTTGTTTATTGAAGTAAGTGTGCTACCAGTAATAAGCAGATCATCAACATAAAGTACAATAACCAAAAAATTACCTTTAACTCGCTGAAGATACACATTCGGATCAGATTTGCACCTTTGGAAATTCTGAGAAAGAAGGAAGGAGTCCATCTTTGCGTACCAAGCTTTTGGGGCCTGTTTTAACCCGTACAAAGATTTATTCAATCTACAAACCAATGATGGATCTGATGTATAACCCTCTGGCTGCTGCATATAGACCTCTTCAGCAAGGTCTCCATGTAAGAATGCATTCTTCACATCCATGTGGTGCACTTCCCAGTGCTTGGATGCGGCAATAGCTAAAACAAGGCGGATGGAATCCATCTTTGCAACCGGTGCAAAGGTCTCAGTGTAGTCCACTCCTTGGACTTGGGAGAAACCTTTTGCCACCAACCTTGCTTTATATTTGCTGATAGTGCCATCAGCAGCAACTTTAGTACGGTAGACCCATTTACACTTCACTAATTTTCTTCCAGGTGGAAGAGAAACTAGCTCCCATGTGTTGTTCTTTTGAAGAGAACTGTACTCTTCGTCCATGGCACTTTTCCATCTCGGATCTCGATGGGATGAATAGTATGATGTAGGATCTGAACCAGCCATCAAATAACAAATCTCAGGAAGAAATGGATCAGCAATAGAAAGAGCCATACCTGCTCTTTGGAAGTCTCCTCTTGTTCGTCTCGGATCAGCAGGAT
Source organism: Larix kaempferi (assembly GCA_027924585.1). Taxonomy (NCBI): domain Eukaryota; kingdom Viridiplantae; phylum Streptophyta; class Pinopsida; order Pinales; family Pinaceae; genus Larix; species Larix kaempferi. The sequence continues at coordinate 14,918,914 of BSBM01001346.1, forward strand.
TTCCAAGATTCGAACCAGCAGAATGTAGAGTGTTTTGGGCCCACTTTGGTAACTGAGGAGGATCATAATGGTCGGATTCCGAACCTGATATTTCATGATCACCATATGCTACTACAATATCAGAAATATCAGAACTCATACCTTCATTATCGTTGCTCGGATCTTCTTCTGGTGAAGGCGGTGAATCGACAGTCTTCTCCTCGACTAGTTGCAATTCTTGAAGCGGTTCTTCAAATTGCACACTGCACTCTATGAATATCTTTTTAGATCTGATATCCATGAGTTTATATGCTTTTTATTCTTCCCCATATCCTATCAATATGCACTCGATACTTTGTGGATCCAAAGCTCGTCTCTTCTCAGAAGGAATTCTAGCCCATGCAGTAGAGCCAAAAACTCTCAAATTTGACACATCCGGTTTGTGACCAAAGAATGCTTCGAAAGGAGTCATACCTTTCACGGATGAATGTGGAACACGGTTCTGTATATATGCAGCAACATTGATTGCTTCAGCCCAAATATTTGCAGCCAAACCTTTCGATTCAATCATGCATGTAGCCATCTCTTTCAGTGACCGATTTTTCCTTTCCGCTACACCGTTCTGCTGGGGTGTGTAGGGAACTGTATCTTGGATCTTAATTCCACTTTGGGCACAAAGTTGCAGCAACTCGGACTTTATATATTCCCCACCATTATCAGATCTAAGAGCTTTGATCTTGCTCTCAGTGGTGGTCTCAACAGGAGCCTTAAAATCCTTGAATTTTCCAAGCACTTCTAACTTGTTTTTGAGAAAGAATACCCATGTAAAGCGGGAAAAATCATCAATAAATGTCAAAACATACCTTGAACCATTTAATGACATATGGGGCAGCGGACCACTGATATCAGAATGGATCAATCCCAAAATAGTAGAAGCTCTGCTAGCTTTGCCGCGGTCAAATCTGTGCTCGGGGTGCTTCCCAATGATGCAACAGTGCATATTCCCTTCGAGGAACGGAGTTGTTGAAGCCCATCTACCATGGATTTGTTTGATAACAGCAGCAAATACTTATAATTAAGATGTCCAAATCTTTCATGCCAAAGCCTACTAACCTCATTTCCATGTGTGCGAAGAGCAGTGGGCTTTGCAAGCGGAATAAAGTGTGAAAACTCATAGCATTTTGCAGTGTGATTTGCCTTTCCGACTGCAACTAGTCTTCCACTTTTGATATCATAAATTTCAACTGTATTAGGGCTGAATGTAACTTGCTTTGGTTCACCAGTATGTGTCATTTGATACACAGAAAGGAGATTTGAAGCCAAGGAAGGAACATAGAGAACATTCTGAAAGCTTCCATGTTCTACATGAATCGTACCTTTGCCCTTTGAAGAAATTTTTGAGTCATCTCCCAAATGGATGGGGATGGAGCTGTTTGGATCGAATGAGGAAAGAGAATCAATATTTGCAGCCATATGATTTGATGCACCCGAATCTATCAAGAGAGTAGTGGGCTTCGAAACCGTTGCCATGAGTGCTTGTCCTCTTTCATGATCATCATTCCTATCCTTCTTCCTTGCATTGTCAGGAAGGGTTATGTTGTTCTTTTCCAAAAGGAGGGCCATTTGATCTATAGTCTTCTTCATACATGAACTTTCAGGATGAAAGCCACGGTTACAATAAGTACATTTAGATTTTTGGTTACCTTCTTTGCCCTTTTGCTTGGATTTCGAACTGGATGGAGCATCCATTTGCTTGCCTTTGTCTTTTTGCTTGTGAGGCTCGAATTTGGGCTTCTCCTTCTTTTTCTTTCCTTTACCATTCGAGATCTTGGGTCCTTGAACATATAGGGCTGAATCTTTGGAGCTTATGGACCCCATTTGAATCAACTTGTCATGCTCTTTTGTGACGGACTCAATGAAGGCATTCAAGGTAGGCATCTTCCAATTCGGGGTAGTTAGCCGACCGGAATTGAAAGTAGAGACAAATACCGAATTATCTTTCCCAAGCTTGCTTAGAATGGAGAGGATCAATTGTTTATCCTCTTTGATAACTCCACTGTTCTTCAATTGTAAGTTCAAGTTCTTGAATTTTGTGAAGAATTCATTGATGGTCTCGAAATTCTCAGGACTAAGGGAAATCAATTCATTCTCTAATTGAAAAGCCCTAAGCTCATCCTGCTTGCCAAATAGTGTTTCAAGTTGCTCCCATATAGCTTTTGGAGTCTTCAATCCGCTGAGATGGAAGTGAAGATCTTTGGAGATGGAGAGACAAAGAAGACCATAAGCTTCATCAAGCTTGTTGTAGTGTTTGGTTCTATCTGATTGATTGCTTGGCTCCAATTCAAGACCAACAGTGACTCGGTAGTAACCTTTTGAACGTAATATGATCTCCATATCATCTTTCCAATCAAAATAATTGAATGGGGTGAGGATAGGCTTTGAAGAAGAGTATTCCATTGCTAGGAGCGAGTCAAACTGCCGTAGGAGAGGCTTGCATGCACAATATAGCAAATGCAATTGCTGTAGGGAAGCTTGCATGCACAATGTAGCGAGTGCAATTGATGGATACAATAAACCTGCAAATCACAATAAAACAGACACAATAAGGTCGAACAATCCACCCTTTTAGAGTTGCATCACACCTGGGATTGGAGATCAAACAATGTTGAATGGGTCCAATGTATCAGATCCAGGAATTATGTGGAAACTCAAGCTTCTGGAGTGGTATTGGAAGTATTTTTAAGCTTTGCATGCACAGGAGCGAATGCCCTTGAGATATTTCATGCCAAAACTTATTGCAATTTGAGCAATTCAGTCAAATCTTCTTGTAGAAACACTTGTAGAAAAGAGATCTTGTCCCTGCAGTGGCTCTGATACCATGTAAAATTAGTCACAGCAGATCTAATGAACAAGTAAATCAATCACAACAGATGAATATAGAAAATATGGTGTAAAACTGTGCAAAACATGCAGCAGTGCTCAATATCCCAGAAAGGGTGAATGAATTACAATAGAATACAATATCTGTCAATGAGCAATTCGAATTGACTAAGTAGGCCATTCGAATCACTGAATGGAGTAGCTTGACTCCAACTAGGAGTCCTCATCATCAATCGGTGGTGGTCATCAATGCACAAGAACCAGTCATCCAGGTGTCAATCTGAGTCTAACTGAGTGTAATAAGTGTAACTGAAGTGTGTAGCACTGATTAAGGAGAAGGAGGCTCAGTGGGGGCGCATGGGAGGCTAACTGAAGTCAGAACAAGTCATCTAGTCAATCTGGAGGTCCAACGGAAGTGAAACAGTCAGTCGGGAGTGAAACTAGCCTCAAATCAGGGAGAATCGGAGCTAACTAAATGTAACTGAAGTGGAACTGTAGTGGTAGGTGAACAAGTGCGCCCTTCTCTGGCAGTAGGTGAGAAGTGGGCGCCTTTCAGCCTAGGAGGGCTAAAACTCTATAGTAAGTGGCTCTCGGGTGCTAGAATGAGGTGGCTAAGGTGCTGGAGGCATCAAACTGGTGACTGGGATGCATGCCAGTGCATGCAGGTGCATGCAAACCCTAGATTCTGCATGGAAACCCTAATTTGCATGCAAGATCCTGAAAAAGATGATGTGGATATCCGAACAGTCCGTTGAGAAAAGAATTTGTATGTTCTTGGTTCATACATATCCTTGATGTGTCTTCTGTTGAAAATTGTCTGCTATCTTAAGTTCCCCTGCAAAAATTCTAAAGAAATGTACTTCTCAAGTCCCTTCTGCTGATTTTCTGATGTTTTGTCTCAGATTCCTTCTGCAAGGATGGAAGTCAGGTCCCTCTGCTAGGCTTGAGATCTGTGAAATGAAACTTCATGCTAGAATGAAATTCTAGCATCTGGAGAAGGCTTGGAGGGTTTCAAGAATGGAAAGCTCTGATATGCTTATCCCTCTAAGGCCTATTTATTGACTTGTCCTCAAGTCAAACAAAATATTTATTGGCTGATAAAAACCAATATGGAAAAACTGCTTATGGCAAAAATAATCCATGAAAGAACTGAAACTAAGAATTTGAAATTGTTTTTGTGAATTTTCAATGGCCAAGTAAACTTGGTTTTCCAAGGAAAATTCGAGTTTATGTTGTGCCAGTTCCCTGGTTTTCACAACTAAACTCCTTTTTTTTCTCTCTTTTTATATATATATATTTTTTATTGAATCAGAATATGTCTAAGAGGAAAGTGAAGGAGAAACACCAGTGTGTTTGTCCAGCACTTCCATCTCCCTTTGCTGTGAAATCTGCTGTATGAAATCTTCTTTGTTGACAGGCTTAGTGTAGAGTTTTAACCTATGGCCATTGACCACAAATGTTCTTGCTTCATCATCTATTGTTTGTAGTTTGACCGAGCCATTGTCATAGACCTCAACAATCTCATATGTACCAAGCTAATGAGTTGTGAACTTGGCTTTGAAGTCTTTGAACTTTGAATCAAACAATAAGGCCCAGTCACCGATGTGAAATTGTTTCTTTTTGATGAACTTATCATGCCATTGGGCTCTCTGTTGTTGTACCAAAATATTGTGTTCTACTGCAGCTTGTCTCATCTCATCTAATTGATTTAACTGCAGTGTCATTTCTTGTTGTGCTTCAAAAATATCCATCCCTAAATCAGCTGCTAATTTAAAAGTATGAATTTGAAATTCAATTGGAAACAGTACTTGCTTACCATAGACTAGCTGAAAGGTAGAAAAACCAGTACTGTTTTTCCAAGTAATTCTGTATGCCCATAAAGCTTCAGTAAGCTTAGCTGACCAATCTTTTCTGTGCATCTGGACTGTTTTGGTGATGATTCCTTCGAAAGATTTGTTGGTAGACTCTACCTGGCCATTGGCTTGTGGATGATAAGGTGTAGATTTTCTGTGCTTAATCTTGTACTTGGTTTCTATCTCCTGCACTAGTTTAGAAGTAAACTGTGCTCCTTGATCAGTAACAATCTCTCTAGGAACTCCAAATCTAACAGATATTTCTTCAAAGAGAAAGTTTACTACTGTTTGCTCTGTGGCTCTTGGTAATGGTTTGGCTTCCACCCACTTTGTAACATAGTCAGTACATACTAAAATGTACTTCTTTCTTGTGATGGTGGATTGATCGGACCAATGAAATCAAGAGCCCATTTTTTGAATGGTTCTATAAGGACTTGTGGCTGGAGTGGCATCTCATCAGATTGTACTGGTTGTCCCATCCGTTGACAAGTATCACAGCTTTGAACATACTTCTTAGAATCTTTGAAAATAGAAGGCCAGTAACACCCCAAATTGAGTGTCTTATATGCTATTCTTTTATTTGCAAAATGACCACCACACGGTTCATCATGACAAGCTTTTAAAATATGTAAAACCTCATCTTGTCGGACACATCTCCTAATGATAAGATCATATCTTGTGTAGAAAAGATCTCCATTGACCCATATGTGTCTAGAACTTTGCTTAATAATTCTTTTCTTTTCTTTGGATGACATAGATGGAGGTAGTTGTCCTAATGATAATAGTTGGCTATATCAGCATACCAGGGAGTTATAACAGAAATAGCAAATAAGTGTTCATCTGGGAAACTATATGAAACAAGAACAACCTCACCAGAATTGTGTAATTGAGACAAAAAATATGCCACTTGATTTTCTCTTCCAGGTCTATCTAGAACAGTGATGTTGAATTCTTGCATCAATAATAACCATTTGGTTATCCTGCCATTAGTAATCGACTTGTTTATCAAATATCGTAAAGCAGAGTGATCTGTGTGGACAAAGATTTCATAACCAGTAATGTAATGACGAAATTTGTTCACAGCATGAACTACTGCCAAAATCTCCTTTTCAGTAACTGTGTAATTCAATTCTACCGGGGTTAGAGTTTTACTGATAAAGTAAATAGCATAAGTCATGGTATTCTTTTTTTGTCCCAAAGAGGCCCCTATTGCAGTATCTGATGCATCAGTAGAAATGTGAAATGGCAATGTCCAATTTGGTCCCCTTAAAATGGGTGAAGTTGAGAGCTTCTCTTTAAGTTTCTGAAATGCAACTTAACAGTTAGTATCCCAATTGAAATGTACATCCTTTGACAGTAGTAGCTTGCATATCCGAGAAAGCTTCTCTTTAAGTTTCAATAAACCTACGGTAGTAGCTTGCATATCCGAGAAAGCTTCTCACATCTTTTTGAGTTTTTGGTTCAGACAGATTCACAGTGATTTGTATTTTTGCAGGATCCACATTTATTCCAGATGATGAAATGTGATGTCCTAAAACTATCCCTTCAGTTAACATCATAAAACACTTTTCATTGCTAAGGGAAAGATTTGATTCAATGCACCATTTTAAGATTTTCTCCAAATTTGCCAAGGAGTCCTCAAAGGTATTGCCATACACAGAGAAATCATCCATATAGACTTCAACACATTCATGAATTAGATCAACAAAAATGGCTAAGACTGCTCTCTGAAAAGTAGTTGGAGCGTTACATAAACCAAAAGGTAAAACCTTATAGGCATATGTACCCCAGGGACATGTAAAAGTAGTTTTGTCTTGGTCCTCTGATGCAATGCTAATTTGATTATATCCGCTGAAACCATCTAAAAATGAAAAATAGTTTTTTCCAGCGAAGGCATCTAACACTTGATCAATAAATGGCAATGGAAAATAATCTTTCAGTGTTGCTTTGTTTAACTCTCTGTAATCTACACATATCCGCCATTTGCCATTTTTCTTGGGAACAACAACTAACGGGGAAACCCATTGGCTGTGAGAGATAGGTAGATAAATCCTACATTTAATAGCTTTTGCAATTCTTCCTTAACTATCTTTTTTGGTATGGGGTTCATTCTACGTTGAGGTTGTCTGAGAGGTCTAATTTTATCATCTGTGTAAATGTGATGAGTGCATGTTTCGTGATGAATGCTTGGCATGCCAGTGTATTCCCAAGCAAATGCATTGTGATATTTATTAAATAATCCAATCAATTGTTCTTGTGGTGATATAGTCAGATGTGCACCAATATTCAAATGTTTCTGTGGACTGATTTCAACTGTTTTGCTTTGAACATCAGTTATTGAATGAACATTAAAAATATCATTAAGTGCTAATGCCAAAGAATGAACTGTGCAATTTTCTTTAAAATTATGTCCCAAAACTTGATTTGCAATAGCATACTGCATGTTTCTTAATTCCTCAAAAATATCAGGTTCAGAAATAAAGTAATCTAGCAAATCTTCATTGTTTTCCTCTTGAAAATCAAAAAGTTGATTGATACTTAAGACAGGCTGAATTACTTCTTTTTCTTGTTCTTTTGTTTCATTAATCCATGATAACTGATCTGACACAGAAGGTCTTTGGGCGGAAGGATAAAGTGTGATCTGTTTTCTCTCCATCCCATATGAAATGAGCATACTTCCTGTTCTACAACCAATAAAAGCATTAGCTGTTGCCAACCAGGGTCTTCCAAGAATCAATGGATGCCCTCCTAGATTAGACTTTGGTTAAAGCACTATGAAATCTACAGGATACTCCCAGGAATCCAAAGAAACTATGATATCTTCTAGTATCCCTTCAGGTGTGATTTTAGACCTATCATCTAGCTCTAAAACTGTAGTGGTTGGTTTGAGATTTTTCAAGTGAAGATATTCCATTGTTTCTAGTGCCATGACATTGGATAGTTGCACCTAAGTCAATCAATGTTTTTGGAATTGAAATTTTTTTGACAATTATTGTGACCATTGGGATTCCTGGTTCAACATATTTTTCAATAAAAACAGTGTTAGACATTAGACCTGCTAACTTTCCCATCACATGAATTGTTGGTGGATCCTTCTTCCTCTTATTGAGACATAATTCCCTAATTGCTTTTGTGTAGATTGGAATGTCCTTTATAGCTTGCAATAAAGGAATTTTGACACAGACATTGGTTAACTCATTCAAAACATCAAAATCAGGTAGAGAAATTGAGAGTTTTTCTTTAACTAACCTCTCTAGAAAAGGAGGTATATGAGGTATTAACGCTTTCCCTTTCTGACTGTGATTATCTGACTGTGATTATCTGACTGTAATTTTTCTATATTTGATTTTTTTGGAGTTTTCTCATTTTTTGTTTGTTCTTTTAGAATAACAGGAGATTCATTTTGCAAAAAATTTCCAGATCTTAAGTTGATATTTTGAAGTGGGAGGATTGAGTAGGGGAGTGCCATTCCTTCATCAACATTATACATGGGTTTATCCATTTTATTATTAGGATTTGGTATAGGTTGGGTTGGCGACTGTGTTGGTCGAGGTGGAGGTTGGTTGGATGGTAACTGAAGCTGTTGAGGTTGTTGGCCTAGTTGGGGAGCAAGATTTGGTTGTTGGAAAAATGAAGCTTGATTCTGCTGGTATTGGGGATATGCAAAGGGTTGTTAATAGGGCTGTGGATAGGCCTATTGATATGTCTGGTTACCATGAGTATATCCTCGCCAATTTGGAGCAAGTTGGGCTAGATGTTGCTGAGGAGACCAAGTTTGCCAGGGCATAGGTGCACTCCATGAATTTTGAACAGAAGTTTGATAATTTGAATGGAACTGCTGCATAGGATCTTGAGACATACCTGAAAAATGTAGCTGCTAAGGTCTTCGTTGTCCCATAAGATAGAGAGACTCCATACTTTGATTCTCTTCCATTCGAGCTGCCTGCAATTCTTTCAATCTGGGGCAATCATCAGTTTTATGATCATGTGTTGGTCGAGGTGGAGGTTGGTTGGATGGTAACTGAAGCTGTTGAGGTTGTTGGCCTAGTTGGGGAGCAAGATTTGGTTGTTGGAAAAATGAAGCTTGATTCTGCTGGTATTGGGGATATGCAAAGGGTTGTTAATAGGGCTGTGGATAGGCCTGTTGATATGTCTGGTTACCATGAGTATATCCTCGCCAATTTGGAGCAAGTTGGGATGGATGTTGCTGAGGAGACCAAGTTTTCCAGGGCATAGGTGCACTCCATGAATTTTGAACAGAAGTTTGATAATTTGAATGGAACTGCTGCATAGGATCTTGAGACATACCTGAAAAATGTAGCTGCTAAGGTCTTCGTTGTCCCATAAGATAGAGAGACTCCATACTTTGATTCTCTTCCATTCGAGCTGCCTGCAATTCTTTCAATCTCGGGCAATCATCAGTTTTATGATTTTCAGTACATAAGCCACAAATTTGAACAGTATTTAGACGACATTCTTTGAGTGAATGTTTCTTTCTACATTTAGGGCAGAAAATAGATAGGGCTTAATCTTATTGGTCTTGTTGTTCTTGTCTTTTCTTTGTTTTTGATATCTCGACCTATGTTCCCAAGGTACTCAAAAGATCAGTTTTGAAATCTTCTAACAAGTTTCCAAGTTCAGCTCTGGATATGCCACTGGTTGCAGACTTGGTTATTTTGGAAGCTACATGCCTCTTTCCATTTCTAGCCTTTCCCTTGAATATTTCTGACATAAGTCTGTAATTTCATCAAATGGTAAGTAGGAGATGTCACCTTTGCCCATCACATTCAAAATATCAAGATATTCATCTCTTATTCCTTTCAAAAATATTGTCCAAGTGATCTCAAATGTCAAGGAATTGTATTTGGATTTATGCAAGTTATATGAGAATCTTTCAAGATACTCTTCCAAGCTTTCATCCTCCTGGTGAGACATCCTAAAAATATCATCTTTTAAATCTTTTGATCTACAGTATTCTTGATATTTCCTAAGAAAAATTTTCCTCATATCATCCCAACTAGTTAAAGAATGCTCTCCTAATCCCATGAACCATTTCAATGCATCTGCTTTAAGAGTAGTAGGGAAGAGACGAAGTTTGTGTGTGTCATCGGTATATCCATAGGTACGGCATAAGATATCAAATTCGAATAAGAAAGAATTTGGATCTTCATAAGTCATACCATAGAAATTTGGTAGAACAAATGGTGGAATATTTTTCATCCTTACCTCTTCTCTTAGCATGATGCTAGTGTTCAAGATTGAGAATTTAAAGGTGGCTTCCTGGTCTTCTTCTGCTTTTTCCTCCCTTTCATGCCTTCTCTCTTCTTCCCTTTCATTTCTTCTCTCTTCTGTTAGTTTATTTTCAATTTCTAACCTTCTCTCATACTCCCTTCGCTGTTCTACAGTTGGCCCTTTTAATATTTCTCCCTCAGCCATTTCTCTTCAATTATTTTCAACCTCCATCCTACGTTCATATTCCCTATGTTGCTCGAAGGTTAGTCCTCCTTTCTTAGATGTTTCCTCTTCAGTCATTTCAAAAGTATCAACAGTTGTAATAAATCCTTTTCTATCAGATAAAGAAGTTCCTGTTACTTCTATTTTAGGGGGCTTTTTCACAAATCTTCCTTTTTCGTCTCTTTGTCTTGACATAAAACAAAAATCTGCTCTGTGTTTTTCGAATTTTTTTTTATAAGAGAACTAAATTTCTTAAGTCTAACTCTAAAATGTCTCCCTGGCAATGGCGCCAAAATGTTGGGTTCCAATCTACTGGTGTAAATTAGATCTTATATTTATGTCAATCCGGAGTTTGTAAGACTTAAAGGCATATCCCAAATATAGAGATTCAGACCTAGACTTAGTTGAGAATTCAGTTTACTATGAAATAAATCTAATGGATACTAGAATGCTGAAAATAAGAAACACAAAACCTTCCTTACAGAAATAACTTCATTTGATTTCTTAATCTAATCAGCAATTCATATATGAAATACTCTGAAACTAAAAATACCTAAATCATGAAAGTAAGTTACAATGCTTAATACCTTACTGTTGAAAGCAGACAATCATCGATTTCTCTTACAAGAAAAATAGTTCACAATGCTTAGCTCTTTTCAACAGTTCAATATCAGATAAAGAAAAGTAATTGGAATTGATCCTATAGTGTTTAACCATTCAAACTAAAAGAACTCATAACCCTACCCTGTAATAAAATCCTGTGCATCTATATAATCTAATCCAATCTGCAATGCATGAACTTATAATCGAAATTAACTCTACAGTAAATAATCAAAACATACCAATGCGTTTCTAATGAAGAAATGGGTGTGCAGGTTCGGCAGAGGGGGCCCTCCACTGCTTCACTCACACACGCAGGAAGATTTACAGAACTTTCAACATTCAAATCGCTTTCACCATATAGAAATGAACATACACAGAAATATATCGAAATCTGAATCTTTATTTCAATAACATACGTTCACCATCCGGGGGTGGTTTCATCTTTAATTCAAATACTTATACAAATTGTTTTTAAAACTAAAAACGCTACAATCTTGGGAGATTCATAATGGCATTCTCCTAAAATCACTCTACCCTCGAGATCGTCCATCAGATCCATAAAAATAGACCAGATCGATATAAAATCGAAGCTGTCCTGTTTTTGTGCTAAGTGGCAGCACAGGTGGTCGTCTTTGACCGGCATTGACTCGACACCTGTGAGAGCCATATCATGAGCTTGTTAGAAATTTATCCATCCTTGGACATTGAGGATCCTCTTCCATCTCTCAGTTCGTGCCCAGCTGGCCTGCAAGTATCCAATCTAGGAGCAATTATGGGAAGTTAGCAAATTTTGTAATTTGAATCAAAACCTTAATTTAAATGCCTTAAAAGTCACATAATGCAATTTATTAAAAAGCAACAACATTTATACTTTTGACCAAGGTTTTGTGGATAAACATGAGGTTTTATGAATCAAGTATGAGGGTTTATGGAGAAAATTGGAAAGGATTTATAGGGCAAAATAGGTATAAAATGGTGTCCAACATCTCCCCCAAGAGGAAGTTGTTGCATGTCCACATGCATAAAAAGTATTTTCCAAAAAAATTGACCCTGCTTATATCATGCACAAAAATTTGTTGCTGATCCTCTGCTTCTAATCCTCTGATGTATCTCCTGTCTGTGAAGATGCATTTGTAGAAGCATGAGCTGCATAAAGGATTTTCAGTTTCTCATACTTTGCTTTGAAAGTCTTCTTTTGTTTATGCCATTTACATGCCTGCTTGAAGATCTATACCTTCTGAACTTGAAGCTTCCTGTTCTTCTCTCTTAACTTTTCATTCTTCAGTTTTAATTCTTTCACTTCCAATTTCAACTTCTCAAGTTCAATGTTCATCATTCATTTTCGAATGGTGGAGTGTTACGGCTTCTATGCTTTTATTGGCCTCGTGGGTTCAGCTTCCTTTCGCGTTTGCAACTTTTTTTCCATTCCGTGGGCAGTTACAAGAGTTTATACAGCTCATTGGGCAGTTGTTTATATCTATTGCTTTTGTTTTCATCTGGTTTTGGGTGCATCTTCTGATTTGCAACCTGCTCCGTCCGACGTTTTTCTTCGAAACACAGTGGCGTGTGGGTTTACCGTCTTCATCCTCATTATTGTTTTTCTTCGAAACGCAGTGGCGTGTGGGTTTTTCGGGTTCATCCTTACGGTGGTTGGACAGTTACTCTCTGACTGCCTCTATTTTTTTACATTTCATGTGTAAACTTTTTTGCTATTTTACATTGGATATGTATTGTTCGTCTTCATCCTCACATGTGTACTACGATTATGTGCCCCTTCTCTATTGTTTGTCCATATTCAAATATTCTTGGAGGGTTTAATAGACTCGAGACTGGGATGCTTAGATTCCTTTATCCTGCCAGTATCTTTTCTGTCTCGCAACTGGCTTTTGCCATTAAGACTGGTTTTCCCTATTCTAGAGGTTTGTTTGTGCATGGGCTTCTGCGTGGTGCCTACGATTAGACAATTTGTCTAATGCCTGTGATTGTAGGCCAACAAATACCTTTACTTCATTTTAATTTTCATGGCTTGTCTCATTGATTGCGTTATAAAGGTAAATTGCATTTTCATTTAAAAAAAATAATGGATTTACTAAATAGTAGCTTGAATCACCTCTTATCCTTTTTGTAGTTAAGTTGTTGTTTTCAATGAGTACTTATGGAATTAGATGCTACTACGCAGAACTAGCCTTGAATATATGTTCTATGTCGTCCCTCAGGGAAAATCCATAAATTGAAATACTTCACAGTCTATAAGTATTTGTCCCATAAGTTTATGGATGTAGACATCTAGAATTCTGATGTAATTATATATGTTTTTTACGGTGAATTTTTTCAAATACAGTTAAAAATTGATTTTTTTTTTTGAAAAATAGTAATGTATTTCTTTATAGCAAAGGCTATAGAAAATTTCATCTTTGTCAATTTTTGACTATATGCTTGAAGGTACTCTCAACCAAGCTTTTATCGTTTTTCTAAGTGAGCAATTTTTTTCCCAGATGGATTCTGTTGTGATGAAATGGTGTCAAGCACAGTTTTAATTTCTAGTGTTATACGTCGCTCCTTGCTCCCCTGGCTATGCTTCTCTTAAAGGCATAAACAAGTTATTCCTGTGCAGGATGGCTTCTTCCCAATTGCACCGGATTGGACATGTTGATAGATGGTTGATCTTGCAAATTTTCTTTTTCTTTATGGTTGTCTTAATTGGTACATATTTTTACAAATAGGAAATTGCAACTGCTTGGACATCTTTATTGAGGTGTTGTGATTTTCTGTTGGGGAGTTATAGCCTTTTTGTTGCGCTTGAGTTCTATTTCTAAATTTATTTTATTGGATCCGATTAGCTTGGCAGGTAGGGTGGGCACTACAGTAAGCTGGTGTCTGTCTAGCAAAGACTGTCACAGGATAACTAGAGCAGAAAGCAAACATCTTTATTGTTTTCTTTGTCAAAACACGATTTCTTGATTTCATATCTTGAATCTTCTTCACTTCTTGTTGTTGCTTCAAGTTTCAGTTGATGGTTGTAGTGGACATTGGTTCTGGATATAGACCTAGGGCTTTTCCTTTTTTCTTTGTTGTGTTTGTTTGTCTTCTAGTGTTTTATCTGACGTTGGTCGAAACTTTGTTGTAGCAATTATCCATGGTCTGTGGGGGTCAGTAGATTGTATATGGTCTTAGAAACTTTGGCCCTTGAACCACTGCAAATGAGATATTTTATCTTTTTGCTTTCGACCACCCTCTTCTCTGGGTATCTATATCTTCTGGAGAATGAAATTCTCCGCTCAGCTGTTGTAGCCTAAGCATATTTAAAAAGATAAGAATTCACAACAAATTAATACATGTCTACATACTTAAAAAGATAAGAAATTCCAACAAACTGATGTAAAATGTCTGCATATTTAATATCGAAGCAAACCTTATATGCCATTGTTGTCCATGAAAAAATGTTGTTGAATCATTAGTTGGAAAATCAATTGTTGAACCATAACAATTTTCCCATGTAAATGGCAGAGGCCCGTCCTAGTTGTAGAGAAAGTTTTTCTTCCTTTTTTTGCTTTTTTTCCCCTTTTACTGTTATGCTTGGACAATACTAGTGCTTCTTTGTTGCAATGGTTCATGGTATGTAGAGAGCATTGGATTCTTTATGGACTATGAAACTTCGGCATTTGATTGTTGAAAGGGAGGCTTTTGTTGATTTCCTTTTGGGCCAGACTATGTTGTGCTTATTGTTGGGCACCATTTTTCACCTATTTTGCAATCTAAATACTTTCCAGTTTTCTCCATAAACTTTCATGCTCGATCCAAAAAACCTTAATTTTATCCACAAAACTTTGGTCAAAGGTATAAATGTCGTTGCTTCTTAATAAGTTGAATTATGAGATTTTTAAGGCATTTAAATTAAGATTTTATTCAAAATTACACAATCTGCTAACTTCCTGTAATTTTTCCCAGGTTGGATACTTGCAGGCCAGCTGGGCACAAACTGAAGAGTGGAAGAAGATCCTCGATGTCCAAGGATGGTTAAACTTCTAACAAACTTGTGGTATGTTTTTCACAGGTGGTGAGTCAATGCTGGTCAACGATGACCACTTGTGCAGTCATCTAGCATAAAAACAGGGCAGTTCGATTTTCTAGCGATTTAGCCTATTTTCTTGGAGATGATGGGCGATTTCAAATATAGGGAGATTGTTATTTCCAATGTCATTATTAATTTTTCATAGATATAGTGTTTCAGTTCAGAAACGAGGGATATAACTACTTGTTTTGAAAGAGGAAAACCTCTGAGATAATAGACGTATGATTTTGAAATAAAGACTGGAGTATTCGATAAATTACTGTGTATGTCTATTTCTATATGGTGAATGCGATTGAGCTTTAGAGTTCTGTGATTTTCTTTGTGTGTGTAAGCAAAGCATTGGAGGGCCCCCCTTGCCAAGCCTGCACACATATCTCTGCATCGTTGCGTGTGGTATGTTTTAGTTGAAACCTGTAGAAGTCGATTTGTTTTATTTGATTACTCATACATTGCAGAACGAGTTAGATTATATGAATAGGGTTATGAGCTCTTTTATCTGAATGGTTAAACGCTGTAGAAATGATTTCAATTGCATTACTTATTTGATATCGCACTGCTGAAGATAGTTACACATTGCGAATTGTCTTCTTGTAAAGGAAATCAATGATTGTCTGCTTTCAACAGTGAGATATTAGACATTGTATTGTGATTCATTTTTAAGATTTAGGTTCAACATTTTAATCTCAGAATATTTCATATATGAATTGCTGGTTAAACTAAGAGATCGAATGAAGTTGCTTCTGTAAGGGAGGTTTTGCATTTCAAAGTTACAGCATTCTAGCATTCAATAGATTTATTTCACAAGAAACTGAATTTCCAGTTAAGTCTAGCTCCGAGTCTCTATATTTGGGATATGCCTCTAAGTCTTACAAACTCCGGATTGACATAAACTTAAGGTCTAATTTACACTAGTGGATTGGAACCCAAAATTTTGGCGCCGTTTCCGGGTAGGCATTCTAGAAGCAAGCTTAAGAAACTTAGTTCTCTTATTCAAAAAAAAAGAAGAAAAAAAATCATTCAAAAACACAGAGTAGGTTTTAGTTTTATGTCAAGACAAAGAGACGAAAAAGGAAGATTTATCAAAAACCCCCCAAAAATAGAAGTAACAGGAACTTCTTTAACTGATCAAAAAGGATTCATTACAACTGTTGATACTTTTGAAATGACTGAAGAGGAAACATCTAAGAAAGGAGGACTCACCTTCGAGCAACGTAGGGAATACGAACGTAGGATGGAGATTGAAAACAAACGAAGAAAAATGGCTGAAGGAAAAACATTAAAAGGGCCAGCTGCAGAACAACGAAGGGAGTATGAGAGAAGGTTAGAAATTGAAAATAAACTAAGACAAGAGAGAAGGGAAGAAGAGAGAAGGTATGAAAGGGATGAAAAAGCAGAAGAAGATCAGGAAGCCACTTTTAAATTTCCCATCTTGGACACTAGCATCATCCTAGGAGAAGAAGTAAGGATGAAAAACATTCCACCATCTGTTCTACCAAATTTCTATGGCATGACTTCTGAAGACCCAGACTCTTTCTTATTTGACTTTGATATCTTGTGTCGTACTTATGGGTATACTGATGACACCCACAAACTTCGTCTCTTCCCTGCTACCCTTAAGGTAGCTGCATTGAAATAGTTCGTGGGGCTAGGAGAGAATTCAATAACCAGTTGGGATGATATGAGAAAAAAATTTCTGAGGAAATACCAAGCTTACTGTAGATCAAAAGATTCAAAAGATGATATTTTTAGAATGTTTCAACAGGAGGATGAAAGCTTGGAAGAGTATCTTGAAAGATTCTCATATAACTTGCAAAAGTCTAAATACAATTCTTTGACATCTGAAATCACTCGTGCAATCTTTTTGAAAGGAATAAAAGAAGAATATCTGGATATTATGAATGTTATGGGCAAAGGTGACATCTCCTATCTACCATTCGAAGAGATTACAGACTTATGTCAAAAGTATTCTAGAGGAAAAGACAGAAATGGAAAGAGGGATGCAACTTCCAAAGTTACAAAATCTGCATCCAGTGGCATATCCAGAGCTGAACTTGGGAACTTGTTAGAAGATTTTAAGATTGATTTATTTACCTTGGGAGCACAGGTGGAAACGTCAAAAACCAAGAAAAGACAAGAACAACAAGACCAACAAGATCAAGCCCTGTCTATTTTCTGCCCTAAATGTAGAAAGAAACATCCATTAAGAGAATGCCCTCTAAATACTGTTCAAATTTGTGGTTTATGTACTGAAAATCATAAAACTGATGATTGCCCCAGATTGAAAGAATTGCAGGAAGCCCGAATGGAGGAGAATCAAAGCATGGAGCCTCTCTATTTTATGGGACAACGAAGACCTTGGCAACCACGATTTTCAGGTATGTCTCAAGATCCTATGCAACAGTTTCATTCAACTTATCAAACTCCTGTTCAAAATTCATGGAGTGCACCTATGCCCTGGGAAACTTGGTCTCCTCAGCAACATCCAGCCCAACTTGCTCCAAATTTGCGAGGATATACTCATGGTAACCAGACATATCAACAGGCCTACCAACAGCCTTATCAACAACCTTTTGCATACCCCCAATACCAGCACAATCAAACCCCATTTTTCCAACAACCCAATTTTGCTCCTCAACTAGGCCAACAACCTCAATAGCTTCAATTGCCATCCAACCAGCCTCCAGCTAGACCAACACAATTGCCAGGCCAGCCAATACCAAATCCAAATAATAAAATGGATAAACCCATGTACAATGTTGATGAAGGAATGGCACTCCCCTACTCAATCCTCTCACTTCAAAATAGCAACTTAAGATCTGGAAAAACTTTACAAAAAGAATCTTCTGTTATTTTGGAAGAACAAACAGAAAATGAGAAAAGTTCAAAAAAATCAAATATCGAAACGCCACAGTCAGAAAATCACAGTCAAAAAGGGAAAACATTAGTACCTCACATACCTCCCTTTCCAGAGAGGTTGGTCAAGGAAAAACTTTCAATTTCCCTACCTGATTTTGATGTTTTGAATGAGTTAACCAACGTATGTGTCAAAATTCCCCTACTGCAAGCTATAAAGGATATTCCAATCTATACGAAAGCAGTTAGGGAATTATGTCTCAATAAGAGAAGGAAGGATCCACCAACAATTCATGTGGTAGGCAAATTAGCAGGACTAATGTCTAACACTGTTTTTATTGAAAAATACGTTGATCCAGGAATCCCAATGGTCACAATAACTGTCAACAATTTTTCAATTCCAAAAGCACTGATTGACTTATGTGCTGCTATCAATGTCATGACACTAGAAACAATGGACTATCTACACTTGAAAAATCTCAGACCAACCACTTCAGTTTGTGAACTAGCTGACAAAACTAAAATCACACCTGAAGGGATCTTAGAAGATATCATCGTTTCTTTAGATTCCTGGGAGTATCTTGTAGATTTCATAGTGCTGCAACCAAAGTCTAATTTAGGAGGGCATCCATTGATTCTTGGTCGACCCTGGTTGGCAACAGCTGATACTTTTATAGGGTGTAGGTGAGGAAGCATGCTCATTTCACATGGGACAGAGAGAAAACAAATCACACTTTATCCTTCTGCCCAGCGACCTTCTGTATCAGATCAGTTATCATGGATTAATGAAACCAAAGAACAGGAAGAAGAAGTCATTCAGCCTGTCCTCAGTATCAATCAGTTCTTTGATTTTCAAGAAGAAAACAATGAGGATTTGCTAGATTACTTCATTGTTGAACCTGATATTTCTAAGGAATTAAGAGACATGCAGTATGCTATCACAGATCAGGTTCTGGGACAGAATTTTCAGGAAAATTGCACAGTACATTCTTTAGCATTAGCACTTTATGATATTTTTAATGTTCATTCGATCACTGATGTCCAAAGCAAAACAGTTGAAATCAGTCCAGGAAAACACTTGCATATCAGTGCACATCTTACCACATCACAGGAAGACCAGTTGATTGCCTTACTAAATAAATATTCTCATGCATTTGCTTAGGAATACACTAACATGCCAGGCATTCATCACGAAACATGCACTCACCACATTTATACAGATGATAAAATCACACTTCTTAGACAACCTCAACGTAGAATGAACCCCATACTAAAAGAAATAATTAAGGAAGAACTGCAGAAGTTATTAAAGGTAGGATTTATCTACCCTATCTCTGACAGCCAATGGGTTTCTCCCTTAGTTGTTGTTCCTAAGAAAAATGGCAAATGGCGGATATGTGTAGATTACATAGAGTTAAACAAGGCAACACTAAAAGACTATTTCCCATTGGTATTTATTGATCAAGTGCTCGATGCCCTTGCTGGGAAGAATTATTTTTCATTTCTAGATGGTTTCAGCTGGTATAATCAAATTAGCATTGCAAAAGAAGACCAGGACAAAACTACTTTTACATGTCCCTGGGGTACATATGCCTACAAGGTTTTACCTTTTGGTTTATGTAACGCCCCAGCTACCTTTCAGAGAGCAGTCTTGGCCATTTTTGCAGATCTAATTCATGAATGTGTTGAGGTCTATATGAACAATTTTTCGATGCATGGAAATGCCTTCAAAGATTCCTTATCAAATTTAGAGAAAATTTTAAAAAGGTGTGTTGAATCAAATCTTTTGCTTAGCAATGAAAAGTGTTTTATGATGATGACTGAAGGGATAGTTTTAGGACATCACATTTCTTCATCTGGAATAAAAGTAGATACTGCCAAAATTCACATTATTGTAAATCTATCTGAACCAACCACACAAACAGACGTGAGAAGCTTTCTAGGGTATGCAGGCTATTATCGAAGATTTATTGAAAATTTCAGTAAAATAACTCTGCCATTGTTTAAATTACTTTCAAAGGATGTCCATTTCAAATGGAATACTAACTGTCAATCTGCATTTCAGACACTTAAATAGAGGCTCTCAACTGCTCCCATTCCAAGGGGACCAAATTGGACACTTCCCTTCCATATTTCTACTAATGCATCTGATACTGCAATAGGGGCCTCTTTGGGACAAAAAGAGCAGACCATGACTTATGCTATTTATTTTATTAGCAAAAATATAACACCTGTAGAATTGAATTATACAGTAATTGAAAAGGAGATGTTGGCAGTAGTTCATGCTGTGAACAAATTTCGTCATTACATTACTGGCTATGAAATTTTTGTCCACACAAATCATTCTACTTTACGATATTTAATGAATAAGTCTATTACTAATGGTAGGATAACCAGATGGTTACTATTAATGCAGGAGTTCCATATCACTGTTTTAGATCGGCCTGGACGAGAAAATCAAGTGGCAGATTTCCTGTCTTGCTTACACATTTCCGGTGAGGTTGTTCTTGTTTTAGATAGTTTCCCTGATGAACACTTGTTTGCAATTTTTGTTATCACTCCTTGGTATGCTGATATCGCCAACTATTTATCATGGGTCAATGGCGATCTCTTTTACACAGGATATGATCTAATTATTAGGAGATGTGTGCGACAAGATGAAGTTTTAGATATTTTAAAAGCATGTCATGATGAACCGTGTGGTGGCCATTTTGCAGAGAAAAGAACAGCATACAAGATACTCAATTTGGGGTATTACTGGCCTTCTATTTTCAAGGATGCTAAGAAGTATGTTAGGGGTTGTGATACTTGTCAGTGGATGGGACGACCAGTACGATATGATGAAATGCCACTCCAGCCACAAATCCTCATAGAACCATTTGAAAAATGGGCTCTTGACTTCATTGGTCCAATCAATCCACCATCACAAGGAAAGAAGTACATTTTAGTATGTACTGACTATGTTACAAAGTGGGTAGAAGCCAAACCATTACCAAGAACCACGGAACAAACAGTGGTAAACTTTCTTTTTGAAGAGATATTTGTCAGATTTGGGGTTCCTATAGAGATTGTCACTGATCAGGGTGCACAGTTTACTTCTAAACTGGTGCAGGAGATAGTAGCCAAATGCAAAATTACACACAGAAAATCTACACCTTACCATTCACAAGCCAATGGCCAAGTGGAGTCTACAAACAAAACTTTGGAAGGAATCATCACCAAAATTGTCCAGATGCATAGAAAATATTGGTCAGCTAAGCTTACTGAAGCTTTATGGGCATGTCGAATCACTTGGGAAAACAGTACTAGTTTTTCACCCTATCAATTAGTTTATGGTAAGCAGGTCCTGTTGCCAATAGAATTTCAAATTCATACCTTTAAGTTGGCAGCAGATTTGGGGATGAATCTTTCTGAAGCATAGCAAGAAAGGATACTATAATTGAATCAATTAGATGAGATGCGATAAGCAGTAGTAGAACATAATATTTTGGTACAGCAACAGAGAGCCCAATGGCATGACAAGTTTATCAAAAAGAAATAATTTCACATTGGTGATTGGGCCTTATTGTTTGATTCAAATTTCAAAGACTTCAAAGCCAAGTTTACAACTCATTGGCTTAGTCCATATGCGATTGCAGAGGTATATGACAATGGCTCAGTCAAACTCCAAACAATCGATGATGAAGCACATACATTTGTGGTCAATGGCCATCGGCTAAAACTCTACACCAAGCCTATCAACAAAGAAGATTTCATACAGCAGATTTCACAGCAAAGGGAGATGGAAGTGCTGGACAAACACACTGGTGTTTCTCCTTCGCTTTTTTCTTAGCCATTTTTTTATTCGATAAAACAAAAACAAAAACAAAAAAACACAAAAAAAAAACAAAAGAGGGCGTTTAGTTGTGAAAACCAGGCAACTGGCACAACATAAACTCGAATTTTCCTTGGAAAACCAAGTTTACTTGGCCATTGAAAATTCACAAAAACATTTTTACTTTTCAGCATCATTTCTTTCATGGCTATCAGTAAAATAAAACTTTTTGTTTGACTTGAGGACAAGTTCATAAATAGGCCTGGAGGGATAAGCATTTCATGCTTTCTATTTTAAAAAAAAAAAACCCCTCCAAGCCTTCTTCAAATGCTAGAACTTCATTCCAGCATGAAGTTTTATTTCACAGATCTCAATCCTAGCAGAGGGACCTGACTTCCAGTCTTGCAGAAGGAATCTTCGACAAAACATCAGAAGTCAGCAGAAGGGACCTAAAAAGAAGTACATTTTATTGGAATTTTTGCACAGGAACCTGAGATAGTAGACAGTTTTTAATAGAAGACATCGAAAGGACATGTGTGGACCAGAAACATGCAAATTCTCTTTTCAACAGACAAGCAGACTAGCTACATCAAGCAGCAAGAAAAGCACAAGGGAATATCAAACAAAGTCTGTAAGAATTTTAATTTCTATGCTTTAAAAGTTTGCATGATTCTTTATTTTTAAGTAATGACGAAAAATAACCTACCTATCCTCATAAACTTGACTGTCTACTCTATCACCTTCATAATCCTTGCCAGCAGCCCATTCACTTCTCATTATCTTACCTTAGGTGTCAAAATGGTAGCCAGGATCATTCTCAGAAGCAATTTTTGACTGATCAAAACCTAGACTGCATTCTACAGGCAGGTCTTTTCAACAGAAAGCAAAGAAAAAAATATATGTTTTGTTTACCAAGGGAATTTGAATATTTTCATGTTTTCTTTCATATACTCTAAGATGAAGACATTATTGCATAATACGCATTAAGTTGAAAAGAAAGTGAGTATATGAAAGGCGTCATGGAACATGGGTGAAGTGGCAAATCAACGAGGATTAAGTGGCCTGTTCAAAACATCATTGCATAAGAGGAGGGAATCATTGATATTACCTCCCACGAATTTCGCCCATGTATAGGGAAGCACAATCTACAAATTCAAAATTTGAAGTGATATTTCATATATCAATGGTTGTCCAGCTGACTTGCTCTTTCCCAAACCTCACATCCATGATGATTAAAAGAGTTGACAGATTTTTATTAATCTAAGGAGGAAACACTGGTTGCATTACAGTGGAGGAAAGCGCAGTCTCTCAACTCAGAAACTCTAAGCATTTATTTTTTTTTAAATCCTTGGCATGAATTTTTATTTGGAGTGATGAAAAGAAACACCATTGGCATTACAGAAGAATAAATACAGATATGAGGATGCGTATTTCATTCAGAATGTGCAAATCGAGGAACCACGCAAGCTAGGTAAGCTTGAAACCCTGGTTTTTGCCAGCAATTCAGACTTTCAGAAGAACGATTGAAGAAAAGAGAAATTTTACAAAGTTTAAAATTTGAAATTGAAATTGCAAGCTAGGGTTAAGTCTTATTTGAAATCTTCCATTGCATAAAAAAAAGGATTTTTCCTGTTAAATTTGCAAAATGGTGTCTAGACTCGAACCAGAGAAATTAGATCCCATTGCCATTCATGAAAGATGCATGGAAATTTTCGAGAAGAAACAATGGATGTCTTTTTTTGAAAAGTTTGATGGGCACAATGATAATGTTAGCCTAGCCTTTGCTGGCTCATTCGATGGAGAGAGGGCTACAGTAGGAAATTTGAGTTCAGAATGTGTGAAGATATTTTGGCACAGATCATTGGCTTACCACAGCAGGGCGAAAGATTCTTTAAAACAAAACAATTCAAGGAGAAGGCATGGACACCCTTTCTATGCAGGTCAAGGGTAGGTTCAGTGGAATGAAAGAAGGGAGTACCAAGGAGTTGGTTGGTTCATCCCTGGGATGAAATAGTATATATCATCCAAAGATTCATCACCTGTGAAGGGAGATTTAGCATTGTATATCTTTATCACATCAAGATGGCTAAGGCTGTTCAAAAACGTGAAAAAGACAAGCTAACAAGCCTTTTCCATTGTGGGCTCATCAAAATAATCATCACATATGGGTTACAGAAGCAAAAGTTGACATGGCAAGAATTTATAATTCATAATCAGTTTGAAGAGCTAGAAGAGCTGCCTGAAGAAAGCTTGAAAGAAGACAAATTGTTGATGATAACAAACCCCAAGGATGAAGAACAGAACCCTGAAGCAACAAGCTCAAAAATGCTTAAAGGGAAAAAGAAAGAAAATGTGTTGATGATCACAGATGATGAAGATAACTCTGAGGCAGCAAGCCCAAAACGGCCTTAGAGAAGAATAAGAACCAGGAGCATGATGAAAGAAGAAAGAAAGTTCCAAAAGCAAGATCAAATCTTCACCACTCATGAGAAGAAGCCAAGGAAACATCAGCAATCTCGAAATAAGTCAGCACTAGAAGAGGATGATGAAAGCCAGCAAAAACAATATGAATACATACAATCCTTGGAAAGTCAAGAAGAAGATCCAACAGGTGAGATAGGGCAAGTCCATGAAGAAAAAAATACCCAAGAAACTGAAAAGATTTCAGATGAAGTGATAAAGCAGACAGGACAGGAAATTTCAGATGATCAAGCTTCTCCTTTGATCAACAAGAAAAAGAAGAGAAAAAGAAGAGAAAAAGCATCCAGGACAGGAAATTTCAGATGATCAAGCTTCTCCTTTCTTGGAGCAACAAACTATAGAAAAAGAAAAGAAGGGAGATTCAGTTCAAGAGAATGAAGAATTGGATATGGATACTAATTCTGAGCAGCCTTCAATGAAGATGGAAAAGAAGAAAACTTCCAAAATTAGTAAAAAGATTAAGAAGTTGAAAATGGAATTAAGAGAATTAGAACTGAGGAATGAAAAGTTAACAGAAAAGAACAGGAAGCTTAAAGTTCAAAGGACACGAATCTCCAAGCGTGCATATAAATGGCATAAACAAAAGAAGATTTACTAGACCAAGTATGAAAAACTGAAAGTTTCTTATGCAGCTCGAACTTCTACAAATGCATCATCTCAGAAAAGAGGTACATCAGAGGATTAGAAGCAGAGTTTTAGCAACAAGATTTTGTTTAGGATATAAGTAGGGACAAATTTTTGGAAATACTTTTTGTGCATGAGGACATGCAACAGCTCCCTCTTGGGGGAGATGTTGGGCACCATTTTTCACCTATTTTGCCATCTAAATACCTTCCAGTTTTCTCCATAAACCTTCATACTCGATCCATAAAACCTTAATTTTATCCACAAAACTTTGGTCAAAGGTATAAATGTCGTTGCTTCTTAATAAGTTGAATTATGAGATTTTTAAGGCATTTAAATTAAGATTTTATTCAAAATTACAGAATGTGCTAACTTCCCGTAATTTTTCCCAGGTTGGATACTTGCAGGCCAGCTGGGCACAAACTGAAGAGTGGAAGAAGATCCTCCATGTCCAAAGATTGTTAAACTTCTAACAAACTTGTGGTATGTTTCTCACAGGTGGCGAGTCAATGCTGGTCAACGATGACCACCTGTGCAGTCATCTAGCATAAAAACAGGGCAGTTCGATTTTCTAGTGATCTAGCCTATTTTCTTGGAGATGATGGGCGATTTCGAATATAGGGAGATTGTTATTTCCAATGTCATTATTCATTTTCCATAGATATAGTGTTTCAGTTCAGAAACGAGGGATATAACTACTTGTTTTGAAAGAGGAAAACCTCTCGGATAATAGACGTATGATTTTGAAATAAAGACTGGAGTATTCGATAAATTACTATGTATGTCTATTTCGATATGGTGAATGCGATTGAGCTTTAGAGTTCTGTGATTTTCTTTGTGTGTGTAAGCAAAGCATTGGAGGGCCTCCTTTGCCAAGCCTGCACACATATCTCTGCATCGTTGCATGTGGTATGTTTTAGTTGAAACCTGTAGAAGTCGATTTGTTTTATTTGATTACTTATACATTGCAGAACGAGTTAGATTATATGAATAGGGTTATGAGCTCTTTTATCTGAATGGTTAAACGTTGTAGAAATGATTTCAATTGCATTACTTATTTGATATCGCACTGCTGAAGATAGTTACACATTGCGAATTGTCTTCTTGTAAAGGAAATCAATGATTGTCTGCTTTCAACAGTGAGATTAGACATTGTATTGTGATTCATTTTTAAGATTTAGGTTCAACATTTTAATCTCAGAATATTTCATATATGAATTGTTGGTTAAACTAAGAGATCGAATGAAGTTGCTTCTGTAAGGGAGGTTTTGCATTTCAAAGTTACAACATTCTAGCATTCAATAGATTTATTTCACAAGTAAACTGAATTTTCAGTTAAGTCTAGCTCCGAGTCTCTATATTTGGGATATGCCTCTAAGTCTTATAAACTCAGAATTGACATAAACTTAAGGTCTAATTTACACAAGTGGATTGGAACCCAACACTTATCTAGATCATCCACTTAATGAGATCATTCATTCAATTGTTGTAACCCATGCATATTCTTAAAGACAAGACGTTATAACAGAGTGATATGTTAATAGCCATTTGAGTTTGCAATTTTTCATTTCCTTGAATTATGTTTGTAATTTGTTTTTTTGCATTTGATTATCTTAATAGATAAGGAGTCACTATAATAAATGCTTCCTTGTGCATGTCGTGACAAAAACTGTGTTCAAATACTTAAACAAGAAAGGAAACTATTTAATTATGGCCGTGAGCTAGACCCTATCATTGCTAACATAGCTATTTAATTACATTTTAAATGTGGCTAAGGGCTGCGTCCTTTTACTCCTAACATAAGCATACAAAATGCAAAACGTAAATATTGAGTTTTAATGGGTCTTGGTACATTAAATTATTGAACCAACCTTCAAATCCTTTAGGTTTAAGTAAAAATATAAATGAGAAACACTTGAAATCTCAAAGAACAAACCATAAAGATTGGCTTCAAATATTTAATCCCATCTGTCTGGAACAAGTAAATTAAAAGGGTTCAAGAAAGCGTACTTTCTTTGTTTTTAATTTTTAAGCTAAATTTAAAACATTAAAACATTGGAAGAGAGGATTGACTAACTAATGTCACCTTCAATTTTGCAATAAATTAAATAAAAAGATGGGCAGGCCATAGGCCGTTCCCATTTGCAACGTTTCAAGCAAACAAACAGCTGCAATCCACAAAGAATTTCTCCATGGTAATTGAAACTTCAACATCAAACATTAATTGTATAACCAGAACATTTGAGTGGGAGAATAGATAAACTACCCATCGATTCTACCTATTTCAGGTTGCAAGAACTTCAAATCTGTTTAAGAAAAGAACAGTTTTACTTTGAATCAGTTTTATTTGTTGATTCAACAATAATATTTATACCTAGGATTACATACGAATCTTGAGTGCTAACTACATTAACAATGAATGCTTAAATAATTGTTCCATGTGCATGGCTCTTATGTATCTTTACGCCTCTGTTTGCATGTTTTGTCTCATTCATTTTCATCAGATGCAGCCTTGAGTTGTTTTTATTTTCTCTGTGGTGTGGCCGTGCATTTACAACAGTGAAAAAAAAGAACTGTCATCATGATTCTTATATCAAGCAATTTTATATGATATTCCTAAAACTGATAATTTTTCATGTCATCGATATTGGTTACAATAAAATCTTCCTTTTTCCAAACATAGGCATTGAGGATTTTATTGAGTCTTAGAAGCAAAAATAACAATGTAGATTGCGCAATATCCTGTTTTACAATTTAGTTTTGATATATAAATTAATTAAAACATTGCAATCAACTTTGAACAAGTTAAAAAGATAACAACATTGGTACCGAGCATCCTGTCTATAAAAACACCCTATTTCATATTCCAGTGAAATTCTTTTTCCCTTTTCTTGTTGATGCAAAATATGGTGGTCTTTGTTTTCAAATTTCTCTATTGCTTTTGAAAAAAAGGTCCAGCTTTAGGTCTTCCATTGGTGCATAGGGACAGTCACTATTTCAATACATTGTTGATTGTATGCTCTCTTTGGCAACACTTCTCTACCATTTGGGAAAAAAAAGTCATTCTTTTTTGTTGTGTTCTTCTATACTTTTTATTACAGTTTGTAGCTTTGCTAGGCCTTTTAGACATTCACATTGCCTTCAAAAAAATGTTTTACATCTTGAATAAGAAAAGAAAATGCGCTTGATGGGCAATTAACGCTCGCGCTATTAATGCACTTATACAACATTTAATGCTCATGATAATCGTTTTTTGACATGGCATATTCTCTGGCGATGGTATATGCCCTTTTTTCTTTCCAATATTTTTTAGAATCGCATTTATGCATTTATATTTTCATTGTATCATTAATACACATTCCTTGCTATGTAAGCATCCTGTTTTCCTTTACACACCACAGTTGTTATTGCATCATCTTTATATAGCTAGATGCTCAATGGTGTTGCTTATTGTACTGGCCCTTCTCATCTCTTTTTGAAATCAATATGTCCCCTATTTTGAATGCCATTCTGATATTTTAGTTTATTTTATTTCTTGTTTTGAGTAAGTAAGAAAAATAAAAAACATTGTTTCCAACCATCCTATCAATAAAAAACACCATGCTTTACATTATAGTGGAAACGCTTTGCATTTGATGCCAAATGTTCGAACATCAAAAAAGAGTACTCGGTTAGCATCAAAATTTTTGAAGTATTTGCATTGTAGCAGTTTTTGTGTGTCTGACTGTTTACATAGCAATACTTCCCAGTCAAATTGATATTTTCCATCTGACATGCACAGTTATAACTGTGTCCTTCCCTTGAATTTTTGTCAACCCTATTAAGCCAATGGTTGTGATATTTCTTTCATCAAATCTATTTCATTTTTTTGTTTCTAGTATTTTGCAATATTTGCTTTTTATTAAGATCAAAAGATTTGATTTCTAGAAATGTATATTAGTATATGAATATCTTTCTTCATCATAGACTAGCCTAATTATTATTTTATGCTTGTTGAAAATTCAACTGTAGATTTCTCTTTTAAGTATTGTGCAATTTCAATGATGTAGTTATTTCGGAAATTTTCTTTGTTTCAACAGTGTATTTTTTTTAGGAACTATTATGGACACCTTAAACTAGACTAAATCAAGGTTTCTGCAATTTGGAAATTTATTTTAGTTTCTATTTTAAGCTGTTTTTCATTTCCCGCATTTGGTTCAATTCTGAAATTTTCATTTCCAGAATTGCATTAAAGTCTGAAGCCATCATTTCTATATCCAAATTATAGGTTTTTATTTTAGCTTTTCATCCCAAAAATTAGATTTGACTTTTATTTTAGTTTTCAACACTTTTTATTAGTCAACTTAGTTCATAAATTTTGATTTCCATGATGTATTAGAGTCTCAAATACTTTATTTTCAGATCTTAAATTAAACTCTATTTACTATATTTGCTTCTTTCTTTTTTGTTTAAATTTTTTGTATGTCTAGCAATCAATTTAGTTCTCAAATTTTAATATTCAGATTTTCATTTCAGCATTTAACTTCATTTTGTATCTCAAATTTATTCATACATTTTACATCTATAAATGTGGACATTTCACTTATCATTGACATCAAATCAATTAGAATCATATCAAGTCTATATACTTCCAATCACACTCCTCTATATTAGACTTGCACATGGATTTTTAAACTTGCACCTGGTCTTGACCAAACACCAGACTTTAACCAAGTCCAAAATGACTCTTCACTTCATATCATAAACCTTGGACTTAGTCTAGCCTTGGAAATACTTTCTTTCTACTACAGAGGACCTAGCCTAGACTGAAAGGACTTGCTATTGGTGAAACATTGTGTGCCTTTCCAAAGTTGCAGAGAACTAACACCTTTCTGCTTCGGATTATGCACTTAGTGGGTGTTAGATTTTGTTGTAACATGTCCAAAGTCTATTTTGTCAACTTTGATAATAACTTGCGAATGCAAATGGTGTCACAATAACATGAAGTGCTACTTTGGTCATTGGCATCACCTATCCAACCAGAATTTGTAAATCCCATGTACCACAAACTGTCATCGCCACTACATCTACCCCCAAAAATTATAGCCTTTACATAGTAAAGCATATGTGTTACGAAAATCCAATGAACTTGCTCGGGTTTCAATATATACTAGGTTAAGCTGGTAGCTGTAAAACAAATGTTAGACCTCGTATTTGGTAGTTACACTATGAAACCTGTCAATTGTCTATAGATAGATAGATCGATTACATCTGGATCGAAATCAACAAATTAATTCCTATGCTAACAAATCTGGAGTAAAGAAATTTCAAGTGCATAATTAATCTTCAAATATTTATCTAGTATGATGCAAATGCTTTTTCTGAGCTTTGTCCAGAGCTTCATGAGTGACATGCTAGAAACAAATCACATGTCGATGTAGATTGGAATATTCTCTTTCTATTTCCTCAAACACATGTTCAATGTCTCAACCACATGTATATACGACATAGCAGACTATCCCTACAATGTCCCTTTTCCCAGCTTCTTCTTTCTACAAGAAGTCTATCCATTCCTTCTTTTGTGGAAAGATGGGAATAGCCAATTTTGTCAATGTGGTTGACAACACTTCATACGTCGTTTGCAATCATGCAAACCAGTTTTGTCAATGATTATGCTTACGACTCACAAAAATATTTATTGCCACATTTGATCACTAAGCGCAACATTTGATTATGCAAATGTCGCTTTTGTGTTTCACTTATAATAATGTTATCTACCCTCTCCTATGCAGCTGATTGTACTCTTTAGTGAGTATCAATCAAGCTAGTTACATTAATTGTGTGCAAATGTTCTTTCATTTTCCTATTTTTTTTGTTCTTGATTGCACATGCAACTATATTCGAAGATTGCTAGATTGTCAGAGACATTCTCTATGTAACCATCATTAACATACTGCATTAAGCAAATTCCCATTAATTTTTCATATGTTAAAACATTCCTTAATCTATGTTCCTACAAATGGTGCCCTTCACTCAAATTGCACATGTTTAGAGATGCAAATTTGCATATTACTAATTTTACTGCATTGTTGATATCGCTTATTTGAGATAAGCTCTCTTTAATGTCATCCATATCCAATTTTTAGTTTTATTTTTTAAAAACCTTCTCTAACTCTTGTTGCTTGTCTCCCTATTCATGTGCAGAGAGAACTATTGCAGGCGTCGCTATTGCATGTTCTGGTGTCATAAATATGCTAAGATCTTTGCACTCTTCAGGTAGCATTTCCAAAGACTTGACAACAAAGCATGGAGATATTGAAGGAACTGACATTGCATTGTCAAATCAACATTTGCTTCGGATAAAGGATTTCCATTTCCAAAATGGTGATAGCCTGTTTGACCCTTTTTCCGTTCTTTTGCATTTTTGATACACATCAACAGAAATAAGAGAAGTTGATGTGAACCATTTCCGCCTTCGCCTTGCGCATATGGGCTTTGCTGCAATTTCGTCATTGAACTTGGAGCTTGGCTCTGTGTACTTGTCTGAATTGCATGGCCTGCAAGACAAAGACCTTTATCTCCAACGAATGTCCCAATCTGCTACGCAACTAGATGCTGCAAATGTTTGTGGCCTATGGGGTGATATCTTCTGCATCAAGTGGTTTGCAAATTGGTTGAATGCGCCAGTTGTTGTTTGGTTGTTGTCAAACAAAAAAAAATACCTCCATTTCAATCCTACACTTACTAGCTACTGCTATAACATTTTGTTCCATGATCATATACCAACTGTTGCACACTTTGAACTATTGTTTGCTTGCAAATCAAATACATCTCACCATTTCCTGCCTCAAGAACTTTCAAATGGCATTCTCAATAGCTCTTGTTCTAACACTTTTCTCGAGATATTTGCCTATAGAGAAATTCTCCTTCAACAGGGTTTTGATATCTTCTTAGCAATTGAAGGTCATTGTTCTAATTCACTATTTGAATCGATTTCAGAATTGTCAAAGACATTTGATACTGTGAGCCTTAGAAAGACACTTGCACAAACTTTCTTCAATTGCATACAATCTAATGACAATAGAGCATTTCATTGTTTGACTACATACCTTACACCATCCGCAGTACATAATGCTTGTCTTGTTTCTATTTGGCAAACATTTGTTATGAATTTGGCAGAGCCTTTTAACATTGGCCATATAAATGGGGGTGAATTTGCAATTCAATGGTTGTGTGAGATGTTGGGAGTCAACATTTTCATTTGGAATACACACTTGTGCAAGATTCAAGCTTGTTATTTTTCAACAAATACCTCTACTGTGTATATGTTTATCTTACAAGTTGAAAAAAGTCAAGGCCATTGTCACTTCCATCCATTGTTTCAAACAAATCATCTAACAAGATCCTCTGCAATGGAAAGATCAATATCAAATTGCTTTAATATTTGTCCAAGTGTGAGAAATGATCTTGGTGTTCAGCCATTTCCTTTTGCATCTGCCTTTGAAAATACATCTTCTATTGACACTTTCAAGAAATTTCTATAACAAAAACAAAAAAAATCACAAAATCATGACCAAAGAGAAAAACAAAAAGCATAAAAAACAAAGCACGAGGACACATACAAACGTTCATATACTGTCATTGAAAAGCGCCATCATGGAGATGAAAACATCCTAGAAGCCAATGTGGTGAAGGATTCAAGAATTTAAGCTCGACAAAGAGGTCTATGCGCTTTGCAGCATTTGAAGCTTTTAAAAAGCAAAAAGAAACACACAAGGCCGAGCAAGCAACTTTGCAATACTTGAAATCTATAAAGGATACACATGTAAATGATTGTTGCATATGCAAGCGATTACATTTCAAAAAAGACATTCATCGGATCAACGAAAACACTTTCCTTGCATTGACATCCTTGTCATGGATGAATATGGATCCTTATTTTGCAGTGGACATGCACATTTGCAAGTATTGCAAAAAAAATGTTTCACATTCAGAAATAGCAGTATTTGCAACGCCATTAAACATCCGTCGTAACAGCCCCTTTCCAATTGTAAGCATGTTGACACGATTGGAAGAGCGACTTGTCTCTCCAAGAATTGCCTTTGCCCAGATTCAACAACTAGGCTATAAACGAGCTCAACTAGGGTTGACGGGAACAGTTATAAATGTTCCCACATCTCTAGACAAAGTGCAAAAGATTTTGCAAAGAAACCTTGAAGATGACATGACAATTGGAATTATGCTAAAGCGAAAATTGGAATACAAAAATGCTTACATCTTTGGAAACGTGCATCCAAACATTGTCATTCTTGCATTAAAAATGCTTTCTACCATGGAACTTTACAAACTAGAAGATATTGCTATTGTCCTTGACTGGGAAACAAATTTCATTGAATTAGCAGAGAGAGACTCTAGTCAACTTGCACTTGCCTCTTCTAGTGACGAAGACAACAAATGTACACCCTTAGAACAAACCAATGAAATCATTCCTGAAACAGAAGTTGAGCCAGTGACTGAAACAATGGTGCATGTATATGGGGAGACACATCTAATAGATGATTTGGTTAACAAGCTTGTAGAGATTGCATCTTCCGAAAATTATCGACCACTAGACATTTTCCAAGACAAGTTCTCTGAAGAGCTAAATTTCCCAACACTTTTATATGGATGTAGCCGACCCAATGACATCTACAATTTCGATATCGATATCAACAAGTTGTGCAATGGGAGCTGGAACATGAAAGCATGGACTTTGAAGCATATCCTACAAACTTGTTCCTCAAAACAGTAAAAGTATTAATAGGGCAAATTTCTAGTACTGCTTGGATATCTATTCGTATAGGAGAATTGAAAGGAAAAAAATTGACAGCAACATATGTGAAGTCACACACCAATCTTCAAAAAAACATGAAATCTCCAATTGCATATCGTACATTAAAGACCATTCGAACATCTCTTGACTACTTTGACAACATGAAGAAAGATATTTTCACAATGATTCGGCAATTAGGACCACCTACTTTTTTTGTGAGCTTTACAACTACTGAACATCTTTGGAAACCATTGTGGAATTGTTTGCAACAACTTGAGCAAAAGAAACTTGCTAGCTCATAAGAATTGCCTTCAAATATTGATATTGACAGTTTGATAAGAAAACACCTCGTGGTGTGTAGTCGCTATTATAGACACAGATTCAATTCATTGAAATCTTTGATATTAAAAAATAGTGTACTCTTTGGCAAGGTGAGTGGCTATTTCCTTACAACTGAATTCCAACACAGAGGAAATGAACATGAACATGGGCTTCTTTGGATTGAAAATGCACCAGTCTATGGAAAGAATACCAATCATGAAGTAACATCTTTTGTTGATCAATATATTGCAACAGATTCTTCTTTGCTTACCGAAGAAATGGTCAAGATCCAAACTCATCAACATACAAGGACATGTAGAAAACATCACAATTCAAAATGTAGATTTCGATCCCCTATGTTTCCAATTGACAAAACAATAGTTTTGGAACCCATGGACGGTGATTTTGACAACTTGGATGAAAAAACAAGATTTCTTTACAATGCTCTTGAATGCAAACAATATCCAAAAAACATGTCCTTTGACTCATTCCTTGAAGAATTGAATTTGAGAAGGGACAATTACATTGCACTCTCGTGTTGTTCAATTAAGCAACCAACATCGCTACTAAAAAGAGACCCTGCAGATATTTGGATAAATCCTTTTGTAAGAGGAATTCCAAAGTTGTGGCAGGCAAATACCGATGCTCAATTCATTTTGGATGCATATGCTACTGCAAGATACGTAAGCTCATACATAACAAAATTAGATAGGCCTATGACAATGGCTCTAAAAAAGATAAAGGAAGAGTCTGTTTCAAATAGTTGTAGCCAACTTGAAACAATACGAAAGCTTGGGAACATACTATTGAATATGCAACAAATGTCCATTAGACAAGCAGTTCATATTGTGCTTTCTTTACCTTTGCATTCATCATCAAGGAAAACAATTTTCATTAACACTGCACCAAATGATAAATGGACTGTTGTTTTGAAAAAACCATCTTTGTTGGAAAAAGAGCTTAATGATTCTGAACACATTATTGCCCCATCAATAATAGACAGATACATCGAGCAGACTTTTGACTTGGAGAATGTTTCTTTAGCTGAATATGCATCTTGCTATTGTTTCATAAATGGAAAAACAATCAAGAGAAATAGACCATGTATTATTCGATATGTCCGATATAGTGAAGAGAACTTTGCAAGAGAAAAGTTGTTGTTATTCATGCCTTTTAGAAACCTCACCAACTTTTTGACTCATACATTGCAAACATGGACAGAAGCATATGAAAAACACAAAGCGCGAATTGCCATTGTCGAAGAAAAGTTCTTTGTCAAGGCAACAACTAAATGGGGTAACATTGACGTTGCAACAGAAATTGTTGAAAAAGAAGTTGAAATGGAAAAGCCTTTGGAAACAGAAAATGAACGTTTCAATCGTTTAACTTCTTTTGAAGAATATGATATTCGTGACGACATTCTCCAGAAAAGAAACCGAGCCATGCCAACGGAAATGAAAATATCAAATCTAAACACAAAACCATTTCCCCCTTACATAGATACCTATATTGCAACACGAAGTGAACTAAACATTGAATAACAATCTATAGTCAAAGAAATTATATCCAAAAAAAACAATCCTTCAAAGCCAATATATCTGTTTTTGACAGGAAGTGCTGGCACAGGGAAAACACATACTGCAAAAGTTATTTACAACACCATTGTACTCTTCTATGGCAAGGACCTTGGCAGCGATCCACTAAAAAGAAAAGGCCTCATTGCTGCATTGACTAGAAAATCTGCATATCACGTTGATGGTGTCACTGTTCATTCTGCCTTCAAGCTTCCTTTGAACTTTGGAAACTTGCTCCCCTTAAGTTCAAATACTCTAGATCTCATGACCAAAGACCTTGGAAATGTTCTCTTGCTTGATGAGGTGTCCTTGATAGGATCCCGTATGTTACACAACATAGACAAACGCCTTTGTCAAATCATGCACAGATCGACAATACCATTTGGCAATGTTGATGTCATTTTTTGTGGTGATTTTTTCCAAGCTGAACCTCTACATGATTCTTGGATCTTTGAATTTCCAACTTTCCATCATAAAAAATTTCCTTATAGCTTTTGGATTGACAATGTGAAATATTATGAACTTAAAATAGTTGTAAGGCAAAAAAATGAAATGTTCATTGCTATTTTGAAATGTTATGCGCTGGTATCATCGGACGAGACATATGTTGTTGGTACTATTGCAGTAATAGTGGTCAACTGTCAATACATCAACAAACAGTTGGATTTCTACATCAAAGATGGTGAAATTGCAAATGACTATGCCACTGTACACTCATTACTCCTTATATATAAAAAAAAAAAATTACATACATAGAGACATTGTTTATTTCTAGTGAAATTTCTTTCGGAAAAAAAAAAAAAAAAAAAAAAAAAAAAAAAAAAAAAAAAAAAAAAAAAAAAAAAAAAAAAAAAAAAAAAAAAAAAAAAATCCTTGCCTTCTGTTGTTTGCCCCTTAAACACACTAAAATTCTCTTTTCAGATATGTGCTTCGGTTCATTGGTCATGTTTTCTGCTATCTTATTGTTCCTTTTTTTCCCTTTGCAGTTTCAAGTCATTGAAAACTATAAAACTTTCTTTCTGCGGGTGCAACAACAACTTGCACAGGACGAACCTCCTCAGTATTTAATCAAAAACATTATCAGACTAGGTCCAAAAGGAAGCCACATGATCAAGACTTCCCAGGCAACATTTATCGATCCTTTGAATGACGAATTTGCAATTCAGAGTTTGCTGCCAGTGATTGAAGCAAAAACACAGGTGAGCTATCAAAAATGCCTTTTCCTATGCAATTTGAAGTAGTGTTATGAAAAAACATTTCATTTTCTACGTTCATTATGCATTTACAGAATTCTGGACATAAACAATCCAGTTATGAAAACATAGTTAAAGTCATTTTGCATTTCTCTTTCAATACTGATATTGCGATCCAATTTTTTTTCATTGCAATTTATTTCATGCCTAAACATTATTCTGCTTTTCTTCACAAGCTTAACCAATATTGTATTTTCCTATTCATATTTCTTTCAGCACAGACAACTTTCAATTGCTATTAACTCTTGCATTCAACCAGATTTTATTGTTGTCTGTATTGATCTAGTCAATAGATTTCCTTGTTACGGCGATAGGCGTTTTCTTTTAACTTTTGGGGGTGCAGGTTGGGTGGGTGAATTTTTTTTTTTAAATAATGAATGATTAGATTTGGAAGATGCTCGAATATACTTCGTATGATGCACAAATCAAGCATCCATATTTAGTGAATTAACTCACGGACATGTTTAATTCCAAAGATCGGTAATAATTTAAAAAAAAAATTAAGTTATTACAATTGTCAAGGCCCTCACTCTTCTTCTGTTATTAAAAAAAAGCAAGGTTATTCCAAGTGTCGCTTGGCTCATGCTGGCTGAAACGTTTTTGTTATTAAAAGATCCACCACCCACCGTTACATTTTATATGTCTACATTCGTTGCCCATCAAGGTGTCAAAATTCGATGGACAAAAGATTTGATGGTTTCGGTTTCTCACACAGACTGAGCCTTTGGAAATTGCGACCAACTCAAGTCTCATGCGCAGTTCCTCAAGGCCAACTACAATGGCCGGTGTTTTGTTGGTTGTGCAAGAAACTCCAGCATATGCTCAGATACTATGAAGAATCCCAATGACGGATCCACCTTCTGCAAAGATCTCACCAGCGAGTATGTTCATCACCCAAGGCGCTTTCGTTTAGGCTCTGCTCTACTTATAAATTAGTGGTTGGTGGAAGTGGTTCTCGGCGTTTCAACACTGTAAGGGTTCGAGCGTTGGCTTCATTTCATGCTTCCAATCTCTGGTCCGATTCTCAGGTATATACATTTCTATTCTTTCATTGTAAACATTAATATTATTGATATTTTCCTCCATCATTCATGTATTCTACCCTAACATAGTTTGGTATGATATTATGTTTGCAGGTAAATCTATGATAGCAGTCATGACCATTCCTTTCGATACGATTTCACCTAATTTATTTAATGTACGGATAGACCTCTATTTGTAATTTAATGAATACTGGTTATTTCATGAAGGGTATCCTAACTTGTACAAAATTGTTTGCAGGTGCCTGGTATACTATGACATTCTCAAGGTCTTTCACCCTAAATGTGCACCAACAAGGTAATCTCTAGCCATCGAGTTGTTGTGAGAAAGCAAAGTCTGTTCGGTTGATGAATATCGAAATGAGTTGGGGAAGCTAGTGGTCAATGGCAGTCCCGCTGATTTGTAGTATCCAAGACAAATCCGTTTTCAAAGTATCGTTTTCCTCCTTCTGTCGGCCATTTTCTATTTGTAAAGATTCAATCTGTTCAGAAAAGATTAAGTAAATAATTCATTCATATAATCTAATTGTACTCAAATTAGGTCTATTGAATTAAATAGTAAACTATTCAAATTAGGGCTATTGAATGAATGGGAACGATCAATTTGATTCGGATCTGAAAGGAGAATTGGAAGGAGAATTTGAAGATTGGGTGCAATGTCTTGTTTAGCAGCAAAATAATTTTAATCATACCCATTTATTCAATCTCATAGATCAATATACAAGTCTCTACCAAAACAAAAAATTCAGTCTCTTTTAACAGTACTGAATTTGTAATCAATTGCTCTTGCTTGCTTGGATTTAGAATGTTATGGTGACCAATAAACTATTCAAATGCACAGAGAAATACATTGGCACTCAGCGTTTTCATATGCTATATGATCAGTAGATGATTGTTTAAAGTGGCTAGTCTATGATAAATCCGTTGATTGTTAGGTTTTGATAATTTTATAATTGATATCTTTGTAAATAACGATCAAATACTGGAATTCGATCATTAGAGATAATTTTTTCTTTGACTATGGAATTTTCCATGGCTTCTACCTGGATTACTGTGTTGGATGGTTGAATATGGGCTATGAAATATTGCGTTAAGAATAGTTGCACACGGGAAATGGTGCTGGGAATCACGGGTGACACGACCTCTTTCTCTGCCATCCTGCACAGGCTCTGGATTTGACGTCAGAATTTTATAACACTATTAATGAGTTTATATTCCTATTAGAAATGGCTGAACATGATCACGATTTTTGCATCTTTCTTGATTTGCAGGATGTCAGATTTCAAATCTTTTGCACCCAATATGATAGGTTTTCATTTCGTAATCTTTTAATGCAGATTAAGAATTGCTAATTTATAGGTTTTCAGGTTTTCAATATTTGTATTTAAATTATATGTATTTGTGAATTATAAAATAATAATTTATTGGTGTTTTAAAAATCCTTTACTTTAAATACAACTAACCTGTGCAATCTTGTATAGCTCTTTACTATGTTCGCCAAGCCAAATGCAAAATGATTGATTCTGAAGACCACCCTATAAAAATAAAAAGACAAAACAAAATAAATAGTTTGAAGTTATATATATTTTTCAAGTTTTAAATAAAATTATTATGCTTTGTTAATATTAAGTTCAGTAACATGAGTTATTGCATTTAAGTTTATAGCATCTGAGAAGTAGACTTCTTGAAACTATCATTATGTAGAGTGAGCGAACAGTCATGTTACTTGTCATAATGGTGTTCCACTATTAGTAATGTATATATTTTGGATTATCAAATCAAAATTTAAAATATATATCATGACTGTTTCTTGTGTTAAATATATTAACGCTCTCGTACTAACTATACATCCTCAAGATGACTGTTTCTATATTAAATATGTTAACGCTCTCGACACCCATAATTTATCAATTGTTCCAATCTACAACTCCAAGGAATCAAAAGCCCTAATTCCGTCACAAATGAATTGCTAACAATACAATACAATAGTAACATTTATAAATTTGCATGTAAGCTGAAATATTTGAAGGCTTTGAACGTTATTGTATTTGTTTGAGAGTGAAATATGTCTTTTGATTTTGTATTTTGTTTTAGATGATCCCTCAACTAAAGAACAATATCAATATTAATATAGACATTGTATACGTCGAGTTAAATTTTAATGTAGACATTGTATTAAAAAAATAAAAGAATATTTAATGTTGAAAATGTTATTTTTTTTTTAAATGTTTATTTTATATAAAATGGATATTGATTAATTAAATCATTTTAAGATTTTTATATAAAATGGATATTGGTTAATTAAATCATTTTAAGATTTAATTAATAATAATAATAATTAAAACTAATTATTAAATTAGAATTATTTAATAAAAATTCTAATTTTAATATTTAAAACCTAAAATTAATTATAAATAATAAATATTAATTAATCATATTTGAATTTATATTATCTAGGTCTCTCATTCCATTATATACAACTAGCAAGATAATGTAATGATATCTTATATATTATATACAAGATTTAATAAAATATATATTATAGAAATATTTAATATATTAGTAAAATATTATTGAGATTATTAATATTAATAATAATAAAGTTAATGTTAATAATTGATTTTGGGTTTTTATTACACTTTTTATTAAATTTAAAATTTAATTTTAATTAACATTTTGTTATTAAAAAAAATTATACATAATAAAAATATAAAATTCTTTTTATTAAATTCAAATTTAATTTTAATTATAAGAAATTTATATTTTGAAATTTTTTATATAAAATATTGTAAAATAAGTTTTGGTAAAAGTTTATAAAAAATAAGTCAAAATTATATAATTAAAAAAACATAATTAAAATTTTGATTAAATTTAAAACTTAAATAATTGTATTTTTTATTTAATGTTGATTTTTCTATTTAAAAAAAAAAGTTTTACAATAAAAGAAGGTTCATCCATTTTCTAATATGCATTACCTATAGCATAACAATAAATTAAATAATGATCTACTCATTAATTCAAATACCAGTTGAATATAAATATATTTATAGCTTTTAATTGGATATAAATATTACTATTTAATAAATATATTTATAGTTTTATATTGGATACACATATCACGTATTTTCGCTATCCTTTAGGATATAGCACAATTTCTTCATTCTACTTATTTTTTTATGGAATGTTTTTATTTGGTTTTATTAGTTTTTAAAAATATATGTATCCCTTCTTGTGTAGAATTATCTTCAATCATTCTTACCAATGAACATTCACAAAAACTAAACACCTTGGTTTAAAGAGATAGATATATAAACTAAATACATAATATAAGATGTTGCTATTCATCACATTTAACTCAATATGATATGTGTATTCCATTTTAGTATCTATTAGCAAAGATGAATATGATTAATATTTAATTAAGCTTGCCAATTATTATTTTCATATTTTTTAAATTTTAAAATGAAATATTGCAAAATGAGTTTTGAAAAAAAAACAAAATATTAAAAAAAATCAAATTTATATATTAACTATCATTTTCATATTTTCAAAAATTGTAAATGAAATATTGCAAAATGAGTTTTGATAAAAAAATCATTTTGCAATAGTCAAGCATAGTCAAACATAGTTCAGCAAAAAGAGAAAACGAAATTTTTGTTAAGATCGAGAGGAGTCTGCGGAAATAATTTTTCAATTCGATGAGAGGAGTGTGCGGAAAGAATTTTTCAATTCGACAAGTTTCGAACCTATTAAGCAGGTTCATCCTCAGGAGAACAAGAATCTCTTTTGTTGTGATGCTTTAATTTTTGTTGTAATGCCATGACATTGTTGTAATGCTATACATTTTGTGCTTGAAAATAGGTATAACATGGTAAATCAAGGCCTTGTCAAAAATTCCATTTTAGTCAAGCATAGTCACGCATAGTCAACCATGCTCAACCATAGCCAACCATAGTAAAGCATGGTCAAACATGGTCAACCATAACGAATCATAGTAAACCAAAGTCAACCAAAGCCAACCATGGTCACTCAAATAAAGTGAACCATAATGGACAATGGTCAACCATAGCCAACCAAAGTCAATTATGACCAACCAAAGTCACCCATAGTCAACCATATTCAACTATGGTCAACCATAGTCAACCATGGTCAACGAAGGTCAACCATGGTCAACAATGGACAACCACGTTCTAAAATAGTTAACCATGCTCAACCATAGTCAACCAAAGTCAACCATGGTATACGATGGTGAACCAAAGTCAAACAAAGCCCACCATGGTGAACCAAAGTCAACCACGATTAACTATGTTCAACCAACGTCAACCATTCTGAACCAAAGTCAACCATGGTCAACCAACGTAAACCATTGTGAACCAAAGTCAACCATGGTCAACCAAAGTTAACCATAATCAACGATGGTCAACCAAAGTCAACAATGCTCAAACAAATTCAACCATGGACAACCAAAGTTAGTAATGGTAAATGAAAGTCAACCGTGTTCAACCAAATTTAACCATGGTAAACCAAAGTCAACCAAAGTCAACCATTGTCAACTAAAATTCAACTGATGTTAACCATTGTAAAAGAAATTCTACCATGGTTGACTTAGTCAACCTATGTTAACCACTGTAAAACAAAGTCGACCATGGTTGACTTTGTCAACCAAAGTTAACCATGGTAAACCTAAGTGAACCATTATCAACTAAAGCCAACCATGTTCATCTATAACTATAGTTGACTTTGCTTTACTTTCGTAGACTTAATTGACCATGGTTGTCATTGGTTGACCATGGTTGAATTTGGTTTACTATGGTTGACTTTAGTTGACCATGGTTGATTTTGGTTAATCGTTGTTGACTTTGGTTGACCATGGTTTACTATGGTCGACTTTCATTGACTATGTTCATTATTGTTGACTTCTATTAACTGTGGTTGACTTTTATTGAACATGGTTGACTGTCGTTGACCATTGTTCACTCTGGTTTTTCATGTTTGACCACAACCAAAGTCAACCATGGTTGGACAAAGTCAATGATGGTCAACCATGGTCGACTCTGTTTTACAATGGTTAACATTGATTGAATTTTGATTGACAATGGTTGACTTTGGTTGACCATGGTTGACTTTGGTTTACCATGGTTAAATTTGGTTGAACATGGTTGACTTTTATTTACCATTGTTAACTTTGGTTGACCATGACCGACTATGGATGACTTTAGTTTATTTTGGCTAACTTTGGTTAACCATGGTTGACTTTGGTTGTTCATGGTTGAATTTGTTTGAGCATTGTTGACTTTGGTTGACCATCATTTATTATGGTTAACTTTGGTTGACCATTGTTCACTTTGTTTGACTACAGTCGACCTTGGTTAACCATGGTTTTTCTTAATTGAATATGGTTGACTTTGGTTCACAATGGTTTAAATTGGTTGACCATGGTTGACTTTGGTTCAAAATGGTTGACGTTAGTTGAACATAGTTAATCGTGGTTTTCTTTGGTTCCCCATGGTGGGCTTTGTTTGACTTTGGTTGACCATCGTACGCCATGGTTGTCTATGGTTGACTTTGGTTAACCATGGTTGAGCATGGTTAACTATTTTAGACCATGGTTTTCCATTGTTGACCATGATTGACCTTCGTTTACTATGGTTGACCATGGTTGAATATGGTTGACTATAGGTGACCATGGTTGACCAAAGTCAACCATGACCAACTAAAATTCAACCATGGTCCACCAAAGTAAAACAATGGTAAATGAAAGTCAACGAAGGTCAACAATGGTCAACCAAAGTTAATAATTGTCAGCCATGGTCTACCATAGTTAACCATGGTCAACCATAGTTAACCACGGTCAACCATAGTTAACCACATACAACCATGGTCAACCAAAGTCAACCATGGTCAACCAATTAATATTCTTATATGACTTTGGTTGTGGTCAACCAAATAATTATAATTCAACCATGGTCAACCAAATAATATTCATATATGACTTTGGTTGTGGTCAACCAAATAATGATAAGTCTACCATGGTAAACCAAATAATATTCTAATATGACTTTGGTTATGGTCAACCAAAGTCAACCATGGTCAAACAAAGTCAACTCTTTTTTTCATGGTTGACCACAATCAAGGTTGACCACAGTTAACCAGAGTCAACGAAAGTCAACCATGGCCAATCAAAATTTAACCAAAGTCACCTGTGGTCCACCAAAGTCAACAATGGTAACTGAAGTCAACGAAGGTCAACTATGGTTTACCATAGTCTACCATAGTTAACCATGGTCAACCAAATTCAACCATGGTTAACCAATGTCAACCATAGACAACCATGGCGTGTGATGGTCAACCATAGTCAACCAAAGTCCACCATGGTCAAATAAAACCAACCGTGGTCAAATAAAACCAACCATGGTCAAGCAAATTCGACCATGGTTGACTATAATCAAACATGGTTAACAAAGTCGACTAAGTTCAACCAAAGTCAACCATGGTCAACTATAATCAACCATTGTCAACTACAGTGAGCCATGGTCAACTATGTTTAACCATGAAAATCCAAAGTCAACGATGTTCAACCATAGTCAACCAAAGTCCACCATAGTTAAGAATGGTCAACCAAAGTCAACCATGGTCAACCGAAGTGAACCATAGTCGTTATATTTAATTATTATATTTATTATTATTTAATTAATATTTTTTCAGCAAAAATTATTTAATTAATATTATTAATTATGTGGCCATAATATTGTTTTTAATATTAATGATAATAATAATTCACCAAACCTAACCAGCAGGCCGACCGTCA
The DNA here is from genome assembly GCA_027924585.1 of Larix kaempferi. NCBI lineage: Eukaryota > Viridiplantae > Streptophyta > Pinopsida > Pinales > Pinaceae > Larix > Larix kaempferi. The sequence goes on from BSBM01001346.1 coordinate 14,963,314, forward strand.
ACTAGCAAGCCATATCAATATTAATAATATGGCTTATATACGCCGATCGGCATATATCAACTACATTTAAACAATAGATATACACCGATCGGCGTATATAAGCCATATTATTAATATTGATATGGCTTGCTAGTTAAAACCAATGAAAATGAACATGTTCTTGCAACATGTCCAAAAATTCCTTTCCATTGCAAGTTTCATCTTCCTATTAGTCTGTAACAACGATTAAAACTAGAGACATAGATTCCTGTCACGTCTATGGCATCTCAAATAACAATTTGAAAAACACAATTTGCATACTTACATTCAATACTACAGTTTCATCTTATATTTGTTTGTGTCATAAAACTTCTATTTACTCCCACTTAATGTCACATTTTTCCTATTTCTTGTGTTCAAAACTGCAACAGATCTTTGGAAAACTCAAAATTGAGTATGCCTTTGCACCGCCTTTCCAATGCACATGTTCAGAATGCAAGCTCCCTATGATTCAAAGCACAGCATTCTGTTGTTTTTGCAACCATGACACTCCCACAACATTTGAACATATGTTACACTGCAAGTTGGAAACGGATGATGGAGTTATTGAATGCACTATCCGAGGGACCCAGCTGAAGGAATATTGTCCATCTGTTGCAGCTATATCATACGAACAATATTGCAAAACAGTTTCATCGACTATTTACCATCTCCGCAGTTTCAATCAACAAGGACTTTTCACTTTGGCAATGAACAACAGAATAATCGACTTTAAAAAATTCTGAGCAAAAGGTCTGTAAAACATATATCCGCATGGTTGTATATTTATGTTTTCTACTATGCTTTTGTAACCTAATATTTTTTATCGCCGCAAAGTGTGCTTTTCAATTTAACTACGTACATCTATCATGTTATCGATGGATTTAATTTGTACTTGTCATTGTAGTTGTAGATAGCATGTATACTTCTTCTTTCATGTGATGACCTTTTGATCATTGTCAGCTAAGTATGGCCTCTTTGCATATCCAATAGGTCTTCCCTTGTAGCTACAAAGGTTCTCAGCAAAAATAGAATATACAAAAGCAAATTCAATTCAACCCTTTTGCAATGCACTTGTTTCCAGGAAAAAAAAAACATTCTAGCAACTGTTTGTCTTCTCTGTGCAATGACTATGCATAGATAAAGGGCAATGCCAATATAAGTCATTGCAAAGAAAATTGTTTATTTACAGACATAAAAAAATATCTTCAACTGCCATTGATCAGGTGGGATTTAGATTAGGTAGTTAGCCTTCAAATTTTGGAAGAAGTCGACAACATTTTGATTGCAGTAATTAGCAGAATTGTGTTGTTGTTTTGGTATCCTTGTCTTGCAGTAGAAGTAACAAAGTTGTAAATAACTTGTCGAACTTGCCGTCGTTAATTCCTTCTCTGTATAATCTTTTTACATTTGATATCTCTAGAGCCAAAAAGAAACCAGAACTCTTGTGGGGATTGTTCACAGTTAGAAGCTTTCAATAACTCTCCAAACAATTCTCTCTTATGACACTGGATATTCAGTCACTATAGTGCAACAACATTTGAAATTTTGATCTTTTTCGAGTTTTCTCCAATTTTTATGAACACTTTCCGATTATTTTTCTGTGCGAAGCGCCTGCCAGCAAATCCTACAGGTGGTTGCCTTTTGGTGGTATGTTGTATAATATATTTGACAAATAATTATGAAAATAAATGTAATTATGTCACTTATTTGTCTTGTGCAATGTTTTTTTGGATTTTAAAAAAGAAAAGGTGTTAGTGCTCATGTTTTACTATATATTTTCTTGCTTTGGCAAAGAAAATATTTGACAAAGTCTTGTCTTTTGCAATTTTTAAATAGTTATAAAATAGACAATTGTGCATTAGTATCAATGGTAGAGAGATTTCAAAACTAGCACAAGTCTAAATATCTAAAAAAGACACAGCAAAAAAAATAAATCCGAGCCCATGTTTCCACGAACGGGAGACAGATCGTGGCAATGTAGATTCCAAGGTTTCATCCCTAGATTCCCTCACAGTTCCATAGCAATTTCAATTAGCCCTAGAACATCCCTATAAGCCACATATCCAAACGTACATGTCTTTGCAATATCAACATCCTATATCAATCCAAAAAAACAGATGCCATAGACATCTTTACAAGCACATCTCTCTAGATATAGAAAATGGAAGAACAAATCCAAATCATTTTTTTACTTTTGGTTTGATAGTTCATTCTCAAATAACTTTAAGAAAAAAAAGCATATAGTGAATATTTATGTTTTCCTAAATTGCAATGTCATTGGACATTGTCCATGGCTTAACTCTTCTCTTTTTTCTGTTTCACTTGACATGTTTAGTTGTATCCATTTCTCTGCAATTTGCAATTGCAACCAGAAGTTTTGATCTGCATATAGTGTTCTCGATTTTTTGTTTTGTTTTTGTTTTTCCCATACCCAAAAAAAAAAGTCACTGCACCAAATAAAGACACGGAATGAGCATCCAAGGTATATTCTACATGTTTGCTTCATTTGAACTCCACCATGCTAAAGAAAGAGACCGCTTGAATTGCCATCTAAACCTGTATATGTCTTTTACCCTGAAAATAACACATGTCAATTGTTTGTGTCAGTTGCATTTTTTTATATTCTTTTAAATCAATTGTTTCTTGCAACATGGAACTTGAAACTTCCTTCCAATTTTTTTTCACTCCAAATTTATTGTATTCTGTGCAATTGCAAATGCTTCAATCATATTTTCAAAATCACAGAATGTGTTCTTTCCTTGGATCTACCACAGTTCAACATCGTTGTGATCTGTTCACAGCATAGATTCTGTCTTGCTGGCAAATGAAGAACAAACTCAATAGTCTGTAGCAGAAACCAATCCTTTTTATCTTGCTGCAAATATTCATCTTTTGCATAATACTTGTGTGCCTACTTTTCTTGTGTACTGGTTCTTAGTCTTTCCACTCATTGCAATCACTCTTCACCTTTTACTTTTTTGTAACAACATGTTTTAATTCCAATTGTAACTTGCTTTTGATGATAATATTTTCCTTTTTTCAATGTGCAGGAAGCAAACTTCAGCACCCTTGCCACTACATTGACCATGATGATTTCAACTGAAATTTCACAAGGGAGATATCCAGCTCTAGAAAATACTTGTGCACATTGACAATAGCTTGCATACAAAGAAAAGAAAAAACTTTATTAAAATTTTGTTTTTTGATATAGTCAAGGTCTTACCGCGTTACCTTTTTTTCTCTATTCTTCGCCTTAAGGTGAAAGCAAGTGAACATGGATAGATGCCCATGCTACAACTTATTCCACTAGTTTTTTATCCCATGGATTTAAAAAGAAACATTCCCCAATGGGCAATACCAAATTTTGTTTAACAATTGCTTATGGTATGACCTTATAGGCAGAATGGTCAACTGCCACGTTTTTGTACCAATGTATACAACAACTCTCTATGCATCCGATATGTTGACAAACTCTATTGTCATGATTTTGATAAAAACATATAAATATATATTCAGAAACAAAACATCATTTGAATGCTTCTCGAGGCATACATACTTGTTTTCCACTTTTCAAGCATTTGATTGCTGCATTGATATATTTTGGAAGACTTGTTACAATCCGCTGTTTCTTATTCATGTTGTAACCATTATAGTAAACATCAATGTTTAATGTGTTATGCAGAAAAAGCAATTTACTTTCAGCATATTCGACAGTCCCTTCCCTTGTAATTGAAATATATATTGCCTTTAAAACTGTTTCTGGTCAGCAAAACAAACTGGCATGCTCTTCTTTTGATACATTGACATAGGCAAAAATGTCTAGGATGTTCCCCATTGATTGTTGTTCTTCATTCATGTTATAACTATTATAATAAGCATAAATGTTTACAGTACTTTGTAGAAAAAACAATTTACCATCAAAATATTTGGTAGCCCTTTTCTTTGCTATTGAAATATTTATTGCATAAAAGCTTTTTGTTGTCAGCAAAACTAACTGCCGTGGTCTTCTTTTCATACATTAACAAATGAAAAAATGTCTATAATGTTCCTTCACACCTTTCTAAATTTTGCACTCTCTACTTCATACTTAGAATTTATTATGCATGTTTGCTTCTGATTTAATTCCAACCTAATCAAACCCGTTCTAGTTAAAAACAAATTCAAGGTCTATATATCTGTATTTATCATGCTTCCCAAAGTAAATGGCAATGTCGAGGACATCATCTTGATTGATCTGCATATTGATCAACATGTTGATTGATCAGCATCTTTATTGATTTGCATATTTCAGGATCACAATAATGACCTAAACATTGCCCATCCAACTCATCATGCACTTACGCTCAGGACTTAGTTGTGTTTTCTGGTTTTGTATAAAAACATATTGTATGATAGTCGATGTCCAATTCACAAATGTATTTTGGTTTTTACCTTTTCATTGATATGACTATTCCAGGACCACAATATTGGCCTAAACATTGCCCAACCATCTCTCCATGCACCTGAGCTGAGGGATGAATTGCGTTTCTGGTTTTGTTTAACAATATATTATAAGGTAGTCAAATGTATTTTCTCTGGCATTTACACTAGTTACATGTCTGCAACTATTTGCTAGTTATTGAGAAATATTGATGTTTCCTTTCATAACAATCCTTTTACCTGGACAGTTACAATAACTGTATTCTGATATAATACCTTGGTAAACTTTATTCTTTGCACATAGGCTTCTATCTATGCCAATATCTGTAGATTGTTATGGCTATCATACGATTTAATACCCAGCCAACTGGTTGCTCTTGTTGAAATTCGGTTTGTCTTGTTTACATCTTAGTGGTATTCATTTTCTGGCTTTTGCATTAGAATTTATAACGATGGTTTCTAATACTGAAAAGCATCATACTGCACAAAATTACAAGGTTTCCTGTGTTTGATTGTTGTCTATACCCAAATCTATTCATACGGCTCCAGGCCATCCCAAGAAGAAAGCTTAGTCATTCCCATAATTCCCCTCGACTTCAAAGTTCAGGAGTTGGTGCTGAAGCCACCAGCAATAGAAATCATGATATTAGAAGACTCATACAAATCCTTCTAAAGGTTAAGAAGAAAAATCCAGTTCTCGTAGGGCAGAAAGAGCCTGTACCTGTAATAAAAGAACCTGTGCTCAGGGTGTGCAACTCCTTCCCATTGAAACATAGATATATGTTTTCTGTTCTGGAAACAAAGATGAAGACCACATTGCTATGAAGTTCAGAGAATTGGACCAAATCGTTGAAAGGCATTTGAATAAGCGTATAATCCCTAACCTCGGTGATTTAAACTAGCTTGTAAAGAAGCCTAAGGCAGGAGGAGCACCGATAGGGTTATCAATCTCACCTTCTATGCAACAAGTTGTTATGAAATTGAGTCAATTCTTAGCTCGATATGGAGAGATTGGTCGATTGTGACTGATTGAGATTGTGACATGTGAAACATACCTGCATTGTCAAGTATATCATCCTTCTATGGAGAATGATTGGGACCTGCAGCCTCTACCTATTGTTGCCAAACCAGCTGCAGCATTGTTTTCTAGATTCTCCCTTGTTTTTTCTTTCTGCTTTTAAGTTCTGCTGTTATTTTAGTGTTTAGAAGATCCGTCTTGAAATGCATCAAATGTGCCATCATTTTAGATTTGGGGAATCATAAGATCAGCATCTTCAGTTTTGATTCATCAGCATCTTGATTAATCTGCATATTTAGGAGCACAATAATGACCTAAAGATTGCCCATCAATCGGATCATGAACTTAAACTGAGGGCTGATTTGTGTTTCTGATTTGGTATAAAAATATATTGTATGGTAGTCGATGTCCAATTCACAAATGTATTTTGGTTTTTTTTTTGGGATTAATCTGACTATTTCAGGAGCATAATATTTGGCCTAAACTTTGCCCATCCATCTCTCGATGCACTTGAGCTGAGGGCTGAGTTGCATTTCTGGTTTTGTTTAAAAATATATTGTATGGTAGTCAAATGTATTTTCTCTGGCATTTACAATAGTTTCATGGTCATTAGAAAATATTGATGTTTCCTTTCATAAAAATCCTTTTACCTTGGAGTCTGGACACTTACAATAAGTGTATTCTGATATAATACCTTGGTCACTTTTCTTCTTTGCACATAGGCTTCTATCTATGCCAATAGTCGTAGATTTTTATGGCTACAATACGATTTAATGCTCAGCCAACTAATTGCTCTTTTTGAAATTGGAGTTCTCTTCTTGTTTTCAGCTTAGTGGTATCCATTCTCTAGCTTTTGCATTAGACTTTATAACGATGGTTTCTGATACTGAAAAGCATCATACTGTACAAAATTACAAGGTTAAAAAAACGTATTCATTCTACGTATGTTTCCCGCCTTTGATTGTTGTCTATACCCAAAGCTATTGATATAGCTCCAGGCCATTCCAAGAAGAAAAATTAGTCATGTTTTCATTTTGACTGGGAAAACATTTGCCATGCCTATGACGTTCTTGAAGTTTCTGAAGATGACGCTAGTCAGCTTCACAGCCCCCATTAAAATGTCCTTCGTAAAGGTAAGAGCAGTCTTCCCGGTGTTTTGAATTAGCTCCTCGAGTTATGTGTTTTCTCGAAATTAAGGAATTTATACCCATCTTATGCTTTGAAGTTTGAACTCAAGGTTTGAAGTTTGAAGTTTGAATGCAAACGCTTCTCTCTAAGCTAAGCATCATTTTCAACTGCAATGTCGGGTACATTGCCACCTCGTGGCTCTTGTTACTTGTAATTAACGAGATAAAGTAAGTATTGTTTCATTAAAAAAACATCTTTTTTTTCAGCAGAAAAATCACCTTCCTGCTATTCCGAAGGAATCAAGGAAAGCTAACAATGCACAGGAAATTTCAACAAACTTCCTCACATATCATGGATGGTAGGTCAAGCAAACCGTCAGCCGGTAATCCAAGTCAGAAGATGTCTCAACTGAATTGAACCCGGGTGGATGTAATGAAATCCATCTAATCCCACCAACAAACACATTATTATGCTTTTTAACCCCTTGTTAAAAAGCATAACAATGAAGCTGAGAAGCCTCATTGAAGCGCAAATTTTTTCTATGTAAACTTTTTCTCAGCATCTAAAAAACAACAGTGGCTTTTCATTCTCATCGATCATCATTTTACTTGTCAAACTATGTCTTTCTTCTCCATTCTATTCCTCTTACTGAAATACACAGATAGTTACCTGTGGTGCATTTCATTATCATTTGAGTTCAAATCTAATGGCAGCCTGTATTGTTCGTTGCCTGTAACTCATAATTTGCATTCTTGTACAAGATTCTGAACTCTTAACAGTGTTTTAAGCTGAGAAACCTCATTGAAGCGCAAATTTTTTCTATGTAAACTTTTTCTCAGCATCTAAAAAATAACAGTGGCTTTTCATTCTCATCGATCATCATTTTACTTGTCAAACTATGTCTTTCTTCTCCATTCTATTCTTCTTACTGAAATACACAGATAGTTACCTGTGGTGCATTTCATTATCATTCGAGTTCAAATCTAATGGCAGCCTGTATTGTTTGTTGCCCGTAACTCATAATTTGCACTCTGAACAGTGTTTTAAGTTCTGAATATCTTCTTATGAATGTGTGGCTGCCTTTAACCACATGTTTAGTTCCTTTTTAAAGCTTTCTCTAATATTTATATCTAGTTTGGCTTTTGAGATGTATGCCAATGACCTATGAAGTGCTGCTCTTTGTGTTAAGACATTTTTCATATTGAATCTCAGAGTCTTTAAAGCCTTGACGTACTTTGTTAATCCTACCTTTTCAACCAATTAAAGCTATCCAAAGCTCAAGATGTGCTAGGCATGTTATTTGTAGTCATAAGACATCTTCTACTGCCAACCTCTTTTGACGCCGTTGTCGGGATGGAAATGAATATTTTCCCTGGGAGAATGACAATGATCAAGATCTAGCTCTTGATGGTGAAGAAGAGTTAGACACACAGAAGTGACTGTAATCTTTCACCTGGCGGCTCCATGGTTGAAGAATCCATTAGCGACTCCATTGATCCAGAATGATGAGGGCAATGGATGCTATCTTAGCTCGTAGGTTTGCGCCTTTTGATTTCTTAGTTGTTCTTGGTTATCCAATTTCAGTTCCTCCTGTAGATGAATGGCAAGGTCGGCTTCCCAAGTTTAAAGAAGGTACAAATGATAATCCTGCTGAACGTTTGTTAGAATTTCATGAACTGATGCATCATTTGGATATCTCTGATGAGGATGTACTCATGAAGATGTTGATGTACTCACTCGAAGGAGATGCTCGAGGATGGTACCAATCTCTTCCTCTATCTAGCATATCTTCATTACAGGTATTTCATGCAGTTTTTCATCATCATTGTAAGACATATTTTTCAGTTGACCCGCTTTTGAACACTATTGTGAAGAATTTGAATTCTACATTCAAAATTCAAGTATTAATTCTTCTTATAGTGAATGAAAAAGATATTTTTGTTGAAGAGTGGGAGGAAGATTCAATCACACATGAATCTTTTTCCAATTCTTCTATCTAGGATGATGATGTTGAATGGGCATTATATTGATGATGAAATTGATGATAACAAGGCTTCAGATGCATTTGCCATTGTTTCAAATATCTATACTAGCTATTGTTATGATGAATCTGTTGTTTTAATTTCTTGTGAAGATCCGGTTGTCTATACAAAAGCATTTTTTTCAAGAATATCATAAGACGAAGATTTCTGAATGTTAAGATTCATAATTTGTTTATGAGCAGCTTGTATATGATGAGTACCCAGAAGATTTAGAACAGATTTCAGTATCAACGTGCATTGAACCTTTCAGCATTCCTCCTCTATTTGATTACTATGAAGAAAATAATATTGATATTGATGAGTAGCAATTTCAAGGATTTAGTTTACCCACATGTGACAGCTATGAGCTCGATCCTCTAGAGAACAAGTAGGCATTTTGGTTGATGTACAAAATGAAGTGTTGCTGCCAATAGTTATTGAGAGTGGAGAATTTCCTGATTTTGACCATGAATTTAATACATCATAGCTGAAATTGTGCACCTTCATCAATGAAATGAACAACACACAAGAACAATTCAGCCACGGAAACCAAGTGGAAGAACGCATTATAGATCATCAATCAAGGTATGTTTTTCATGTTTTTGAAGATCCTGTGGTCTTCTATATGGAGAATTTCGTCAATTCAAAGCTTCAACTATTGTTTCAATGTGAGTTCGAAGATCAAATTGGTGATAAGTTGCTATTTTATTTTAACTTTGTTGAAACACATTCAAAGAATTTGGTTATTAAATTAGTTACTTGAATGGTTCTACTGGAAGTTTGTTATCACTTGATCAATCAATTCAGCTAATTAGAATAGGTCTATGTATATAAAAAAGCTCGTCCTTCCGAGTATTGGTGTGCAACAGAGTAGGTGGAATATGATTCCATAGCTCAATGGAGGCAAGGCACATTGTAGAGTAGTGGGTTTTCAATTATAGTGTCAGTTTGGTTTTCAGCTGTGCTTTGTTTTCCAACATGAAGAATGATTTGTTGAGCAGAATAAGTTACAAGGTAGATTCATTTTCAGTCGTAGAGTATGTTGATTTGCAGAGGATGAATTGTTTTAAGAGCAGAGTTACAAGTTGCAGTTTTCAAGAATCGGAACGAAAGAAACAAGTCTACGGCTCTTAGGACCTCACAGGGAAATGCTACCCCCGATGGAGCCAGTGTTAGCACTAAAATCTATCTAAAAAAAATTCATCTTTGGCCCAGTTACAAGATTCTGCGGCGCATATGCCAATCTATCTAAAAAGTGGTGTTACAGAATGTGCAAGAGACTAGTGTTCTCCAGCAACCAAGTTGTTATTGTTATTGTATTTGTGTGAATCTCGCTATTCAGTGGTTATCTTTATCTTTTTGTGTCAAAGCTTGTTATCCTCTCGTCACTTCAATTGCTCGACCTGGTAAAGTATCACAGTTGGGTTTAGTTTGAAATTACTTGATCTCGTGAGTTTTTTCTGCTGAGAAAGCCATCCTTCTTCTCAAACCCTTATCCATGTACCATTATGCCATTAATTAATATAGGGGATAAAGTAAGTATTATTAAAGTTATTGTTATTGTATTTGTGTGAATCTCGCTATTCAGTCGTTATCTTTATTCTTTTTGTGTCAAAGCTTGTTATCCTCTCGTCCCTTCAATTGCTCTACCATTGCTCTACCTGGGAAAGTATCACAGTTGGGTTTAGTTTGAAATTACTTGATCTTGGGCGTTTTGTCTCGTTTCAAGCCAATGTCAAGCCCAACAGTCATACTCATTGACCATAGTCATTCACTAAATGCCAAAGCCCATCAACGCAAGCCCACGGTTCATGTAGTACACAACGAGTCGGCGAAAATTAGCTATGCCCATGCATATAAGTTCCAAGAGATTCCTGTCTGTATTGCATGTGGGATATGCGCTCGAGATCGTCACGAAGAAGTCAACAGTTTGGTTTGGATCTGCAATATGTCGAGCTTTCAACATTGAAATCAGCATTTATACCACAGTGCATCACAACTGTTGCTCAAGACTAAGTGTCCAGTGTGCCGAGGAGAGTACCCATAGAAAGCCACCGAGTTCATAATCTGCCCAACACATCGAGTGTCATCTCCATGTCTGAGTTCAGTTGTGAAGACATGATCAAATTTTATTATCTTAATACCCAAGCACCATCGGCTTCACACCAGTTCAAATGTAGTTCTTCTCATTGCAGGTGAGTATATGTCTTGGACATATCAAGCACCGAGGATGCCAAGCGACAGGTTCATTCTACAATCGAATGTCATTGCATTGTAAGCATCCACATGGAATGCCAACAATATTGTATCAAACGTTATGTTAGAAAATACGATGATCGTTTCACCCAGAAGCAATAAATATGCAAAGATAAGCTCAGTGTTGAGTTCATGGGCTGGAGCTTGCATCAATTTAAAAAAGGACACCATTTGTAGTTCGTCTCAGCCATTTCTAAATAATAGGTGGCACTGGGAATGTATAAGTTCCATCTTTGAAGGCAGATATCCCAAATTTGAAAGAGAAGAATTAGTATTCAAGAGATTGGTTTCCATATTTCAAGATAGATGATCAAGAGTCAGAAATTTAATCTCATCATTTCCAGATTTTCAGGGATTTGATCAACATGAGCGACCTAACATTCAAACTTTCAAAGGACACAAGAGGCAGGGTATAGGTGACAGAGAACCTGACAAGACAACTTTAAACTCCAGATGTTTAGACAGAAAGTGAATTTGTTCCAAATTTGTGCGCATTCAAACCCATCATTTCCAAATTTATTACAAGACCGGTTTTATTTTTGTCTATGGATAAGATTCAGTCCCTAAAAGTTGGTAACAACTTGGATCATGTAGTTACTATAAATTTTATCATTTGTAATGTAATAAGAGGATTCTACCTTCGGTAAGCTGAGAGGGGTCATTGAAGGGCAAATTTTTACTGTGTAAACTTTTTCTTAGCGTCTAAAAAACAACAGTGGCTTTTCATGCTTAACAATCATCATTTTACTTGTCAAACTATGTATTTCTTCTCCGTGCTATTCTTCTTACTGGAATACAGAGATAGTGCATTTAATTATCATTTGAGCTCAGATATCTAATGGCAGTCTGTACTATTCGATGCCTATAACTCGTAATTTGCATTCTTGTACAGGATTCCGAACTTTTAATAGTGTTTTAAGTTCTAAATATCTTCTTATGAATGTGTGGTTACCTTACTCAAGTTTTGTTCCGTTTTTTACTTTCTCTTATGTTTATGTTTGGTTTGGCTTTTGAGATGTATGCCAATGACCTAAGCAGTGCTCCTCTTTGTGTTATACATTTGTGGCCTTGAATCTCAGACTCTTTAAGTTCTCTTGACGTACTTCGTTAAGCATATTTTTTTAACCAATTAAAGCTATCCCAAGCTTAAGGTATCTTTTTAACCAATTAAAGCTATCCTAAGCTCAAGATGTGCTAGGCATGTCTTATTTGTAGTCATAAGACATCTTCTAAGGCAAACACCAAGCACAAACATGCAAATTGAAGGGAAAATCACTACCATTGGCTGCATTAATTTAGAAGATTCAAATCTGGTATTCCTAGCCCCAATCTAGAATAGAGTTTTTTTCTGCTAACAAAGATTTTCTTAACCCCAATTCCGATAGTGCGACAGAGATTCCAGCTCCATCTTAGTTCAAAAGAAGATCCGTGGTGAAACTTATCTCTTAGTGTCTTGGTAGAGGGAGCCCCTATATTCATATGGTTTTATATCAATGAGTGATGATATGGACTTAGTTGACATCTTCAACTTTGATAGCATGGAGCGCTCACATGTCAAGAAAGCATTTCAGATCGCAAATTTGACTCTAGTTTGTTCCCCGATTTTGATGTATGATGAGGTTGATAACGCAGTTTGTTCCCCAAGTTTGATGTATGTTGATTGTTGCTTGGGAAGCATTGGCCATGACTTCGCTACCTTTAAATTGTTTTATTTTTGCATTTCATTGAGTAATGATGCTGGGCACTTTGCTTTGATTGTCTCTTGTAAAAGTATTATAATGGAAGGAAGAGGTTATGAGCACGTGCAATTGATATTGTAGTTTATGAAGTCTTGATAAAAATGTACAGTGGTTGTTGGAACTTTGAACTTGATAATTGATGGATTCATATGTTTGTTCTCATTATTTTTGTTGTGCACTTTGGCATTACAAGGTAGAGTTTAGATAAGGAAAAATTTGGTGAGTAAGAACTTTTAAGAATTCTAATATTATACTTAAGTTTAGTATTCTAGGCAATTATTTTGGATTGAAAAAAACATAAATATAAATAGGTAAACGAATATTAAATATGAAACATACAATTTACTATTGAAACATGTAGATTTTGGCGAATATTATGATAAAAAAACATATTGTATGTAAATATAGGTGATATTAGAAACTAAAAATGACCAAATAGTGAATTTATTTTTTGAAAAAAACCCAAAAAATAGTCAATTGGCGAAATTTCGCCCCTAAAAATTACCCTGCTTGAGATAAGGAAAGTTGTGTATTGTCTTAAATAATCTCTTTAAAAAAGTGTCTTACAATTTTGTCTTAAACTATTGTCCCTATAAAGGCAATATAAAATATGTCGTTGTGCATCACCTAATAATTTGTAATGTTATCAAATATACAATAATTATTTAAATGGAAAGAACAAACTCCATAAACCGTTACCATTGACAAAGTATGGAGTAGGATTGGTTAATAAGGCGCAATATTATGAACTAGGTTTTTTTGTATTTCAAGGAAAAAAAATATGAAGGTTTTATAGAACAAATATTCTTAATAAGCCTCCTTAGAAATTACTTTTCCTTCATATAACATCACTACACCCTTCTGTCGATCATCACATTTTTGTAGTTGCTTCTTCTTTGAAAGGAAAACTTTTTAAAACCTTTGAATGATGTAGCAAGTGGTCTTCGAAAATAATGAAAAAACCTGAAACTTGATCTGATTACAACTTGCAATGTTTCCTCAAAATTTTACCAGAAATAAACAAGCAAACAATAAATTTAAAGGCTATAGTAATTTTTCATGCCATAAATTTATAAATGGTGTCCTCCTTTTTAACTTAGCTTTATCTTTTATATTATGTGGAGAAATTAAGGTCAATGACATAGGTAGTTGGGATTACCATAGTTTCAATTTTATATAGACATCATTCTTAGTCAAATCTATTTGCTTCTTATTCTTAACCAAATTCATTTAAGTGGTTAGAGGGTGGCATTTTCCAACAATTAGGGAACAATTCAATCCTTATAAAATCTCTTTATTTACAAATATATAGGCCATAAAATCTAATACTATCAAAGACTATTTGCATTTAGTTAACTAGAGTATTTATATGTCGATGTTTATTTGTTATTTGCATTTAGTTAACTAGAGTATTTATATGTGGATGTTTATTTGTTTCTTTCTTGACATTCATTTTCTCACAAATAGCCACTTTAACTTATCTAGTTGATTTTCATCATTCGCAAAGTAGGCTACATGTTTCAAAAATGCATATGGGACCCATGAATGGATTTCTTATGAAGTCCTAGTCTTGGCTTAACTCATTAATGGTTTAGCCCTATAACACTGTCCAATAAGACTAATAGTCAAGTTGAACCAAATAAGATTAGATGACACTTGATGCCTTATGTGATTGCTTCAAACTTAGATTCCATCCCTCATCATTAGATAGAAAGTAATTTGTAAATTTAATATTAGGTTAAATTTGTGATTATTAGTTACTGCTACTCTTAAATGAATGCATACAATTATAATGATTCTGTGTCTTGCATAGAAAATGTATTTTACTTAAATTTGTTTTGAAATTCGATGTTACTAAAAATGCGTATCATTTATACTTGGGATCATTTTAATAGAAGTTTGCATATTTTTAATAACTTCTTTCATGGTTGTCATCACCTTTTAATAGTTTAAATTAGTGTAATGTTAGTAACAAATATTGTTTTAATATTTAATAATTTACTTAAAATTTAATTTTTCAATGAGTTTATATGTTTTTCTTCTTATTTTATTTATTTATTGTTGTGGCCAAGAATTTTTACAAAAAAGTTTTGGTAATTTTGTCAATAATGTTTTTTGGAGCCTCAGGAGAGAGAGTTGTGTTACAAAATAATTAAATCACTGGGATTGCATCCACTCCATTATTTAATTTTAAAATATGCTTTTATTTGGTTTGCTTCATTTTCTGTTGTTTTATCTTTCAATTTCTAATATTCATCAACAACTCTTGCTGTTGTTTGTATTTTTAATTCCAAATCTGTTTCGTAACTGTTGCTTGTAGTTACATATAACATATTAGCAGGACGAATCAAAGTGTTCGCTACTTTATTTGCTTTCCCCTTTATGTGTTTTATTTCGAAATCATATTCACTTATAAAAGACATCCATCTAGTTTGTCTTGCATTTAGATTTTGCTGGTCAAAAAGAAATTTTAGACTAACATTATCAGATTTTAGTAAAAATCGTCTACCAATAAGATATTGTCGCCACATTTTTAGTGCGTGTATTATAACAACCAACTCCAAATCGTGAGTAGCATAATTTCTTTCATGCTCTTTTAGTTTTCTAGACTCATAAGCCACAACATAGTTTTCTTGCATTAGCACTCCTCCTAAACCTTCCTTGCATGCATTCGTGCAAATAGTAAAGTCCTTGTAAGGATCTGCAATATTTAAAATAGGAGTTGTTAATAAGTGATTGAGTTTATTAAAACTATCTTTGCATTTATTATTCCAATCAAACTTCTTTCCATTCTTCTGTAATGAAGTTAGAGGGTATGCAATTTTTTAGAAACCTTCAATAAATTTTCTGTAATATCCTCTTATACCCATGAAAGATCGTATATTAGATACATCTTTAGCAACTGACCACTCCATTATGGCTTTTACTTTATCAGGGTCAACTGATATTTCTTAGTTATCATGCACGTCCTAAGTACTGAGTTATATCTTTAAAGAAATCACACTTACTGAATTTTGCATAAAGTTCTTGTTCCCTTAATACTTGTAGTACAATTCTAAAGTGTTCTTCATGTTCTTGTTCATTTTTAGAGTAAATTAATTTATCGTCGATAAACACGACTACAAATTTGTCTAGGTATTTAGTCAATACACTATTAATTAAACACATAAACATTGTTGGTGCATTTGTCAACAAACCAAATGGCATCACGACAAACTCATAATGACTATACCTGGTCCTAACAGCAATTTTATATATGTCTTCATCTTTTACTCTTACTTGGTGATATCCCAATCGCAAATCTATTTTGGAAAATATAGTCACTCCTTTGAATTGATCGAATAAATCGTCAATTCGAGGTAAGGGGTATTTATTTTAAATTGTCATCTTATTTAGTTGTCTATAGTCGATGCACATTCTTAAAGTACCATCTTTCTTTTTCACAAATATTACCGGTGCTCCCTAAGGGGATACACTTGGTCGGATATATTTATGGTCAATTAACTTTTGAATATGATATTTTAATTCATTCAATTCCAATATGTTTATTCTATAAGGAGCTTCCGAAGTTGGTACTGCTCCTGGTATACGATCGATTGTAAAATATATCTCTCTTTTAGGAGGTAGTCTAGGAATTTCTTTCGGAAATACATCTTTGTAAAGCAAGTATGTGAACATCAAAAACTTTACAGCCTTTCCTAACATATCTTTTCATTTGTAAAGCAGAGATTTATCTAATCACGACCTTCCTAGGAATTCCTTTTACTACAACAGAATTATTTAATTATTCATCAATGCATGTAAAAGATTTATCATAGCAGTTTAGAATCACTCTATGTTTTTCTAACCAATCCATTCATTTATCATGTCATAAGATCCCAAAGATAAAACATTCAAATTTGCATGTGTTTTGAATTCATTCATGAAAAACTCACAGTTTTTAACAAAGTTAGTTACTTTCCTTTTTGTTCCAGTAGCAAGCTAATCTAACCATGACTTTTCAAACTTATCTTGCTGAAACTTACATGCTTCTACCAATCTAGGAGATATATAACTCAAACTTGCACCTGGATCTATCAACATAAAAATATGTTTGTCTTTTAACATACCTTCGATTTCGACCATTGTCGTTTGATGATCTGCTTGTCAATTCCCCAATGTTGCGTTAATCCTTGGTATGCTCTTGGCCACATCTCCTACATTAGCATCATCTTGTATGAAATGTAAATTATTAATATACCTTATTCTCTTTGGACAATCTTTAAAGTAATGTGGTTCTCCACACTCCCAGCATTTCAAAGATTTTTTATTATTATTAGCTTTATTGTATATAGCAGGTACATCTCTTACTTTGTTATTCATTATATTTTAAGGTCTATTTCTGTAGTTATTTTTTTGATAGATTTTATAGTTACTTCCAGTATTTTTGAAAAACTTATTTCCTCTTTTCTTTTGATCATAACTCTTTCATTTCCAGGCTGGTATGTTATCTTTTATGTTTTTATTTTGTTCATAGCAGAAGTTTGACTTTCTCATTGCTTCTTTCAAAGTTTTAGGATTATCATACTCAATCCTTTCTTTATATATTGCTGGCAAACAACTTAGAAACCGTTGTACTTTTGGTTTCTCTTCAATGATGTAGGGTACATATCGAAGTAAACTTAAAAAATTGTTGCATAACTCCTTCATAGTTAATGTTCCAAGTTTCAGATCATAAAAATCTTTTGCCTTTTCTTCATAATATTGTTCAGATAAATATTTCATTTTACACAGTTTCTTACAAGAGTTCCATGTTACATGACGTTCTTTTATATTTTTCACATTTTTAATGTCTTGCCACCATATATCTGCCTTTTTGGATAGATTATAAATGACCATTTTTTGCCTTTAATTCAGTAGAATAATTATAAATCTGAAAGTACTTATGCATTCCGGACAGCCATGCTTCAGTTTCTTCTCTGGTTTCAATTTCACCATTAAAGATAGACGGTTTTATTTTCTTGAATTCCCCAGTACTTTTTTCGTAGTGCTTACTCTTTTTCTTAATTTGTTTGCTGTCACTACTTTCACTGTTATTTCACTTCTTTGTATTTTCCTTATTGAATCTCCACTAGATGAATCAATTTCATTATCTACAAAATTTAATTTTCGTGCATTTCGCTTATATGATGCAGTTTTCATAATTCCTCCATCTGATAGTTTGTTCTTTATTGTTTCTTGATCATGTATTTTAGTAAGTAAAACATTATTTAACTCTTCCTGTGCCTTTAGGATACGTTCATTATCTTCATTTACACTTCGTATTTCTGCCTTTAATTCTTTTACTGTTTGTAAGAATTCAGGTTGATTATCATTCCTAGTTTCATTCAAATCAACCCATTGATTACCGTTATTAATACTTTGTTTTCATGATTTTCTTGTTCACTATGATGTGATCCTTCTTCAGCAGATGTTTCTACTCCTTCTATTTTCCTGCAAAATAGAAGTTATATTTCTATTCTTGACAATAACCATAACGAAAACATAAGTCAGTTTTTTTTTTTTTCATCATGACCATACGTGTTGAGCCTATTTTCAGGCCTAGTGTTTGTAACCATGCTCTGATACCAATTTATCACAACCCCAAATTTACTCAATTAAAAAAAATTGTATAAGTAGTAATTATGACATTGATTCTTATGTCACAGGTATGTAAATGACAAGGATGCAATAACGCTCAACACCTCTCGTCTGTCAGGTATAATTTGAAAACTGATGTTCTTGCAATTAATGACATAGTTTGCAGAATAAACTACCAGTCTTTAAGTGACGACTTTATGTTTCTATAACAGCCATGGTTGGGCTTAATAACTGTCAAGAGTCTGTTATACTTATGTTTTACCGTTTGTGCGCCTTGTCTTACAAGCTTGATAACCTTAATAATAAGGTCCTAAGCTTTAATAGCCAAAATTATGGCCTAAGCCTAGCTAATTAACTTACCAACATTTCTATTATGTTGCATGGTAGCTCCATATGAATCTCTGTTATGATCATGAGAATACAAGTTGATATTATAATACAATTCGCCAGCCTATAGCATGGTTACCATGGTCAAATCGACCCTTATAATGGTACATGGCATAAATGTTAACTATGGCCTTTATGATTCATATGCATTTGCATACGTTTATGACCTACCTTATGTATAAGTTTTATACCCGAAGTGTTTAACTATAAAACTCAATCTTGCACAAGCATATGCTATGGAACTATTGTTAATGCATTTGGTTTATATTACGATGAGTAAAGGTAATTCGATATGAATTTGACTATAGGCTTGTGGCTTTTAAGCCAAGCCATAAATTAATATGTTAATGGTTTGTAATGACAAGCTTCGGCCTGTAACGTCGATCTGCTTGTTGGCTTACTAAATCATCGAGCCATGTGAACAATCTTACAACTGGGTATTCGTGGCACATGACATGGCGCAAGCCATGCGACAGATCGTATTCCACTTAAATGCAATGCCTTGGGTTGTCTCGTCGACTTGATGTCGGGAGATTGATCGTATCCAAGTCTTAACTACTCCTTATGCCTCGTGGACGTAGAAAGATCTTGACCATCCATGTTTGAAATATTGTTATTACTTCACCGTCGATCTGGAGAGTCTCAAGCAAAGCAAGATTTTGGTTATTTGTTCCAATTAATGCAGTTACATTCTGGGTAAACCACTGAGGATTGTATCCAGGGTTTCATTGTTACGATGCAAGCCAGAGGTGCCAAAGGCACTCTACTTGTGGTTTTGTTGCAAAGGGTTTATGTGCATGCACAGGATTTAACCCTGTAGCGTTGCAACACAACTTATTAAATGTCTACAACAACTCAATGTTGAACCTGCTCTACGAGCGCTGGGAAACTTTTAACAATACTTTTGATATCTCTGTAGGGTTCGCTGGTTTCGAACCGGGGTTTGGTATGATGCTCCATCCCAAGTTTTTATCTTTTCATTTATCACAAAAGTAATCCAACTAAAAAAAATATTTTATATAAATTTGTGAACCTATTTATCATATAATTTAGTAGCAATTAATTTGAAGTGATAACATTTTTTTTTAATTACGACTATTACAATATAAAACTTGTGATTTCTTGAACCTAATGCCTATTATAATTACCAACACCATCATCCTGAATCTTCAACTGTGAAGGATGAAGTTAAAAGTAAAGAATGATTGAAGATTGAACAATGTTTAGTACTAATGGCACACCCGCATATTGTTGCCTGCTGTTAATTCAGCATAAGTGTATTAACTCAATTCACGATTCCAAAAAGATGACTAAGAATTATTTTGCTATCAACTTAAGTGTATTAACCATGGTATAAAATTTTTAAATTATTTTTCTATCAAAATGATTTATATTTTAAAGAAGATTATTTATATTTTAAAGATTTCAACTGGGGCAGTGCTAATTGTAAATTGTTTGAGATTTGATTGTGTGGATGAGTGCATATTCATGATAAGCATGTTCATATTCATACATTTGATATTGTATATTGACTCCTGCTCTAGGCTTTATGAGAGTAACTTGTAAATATTTACATTAACTATGCCATATGGAATTATATATTTCAGATGTATAACAAAGAAATCCAAAAACAAACAAAATGTTTCACCTACATTCGCCGTTTATGTATTGTCTTCTTCACCTCCGTAAGGTTGTTAATTCAGGTTAATATTATAACATTTCCTTTGTTTATCTTATCATATCTTATAGTGGTAAGAATTCTTGTCCTCGTCGTAATAGATTGGGAAATTGATTGTCATGCTCGGTGGTAGCAAGAATCTCTGTTATGATTGGGATATATAATTACCTGTACCTATCTAGTTTGCCATACTGTAGTGGTTTTACCTTCTCCTCCTTGCTCTATCATTCCCATCTTTCACCAATCTCAATATTCTGCACTAAGTAATTGATGAAAAATGAAATGATTTTCTGTTGGCCAAAAATTTAAAGAATAATATCTAAATTTAAATTGCGAATTAGGATATTTACCTCTTTCAAATAGATAAAATTAACAAAGTAGATTGGTGAAGCAATCCCAAGAATTCAAATCCAAGGACATCAGGGATTCTTTCAATTGCACCATATATATGTACAATGGCATGCCTGAAACATTGCCTAGAAGTAAATTGTGTGGCCTTGTTACATGCATTAACATTTTGAACACAGATACACCCACCTACAGATTTCCATAAGGATGAGCAAATCATAGATACACCCACCTACAGATTTCTATAAGGATGAGAAAATCTATAGAAGTATATTTATGCCAGTTAATGGAAAATGATGGCTTAACTTTGTATAGAAATAGAATTAAACATATATTGTACTTCCTTCCAGGGGTGAAATTACAACATCTCAAGATAGGAAAAAATGATAATAGATTGGCATGTACAATGTAAAAGATATGCTCTATCATTAACACTATTTGCCAGTCATATCCAATGAGGACAAAATGATCTTGAGAATGGGGTCATAGGTTGGTGAATCCATGATTGCATGGGGCAAAGAATAGTTGCAAGCAATGTTGATATAAATAACATATATGCTTTATATGTACAGTGTAAAAGCTATGCTCTATCATTAACATGATCTATTTGCCAGTCATATCCAATGAGGACAAAATGATCTCGAGAAATGATATATTTTCCAGTAATATCCAATGAGGACAAAATGATCTTGAGAATGGGGTCATAGGTTGGTGAATCCATGATTGCATGGGCAAAGAATAGTTGCAAGCAAAGTTGATATAAATAAGTGAAACTAACAAGAGAATATGGAACCTGCTTTGGAGTCTTGCACTTCATGTTTTACGTGGCCCCATTAATTGAATTTTTAGTCTTGCCCCACGAATCCTCTCTCTCTCTTGTTTTTTATAAGCTCGTAACAAGTGGGTTACTCCAATTCTTTTGTAAAAATTGAAATCTTAAGTGCTTTGGCCGACTATATTCGTATATGTAAAGTTTTAAACCCTTTGGTAGTCTTTGCATATATATGTGTATGTAGGTATGGATTTGTATACCTTTTGGCATCCGATGCAAATGTATGCATGTGCATAGATGGGCACATTTTCTTTTAATTGGGCTAATTTCATAATTCTATTCAATCAGTGCGATTATTCTGAGAGGAAAGCCAATTTGCATTTCGTGTGTGTTTTGCAGGAAGCCCAGTCAAGGCTAAGTGCTAGGAACAGAGAAAAGTCGAACCAGGCAAGCTTTATTGTGTAATTGGTGGGAGGTATGGACAATACATTTGTGATGAGATTGATGATGATGTTTGCAGCTTGGATAGTAATGAGGCAGTGCTTCGCAAGCATCATCGTCAATCCAGAGCCCCAATGCCCGTTGTTTTTTCCTTCAGGATTCTTGTTGAGGATGAATGAACTTATGTGAAGAATGGGCAACCCAACCTTCCTATTTGGGAGACAGAGGGAATCGAAGGTATGAGCAATGACCGAAAATAGTATTTGAGGCTAGAGAGGTCCATGTGAAAGGAGAGGGTGTGCCACCTCCCATCCTGGATTTTTCTAACTGTAAATTTGATCCAAAACTTAAGATAATTTTGAAATTGCTAGATATGATATTCCCACACCTATGCACATAAAATGCATACCATCCCAGTTGCATTGAAGCAGGGGGATATCTTGGTCTCTCGAACACTAGTTCTAGTAAAAATGTTTCATTTCTTGTCCCCACTGGGGAACTCTGTGCACAAGCAGAAGAGTAGACAAAATCACTTGGGAAAAGGTTGCCTTTAAGACAACTGTTATTGTAGTTGGATATGCAATGCCTCGTCAAGTTTGCAAGATCAAACAGGGGATTGATTTAATTATCGAGACACCAGGAAGACTCGTGGATCTTCTTTCAAATCATGATATTGAGTTAGATTATGTATGCATGCTTGTTCTGGATGAAGTGGATTGTGTGTTGTAACAAGGATTCTATCACCAAGTCATGCAGATATCGTCCAAGAGTTTTCCACCTGTGATAAACGAAACACCAATTCCAAATCCCTCACCTTCTATGGGCAGAGTATCAAAAAATACAATGAGAATTCAAAGGTCCAAGAATGTAGCCAATTACGTGAACGACTTAAGCATTCTCTTTTGGATTCAAGGTGGTCTATCGATTTCAGGCCTAGAAAAGGTAAAAATTATGACAATAATGTATATATCTCACCTATAGGTAACATCTTCCTGGTCTCTTCCGAGAAAAATATAAAGGTATTCAAAGCTCATTGAGAACTGGTGCAAGGGCAGAGGCAAAGGCAAAGGCAAAGACTTCAAAACCAGCAGACAGAGGTAGTCAAGGTTGTGCTAATGATGGAAACCAACTTGCGACCATCGTAATTTGTCACCAAAGAAGAACTCAGTTTATTGAAGCGGAAAAGAAGGAAAGAAAGAGATGACCAAAGCAGTGAAGTTATGAACAAAAGCAGGAGAGTTGTTAAGGCCATGAAAAATGATTTTTTTTTTGACAAAGGAGGAAACAAGAGAATTGTTTTAGTTGATCTGAAATCTAGAGAAGAAAAGGAAAAGATTAAAGTAAATGGACTAAGTGCATAGGGTCAAAAATCGGGTCACCACCTCCGCCTTCGTTCCAGCATTGATTCCGTCATAACCACCACCACCTCTGCCTCTACCACCGCCTCGACCTCTGCCTCCACCTCTACCACCACCTCTTCCTCTACCACTGCCTCGACCTCCGCCTCTGTCGTTTCCTCCATTGTTACCCTTGACAAAGGCACCATTAGGCCCCGTAACATCTAGGGCCTTGGTTTTCTTTCACCATTCTCATGCTCGACTGACGGCCTCTCCCTCGGCCAACATCGTAAATCGAACAAGGCTTACAACAACAAAATCCACAAACCACAGAATGTCGTGAAGGCATGAGCAACGAGCACAACATTCAAAACGGTGAAACAGAGCAAGAAAAAGATAGCGTCGAGTAAGTAAATCTTGCTTTGAAACCCTAGAATCGCTCTCAGAACTAACCGCCTTTCCAATGCCTAATTTTGCTCGCTCATCCTCCATGCTCCTGATACCTGGTACTGCAACAAAACCCCACAACCCATGTCGCTCGCTCATCTTCCTTTCTCCTGGTACTTGGTACTGCATCACTACCCCCACAACCCATGTTGTATGTGCCTGGAATGACCTCCAGTAAAGCGACGTGGCATAATTCCATTCGCTTAATGAGCAGGGAATCTCCTATAGGGAAGTGGATGGTCTTTGGTTGAATGAACACAATGGCAAACCAATGTTATTGGATATAGTTATAAGGTGTAGTTATATTGTTATTTAATGTAAGCGGTTGAGCCATGCACCTTAGATAGACTCTTTAAATGGTGAGAGTCTAATAGCCAAAACCATCATTAACTTATGAATGTAGTCATCAAAAAATAAAAATTTATTATATATATTATTTATTTTATAAATAATATATAAATTAATACTTTCTACAAAATTATGGTTATCTTTTGAAAAAGAAACACCTTTGACAAAATTATGTTGACAACTTTTCAAAAGAAAGGACAATTTAATATTATTAGGAGTACAATTATGAATTCATCATCCTCACAATTTTAAATGTTGCTAACCATAGTGTACATATGTGAAATCTCAAAATTCGTCACCAACACGATGATGATTAACTAGAGATATCTCTGGATGTACATAATTTCTAAGAGTTATTCGATTGCCATGATGATGTTCAACAATTAAATCATTGATTTTAAAATATCTTCACAATTTTATATTTGAAATTTAGGATGATGACCTCTAACAATAGTTGCACAGTGGCAATGTCCTTATATTAATAGTGTATATGAGAAGTACAACTCTAATGCCATACATGGATTCTATGTCGAAAGAAAATCATCTTAAGAAATTATTAAAAAATTGAAAATTATTTCAAAAAACATTGAAAATGTTTAGAAATAAGTTTTATTTGAGTATTTTATGATTAACACTATTAACACATGTATACACAACAATTATATAATAACTAAAATCCCATGAACACCATATGTATCGTGGAAACGCAAACGGGAGAAAACCATGGAAGAGCTTTCTTTATTCATGAGTCGCGGTAAAATAAGCATTTCATGTTTTTACAATAACTTACAGATTTCGCCTTCCTTTACAGTGGATCTGCGCACACAACCTGCAGATCATGCGACTCTTCTCTCATAGCATGCAATATCTTCGACATACAAGATTGAGTATTGACTGACCGACTGTTGGGCAAAATAATTGCTTATTAAAACAATCAATTCCAAACATAAATTATCAACCATGGAACATCTATTTATTTCAAAATTATCATGCAAAGACTATGCAGGCCACAATTTCCTCTTCTAGCATTGATAATATAATATGCATTGCAGTAAAATAAATCAATTCACTTTTGCAAAAAAAAAAGATGAAAATCAATCTTCACCGTTGGAAGGGAGAACATGAGGAGTCTCCACTCAAGTAATTGCTATGACCTCTTACCATCATGCGTTGATTGAACACTCTTGCATAAAACATACTTGCAAAAATAAACACAATCACACTTGCAAAAAAGTAAGCCACGCTAATCTATGAAGTTAGACATGCTTGCATAAATAAATAACTTGATTTAAAAATGCATTTGTACAAATAAAATGAAAGAGAGAAATATACAGAAGTTAGTCTAATTGAAAAATGGAAGAACCAAATAATTACAATCTCCATTAACAAAAGATATTGAAAAATATACATTATTCCATCATACAATGAAAGAGAGAAATATACACAAGTTTTTTTTTTCACGGAAAAAAAGTTATGTGTTATTCATTAATTGAATCAAAGGAACTTACAGTAATACCTATTACCAGAATAGAGACCTTGTATACAGACACTACCGCCTTTTTAAGAAATATAGAAATATACACAAGTTAGTCTTATTGCAAAATGCAAGAATCAAGTAATTACAATCTCCATTAATAAAAATATTCAAAGAAAAATATTTTATTCCATCATAATTTGGAGGTTTCTCTGAGAGTCCTATGTTTGGAATGGAAAATGCACTCTTATTTATTTATGCATAATGTTGATTGAAAATAAGATAAGAAGATAATAAATCTAGATCCACTTTCCCCTCGTGATTACAACCACTTTGCAAAAATTTAGAAGATAATCATCTCTACAAATCCTACCACAAATCTCTTAAAATATTTGATAAGAAATCTTATCAAGACTCATTATTCTTCTCCATCAAATATGATTCAATAATTATCTTCAAATCTTCATAGCTTAATTATGAAATTCGAGTTTAAGCCTAGGTGATAAGATTCGACTTTATTGGAGTCTTCAAATACACAAATAAACATCATTTACCTCACCGAACTTTTATATATAAGTAAAAACATATTTTTTTAAAGGATTTAATCCTAAATTCACTTAAAAAGCAAAAATAAATGCATTGGAAAATATTCTCCATCAAATATGATTCAATAATTATCTTCAAATCTTCATAGCTTAATTATGAAATTCGAATTTAGGCCTAGTTGGTAAGATTTGACTTTATTGGAGTCTTCAAATACACCTGTAAACATCAGTTACCTCACCCTGTATTGTCTTCTTCACCTCCCTAAGGTTGTTAATTAAGGTTAATATTATAACATTTCCTTTGTTTATCTTATCATATCTTATAGTGGTAAGAATTCTTGTCCTCGTCGTAATAGATTGGGAAATTGATTGTCATGCTCGGTCATAGCAAGAATCTCTGTTATGATTGGGATAGATAATTACCTGTAACTATCTAGTTTGCCATACTGTAGTGGTTTTACCTTCTCCTTCTTTGCTCTATCTTTCTCATCTTCCACCAATCTCAATATTCTGCACTAAGTAATTGATGAAAAATGAAATGCTTTTCTGTTGGTCTTAAATTTAAACAATAATATCTAAATTTAAATTGCGAATTAGGATATTTACCTCTCTTTCAAATAGATAAAATTAACAGAGTAGATTGGTGAAGCAATCCCAAGAATTCAAATCCAAGGACATCAGGGATTCTTTCAATTGCACCATATATATGTACAATGGCATGCCTGAAACATTGCCTAAAAGGAGATTGTGTGGCCTTGTTACATGCATTAACATTTTGAACACAGATACACCCACCTACAGATTTCCATAAGGATGAGCAAATCATAGATATACCCACCTACAGATTTCTATAAGGATGAGAAAATCTATAGAAGTATATTTATGCCAGTTAATGGAAAATGATGGCTTAACTTTGTATAGAAATGGAATTAAACATATATTGTACTTCCTTGCAGGGGTGAAATTACAACATCTCAAGATAGGAAAAAATGATAATAGATTGGCATGTACAATGTAAAAGATATGATCTATCATTAACAATATTTGCCAGTCATATCCAATGAGGACAAAATGATCTTGAGAATGGGGTCATAGGTTGGTGAATCCATGATTGCATGGGGCAACGAATAGTTGCAAGCAATGTTGATATAAATAACATATATGATTTATATGTACAGTGTAAAAGCTATGCTCTATCATTAATATGATCTATTTGCCAGTCATATCCAATGAGGACAAAATGATCTTGAGAATGGGGTCATAGGTTGGTGAATCCATGATTGCATGGGAAAAGAATAGTTGCAAGCAAAGTTGATATAAATAAGTGAAACTAACAAGAGAATATGGAATCTGCTTTGGATTCTTGCACTTCATGCTTTACGTGGCCCCATTAATTGACTTTTTAGTCTTTCCCCACGAATCCTCTCTCAATCTTGTTTTTTATAAGCTTGTAACAAGTGGGTTACTCCAATTCTTTTGTAAAAATTGAAATCTTAAGTGCTTTGGCCGACTATATTCGTATATGTAAATTTTTAAATCCTTTGGTAGTCTTTGCATATATATGTGTATGTAGGTATGGATTTGTATACCTTTTGTCATGCGATGCAAATGTATGGATGTGCGTAGATGGGCACATTTTCTTTTAATTGGGCTAATTTCATAATTCTATTCAATCAGTGCCATTATTCTGAGAGGAAAGCCAATTACATTTCGTGTGTGTTTTGCAGGAGGCCCAGTCAAGGCTAAGTGCTAGGAACAGAGAAAAATCGAACCAGGCAAGCTTTATTGTGTAATTGGTGGGAGGTATGGACAATACATTTGTGATGAGACTGATGATGATGTTTGCAGCTTGGATAGTAATGAGGCAGTGCTTCGCAAGCATCATCGTCAATCCAGAGCCACAATGCCCGTTGTTTTTGCCTTCAGGATTCTTGTTGGGGATGAATGCACTTATGTGAAGAATGGGCAACCCAACCTTCCTGTTTGGGAGACAGAGGGAATAGAAGATATGAGCAATGACCTAAGAGAGTATTTGAGTCTAGAGATAGAGGTCCATGTGAAAGGAGAGGGTGTGCCACCCCCCATCCTGGATTTTTCTAACTGTAAATTTGATCCAAAACTTAAGATAATTTTAAAATCGCTAGATATTATATTCCCACACCTGTGCACATAAAATGCATACCATCCCAGCTGCATTGAAGCAAGGGGATATCTTGGTCTCTTAGACACTAGTTCTAGTAAAAATGTTTCATTTCTTATCCCTATTGTATTGTGGTGCTCGATGATTTGTATGCAACATCTCTCTGAATAATCGAAACCATTGGCCATGGTCTTGGCTCCCATTGGGGAACTCTGTGCACAGGCAGAAGAGTAGACAAAATCACTTGGGAAAAGGTTGCCTTTAAGACAACTGTCATTGTAGTTGGAGATGCAATGCCTCGTCAAGTTTGCAAGATCAAACAGAGGATTGACTTAATTATCGCCACCAGGAAGACTTTTGGATATTCTTTCAAATCATGATATTGAGTTAGATTATGTCTGCATGCTTGTTCTGGATGAAGTGGATTGTGTGCTGTAAGAAGGATTCTATCACCAAGTCATGCAAATATCGTCCAAGAGTTTTCCACCTGTGATATACGAAACACCAATTCCAAATCCCTCACCTTCTATGGGCAGAGTATCAAAAAATACAATGAGAATTCAAAGGTCCAAGAATGTAGCCAATTACGTGAACAACTTAAGCATTCTCTTTTGGATTCAGGGTGGTCTATCGATTTCAGGCCTAGAAAAGGTAAAAATTATGACAATAATGTATATATATCACCTAGAGGAACATTTTCCTGGTCTCTTCTGAAAACATGGGCTGCCATAAGTAAAAATAGAGAAAAATATAAAGGTATTCAAAGCTCATTGAGAACCGATGCAAGGGCAGAGGCAGAGGCAGAGACTTCAAAACCAGTAGATAGAGGTAGTCAAGGTTGTGCTAATGGTGGAAACCAGCTTGCGACCATCGTAATTTGTAACCAAAGAAGAACTCAGTTTATTGAAGCAGAAAAGAAGAAAAGAAAGAGATGACCAAAGCAGTGAAGTTATGAACAAAAACAGGAAAGTTGTTAAGGCCATGAAAAATGAAATTTTTTTTGACAAAGGAGGCAACAAGAGAATTGTTTTAGTTGATCTGAAATCCATAGAAGAAAAGGAAAAGATTAAAGTAAATGGACTAAGTGCATAGGGTCAAAAGTTGGGTCACCACCGCCGCCTTCGTTCCAGCATTGCCTCCGTCATAAAAACCACCGCCTCTGCCTCTACCACCACCTCTTCCTCTACCACTGCCTCGACCTCATCTCTGTCGTTGCCTCCACTGTCACTCTTGACAAGGGCACCATCAGGCCCTGTAACATCTAGGGCCTTGGTTTTCTTTCGCCATTCTCATGCTCGACTGACGGCCCCTCCCTCGGCCAACACTGTAAATCGGATAAGGCTTACAACAACAAAATCCTCAAACCATAGAGTGTCGTGAAGGCATGAGCAACGAGCACAACATTCAAAACGATGAAACAGAACAAGAAAAAGATAGCGTCGAGTAAGTAAATCCTGCTTTGAAACCCTAGAATCGCTCTCAGAACTAACCGCCTTTCCAATGCTTAATTTCGCTTGCTCATCCTCCACGCTCCTATTACCTGGTACTGCAACAAAACCCCACAACCCATGTCGCTCGCTCATCCTCCTTTCTCCTAGTACCTGGTACTGCATCACTACCCCCACAACCCATGCTGTATGTGCCTGGAATGACCTCCAATAAAGCGACGTGGCATAATTCCATTGGCTCAATGAGCGGGGAATATCCTACAGGCAAGTGGATGGTCTTTGGTTGAATGAACGCAATGTCAAACCAATGCTATTGGATATAGTTATAAGGTGTAGTTATATTGTTATTTAATATAAGCGGTTGAGCCATGCACCTTAGATAGACTTTTTAAATGGTGAGTCTAACAGCCAAAAACATCATTAACTTATGGATGTAATCATTAAAAAAATAAAAAAATATTATATATATTATTTATTTTTTAAATAATATATAAATTAATACTTTCTACAAAATTATGGTTATCTTTTGAAAAAGAAACACCTTTGACAAAATTATGTTTACAACTTTTCAAAAGAAAGGACAATTTAATACTATTAAGAGTACAATTATGAATTCATCATCCTCACAATTTTAAATGTTGCCAACCATAGAGTACATACATGAAATCTCAAAATTCACCGTTGGCGGGAATAACAAAATTCGTCACCGACTCAAACGGGAGAAAACCATGGAAGAGCTTTCTTTATTCATGAGTCGCAGTAAAATAAGCATTTCATGTTTTTACAATTAACTTACAGATTTCGCCTTCCTTTATAATGGACCTGCGCACACAACCTGCAGATCATGCGACTCTTCTCTCATAGCATGCAATATCTTCGACATACAAGTTGAGTATTAACTGACCGACTGTTGATTCAAAATTGTGGCCTGCATGCAATTGCTTCTTAAAACAATCAATCTTCACCGTTGGCGGGAAGAACAAAATTCGTCACCAACTCAAACGGGAGAAAACCATGGAAGAGCTTTCTTTATTCATGAGTCGCAGTAAAATAAGCATTTCATGTTTTTACAATTAACTTACAGATTTCGCCTTCCTTTATAATGGACCTGCACACACAACCTGCAGATCATGCGACTCTTCTCTCATAGCATGCAATATCTTCGACATACAAGTTGAGTATTGACTGACCGACTGTTGATTCAAAATTGTGGCCTGCATGCAATTGCTTCTTAAAACAATCAATTCCAAACATAAATTATCAACCACGAAACATCTGTTTATTTCAAAATTATCATGCAAAGATTATGCAAGCCACAATTTCCTCTTCTAGCATTGATAATATAATATGTATTGCAGTAAAATAAATCAATTCACTTTTGCATAAAAATATGAAAATCAATCTTCACCGTTGGCGGGAAGAACATGAGGAGTCTCCACTCAAGTAATTGCTATGACCTCTTACCATCATGCGTTGATAGAACACTCTTGCATAAAACATACTTGCAAAAATAAACACAATCACACTTGCAAAAAAGTAAGCCACACTAATCTATTAAGTTAGAGATGCTTGCATAAATAAATAACTTGATTTAAAAATGCATTTGTACAAATAAAACGAAAGAGAAAAATACACAGAAGTTAGTCTAATTGAAAAATGCAAGAATCAAATCATTACAATCTCCATTAACAAAAGATATTGAAAAATATACATTATTCCATCATACAATGAAAGAGAGAAATATACACAGGTTTTTTTTTTTTCCATGGAAAAAAAGTTCTGTGTTATTCATTAATTGAATCAAAGGAACTTACAATAATATCTATCGCGAGGATAGAGACCTTGTATACAGACACTATCACCTTTTTAAGAAATATAGAAATATACACAAGTTAGTCTAATTGCAAAATGCAAGAATTAAATAATTACAATCTCCATTAATAAAAATATTGAAAGAAATATATTTTATTCCATCATAATTTGGAGGTTTCTCTGAGAGTCCTATGTTTGGAATGGAGAATGCACTCTTATATATTTATGCATAATGTTAATTGAAAATAAGATGAGAAAATAATAAATCTAGATCCACTTTCCCTTCGTGATTACAACCACTTTGCCAAAAATTAAAAGATAATCATCTCTACAAATCCTACCACAAATCTCTTAAAATATTTGATAAGAAATCTTATCAAGACTCATTATTCTTCTCCATCAAATATGATTCAATAATTATTTTCAAATCTTCATAGCTTAATTATGAAATTCGAGTTTATGCCTAGGTGATAAGATTCGACTTTATTGGAGTCTTCAAATACACAAATAAACATCATTTACCTCACCGAACTTTTATATATAGGTAAAAACATATATTTTTAAAGGATTTAACCTTAAATTCACTTAAAAAGCTAAAATAAATAAACATCATTTACCTCACCTAACTTTTATATATAAGTAAAAACATATTTTTTTTAAAGGATTTAATCCTAAATTCACTTAAAAAGCTAAAATAAATGCATTGGAAAATATTCTCCACGATTCAATAATTATCTTCAAATCTTCATAGCTTAATTATGAAATTCGAATTTAGGCCTAGGTGGTAAGATTTGACTTTATTGGTGTCTTCAAATACACTTGAAAACATCATCAGTTACCTCACCCTACATTGTCTTCTTCTCCTCCCTAAGGTTGTTAATTAAGGTTAATGTTATAACATTTCCTTTATAATTAAGGTTAAAGTTAATATTAATATTATCAATCTAAAAACTTATAAACTTCAACTAAAGTTTACATTACAAATTACATAATGTTTTAAAATAAAACATTCTTACCCAACCACTTTTTAAGAAATTATGATTTCAATATGAAAGCAATTTTTTTAAAATAAAACATTCTTACAACATTAATTAAAAATTAAAACATTCTTACACAACCACTTTCTAAAAGAAATTATTTCTATATGGAAACGATTTTTTTTAAAATAAAACATTCTTACACATTAATTATAAATTAAAACATTCTTACATAACCACTTTCTATGAAATTATGATTTCAATATGAAAACTAAAAAAGTAGAACGTCACAAGAGCGTCATGATTTCAATTGGGAATGAAAGCATGACAAAAGCAGCATATGGTCCCCATGTCTAAAACATCAAAACATCAGAAAGGGTCTAAAACATCACAAAAAGCATCATGATTTCCAAGAGAACCATATGGTCCCATGTCTAGGTAATAAATAAATTTACTTCATTAATAAATACTCTCCACCCAAAGAATAAGCAAATAAATACTCTCCACTCAAATAAAAGGAGATAAATACTCTCCACCCAAAGAATAAGCAAATAAATACTCTCCACTCAAATAAAAAGCAAAGTTGTTTGATGTGCTATGGATGTATATATATATGTATATGGATAAGTTGTTTGATATGCTAAGGATATATATATGCATGGATGTTTTTAAGCTTTTTTTACGGTTTGACTCAATTTGATATATTTTTTTCCTTTGTCACAGTGGTCTATATGATAATGGTCCAACTAACTTTATTCTATTTTTATAATTTATTTAGATATCATTTGATTCCGTAGCAAGAATATGGAGGAGGTTTATAATTTTTAATACAGGATGGATATTTTTCTTTGTACAAGCATATCATGTGTTCACAATCACTAAAAAATATTAAAAATGACTTTTAGGCCAAAACAATGATTTGATTAACTCTTTGTTAGTAGGTGGATAGAGTACCCCAAAATCGGATAAACCAGATTCCAAGCAAAGTTTAAGAATGGGCTGAAAATATAGCACGGGTCAGGTAACAACTGTCAGATGAAAAGGATAAGACGTCGGATCACATCTGGATAAACAAGACTCCAAACAAAGTTTAAGAACTTCTTCACATATAAAAATCCAATTTATGAAATGATGATGTTGATAGCATCAAATCAATTTTTTTAGGATAAAACTAACAATTAACATTATAATAGAATGTCCACGGATACATGGATACATCAATCGGTAGTGTGTAAATGAGAGGAGAAGAAAAGACGTACATAAAAATCACAATTTCAAATCTGTATATGAAAAGTCACCGGTTCAAATCTCTTCTATGGAATTACCCAGTGCAATCAGTTCAACTTCAGGAGCAATCCTGAAGTTTTAATGACTATACTGCATGGTTTATGTTGCAATAATCGTTTGGGCTGAATTATTGAAGATTCTATGGTTTATGTTGCAGCAGGGTTTGTAAATTTTTTAGGGTTTATGAATTTAGTTTGTTGTTTGTTGTTTGTTATGTTGCAATCATAGTTTGGGCTGAATTATTGAAGGCTCTGTGGTTTATGTTGCAGCAGGGTTTGTAAATTTTTTGGGGTTTATGATTTAAGTTTGTTGCTGGTTTATGTTGTAGCAGTGTTTATAATTTTATTGGGGTTTATGAATTTTGTTTGTTGTTGGTTTATGTTTCAATCATCGTTTGGGCTGAATTATTGAAGGTTCTATGGTTTATGTTGCAGCGGGGTTCGTAAATTTTTTGGGGTTTATGATTTTAGTTTGTTGCTGGTTTATGTTGCAATCATAGTTCGAGCTGAATTATTGAAGATTCTATGGTTTATGTTGCAGCAGTGTACCTAAATTTTATCTGGTTTATGAATTTAGTTTGTTGTTGATTTTTGTCGCAGTAGGATGGTGATAGTTAAAAGTCAAAACTGCATCTTACAGGGGATGGATACCAGTTGACAACAGTGACTTTTCCATTGTCTCATCTTATTGGAAGAATACCCATAATTCAGCTGTTGATATCAGCAAGTTTGCCAAATTGGCTATTGTTAATGCAGTTTACAAGTGATCTACTCCATCTTATGATCTCCTATTGTTGATGCAGTTTACAAGTTATATGCTATTGTTAAATTACAAGTGTATGATGCAGTTTTTACTTTTAACTATTAACATCAAGTGATCTGCTGCATCTTATCAGTCCATTGCTTGCATTATGGGCCAATAACTTGCATTATGGGCAAAATAGAAGAAGTTAAATTAGTTGTTGCATTATGGGCATTTATATACACATGGTTTTATTAAACAGTTTGTTGGCTTGATTACTGTTGTATGTTGTTCTAGCCTTCAAAAGGATATTGAATTTGTTTATAGGAATGTACATACACTGGATCTAATTTAGGCTTGTTATGTTGATTAGTATGATACTGTATTAAGGAGTAATAAGCCATGCATGAGAGCCCTCCATGGAACATTCCTTATAAAAGCATTATTAATAATAGGAGAGAAATATGGGCATGTTCCCAATCAGTTAGCATCGCATGGATGGGTATCACACCCACGTAATGGTTCAACCCCATTCCTAACTGCTACTTTAAGGAATATAGGGGTCAAGAGTTGTAAACCATAGAACCAACTGCAACATAAACCATAGACACTGCTGCAACATAAACCATAGCCCACGATATCATCAAGGATGAAGGTATTATAGTAATCTTGGGATTCTTCTATCTCCCTTTGAATTTTGACCATATGGTTGTAATTCAGCCCAAATGACTGTAACATAAACCATAAACCCTACTGTAGCATAAACCATAGAACCTTCAATAATTCAGCCCAAACTACAGCAACATAAACCATAGACCCTACTACAGCATAAACCATAAAACCTTCAATAATTCAGCCCAAACTACTGCAACATAAGCCATAGACCCTACTGCAGCATAAACCCTAAAACCTTCAATAATTCATCCCAAACTATGATTGCAACATAAACCAACAACAAAATAAATTTATAAACCCTAAAAAATGTTTAATTGGAGAACATTACAGCTTGTTGTTGAAATGATGAAATTGTATATTAAACCTTATGATAAACCCCTGATTACAATGCCGCAAACATCAAGGAACAATATGACCTAGGATTGTACCCAAAATGGTCTAGGATTGTATACAAAATTGCCATGTTGCAGTAGTTAGACCCAGGGATTACAAAATCTACAATGCAATGTGGTCACAACAAAAACTTTGGCACCCCTATATGACACTCCTATGCTTGATGTCGTCCAAGATCTTCACTGCCCAATATTGTTGAGTTTCCTGCTTGAGCCAGATTGGTTGGCATACCTAACAATGGCTGATTAGGTCGTGGTTGGTTGCCTCCATATGATATCCAATTTGCTTCTTGTAGCCATGGAGGAATTGAGTAGCCACAGTGCACACTTGTGCTACTAACCCCTGCATTAGGTTGAGCCCCCCGATAATCATACATATGTCTGACACCTGCACTGGTAGGAGGAAAAATATTTAGAAATAAGTTTTATTTGAGTATTTTATGATTATACACAACAATTATGTAATAACTAAAATCCCATGAACACCATACGTATCGTGGAAACTCAAACGAGAGAAAACCATGGAAGAGCTTTCTTTATTCATGAGTCGTAGTAAAATAAGCATTTCATTTTTTTTATAATAACTTACAGATTTTGCCTTCCTTTAAAATGGATCTGCACACACAACCTGCAGATCATGCGACTTCTCTCATAGCATGCAATATCTTCGACATACAAGATTGAGTATTGACTAACCGACTGTTAGGCAAAATAATTACTTCTTAAAACAATCAATTCCAAACATAAATTATCAACCACAAAACATCTGTTTATTTCAAAATTATCATGCAAAGACTATGCAGGCCACAATTTCCTCTTCTAGCATTGGTAATATAATATGTATTGCAGTAAAATAAATCAATTCACTTTTGCAGAAAAAGATGAAAATAAATCTTCAGAGTTGGCAGGGAGAACACAAGGAGTCTTGTAGAAAAAGATGAAAATCAATCTTCATCGTTGGCAGAGAGAACATGAGGAGTCTCCACTCAAGTAATTGCTATGACCTCTTACCATCATGCGTTGATTGAACACTCTTGCATAAAACATATTTGCAAAAATAAACACAATCACACTTGCAAAAAAGTAAGCCACACTAATCTATTCACTTAGAGATGCTTGCATCAATAAATAACTTGATTTAAAAATGCATTTGTACAAATAAAATGAAAGAGAGAAATATACAGAAGTTCGTCTAATTGAAAAATGCAAGAATCAAATAATTACAATCTCTATTAACAAAAGATAATACACAAGTTTTTTTTTTTTTCACGGAAAAAAAGTTCCGTGTTATTCATTAATTGAATCAAAGGAACTTACTATAATACCTATCGTGAGGATAGAGACCTTGTATACAAACACTACCGCCTTTTTAAGAAATATAGAAATATACACAAGTTAGTCTAATTGCAAAATGCAAGAATCAAATAATTACAATCTCCATTAATAAAAATAAAGAAATATATTTTATTCCATCATAATTTAAAGTCCTATGTTTGGAATGGAGAATGCACTCTTATTTATTTATAAACCTATGTTTGGAATGGAGAAGGAACTCTTATTTATTTATGCATAATGTTGATTGAAAATAAGATAAGAAGATAATAAATCTAGATCCACTTTCCCTTCGTGATTACAACCACTTTGCCAAAAATTAGAAGATAGTCATCTCTACAAATCCTCCCACAAATCTCTTAAAATATTTGATAAGAAATCTTATCAATACTCATTATTTTTGTCCATCAAATATGATTCAATAATTATCTTCAAATTTTCATAGCTTAATTATGAAATTCGAGTTTAGGCCTAAGTGATAAGATTCGACTTTATTGGAGTCTTCAAATACACAAATAAACAACATTTACCTCACCTAACTTTTATATACAAGTAAAAACATATTTTTTTTAAAGGATTTAATCCTAAATTCACTTAAAAAGCTAAAATAAATGCACTGGAAAATATTCTCCATCAAATACGATTCAATAATTATCTTCAAATCTTCATAGCTTAATTATGAAATTCGAATTTAGGACTAGGTGGTAAGATTTGACTTGATTGGTGTCTTCAAAAGATTTGACTTTATTGGTGTCTTCAAATACACCTGTAAACATCATCAGTTACCTCACCCTGTATTGTCTTCTTCTCCTACCTAAGGTTGTTAATTAAGGTTAATATTATAACATTTTCTTTTTAATTAAGGTTAAGGTTAATATTAATATTATCAATCTAAAAACTTATAAACTTCAACTAAATTTTACATTACAAATTACATAATTTTTTAAAATAAAACATTCTTACGCAACCAATTTTTAAGAAATTATGATTTCAATATGAAAGCAATTTTTTAAAATTAAAACATTCTTACACAACCACTTTCTAAAAGAAATTATTTCTATATGGAAACGATTTTTTTTAAAATAAAACATTCTTACACATTAATTATAAATTAAAACATTCTTACATAACCACTATCTATGAAATTATGATTTCAATATGAAAACTAAAACACTAAAACACCAGAACGTCACAAGAGCGTCATGATTTCAATTGGGAGTGAAAGCATGACAAAAGCAGTATATGGTCCCCATGTCTAAAACATCAAAACATCACAAAGGGTCTAAAACATCACAAAAAGCATCATGATTTCCAAGAGAACCATATGGTCCCATGTCTTGGTAATAAATAAATTTACTTCATTAATAAATACTCTCCACCCAAAGAAAAAGCAAATAAATACTCTCCACTCAAATAAAAGGAGATAAATACTCTCCACCCAAAGAATAAGCAAATAAATACTCTCCACTCAAATAAATAGCAAAGTTGTTTGATGTGCTAAGGATATATATAT
Source organism: Larix kaempferi (assembly GCA_027924585.1). Taxonomy (NCBI): domain Eukaryota; kingdom Viridiplantae; phylum Streptophyta; class Pinopsida; order Pinales; family Pinaceae; genus Larix; species Larix kaempferi. The sequence goes on from BSBM01001346.1 coordinate 15,001,629, forward strand.
ATGTACATGGATAAGTCGTTTGATATGCTAAGGATATATATATGCATGGATGTTTTTAAGCTTATTTTACGGTTTGCCTCAATTTGATATATTTTTTTCCTTTGTCACAATGGTCTATATGATAATAGTCCAACTAACTTTATTCTATTTTTATAATTTATTTAGATATCATTTGATTCCGTAGCAAGAATATGGAGGAGGTTTATAATTTTTAATACAAGATGGATATTTTTCTTTATACAAGCATATCATGTGTTCACAATCACTAAAAATATTGAAAATGAGTTTTAGGCCAAAACAATGATTTGATTAAATCTTTGTTAGTAGGTGGAAAGAGTACCCCAAAACCGGATAAACCAGATTCCAAGCAAAGTTTAAGAATGGGCTGAAAATATAGCAAGGGTCAGGCAACAACTGTCAGATGAAAAGCATAAGACGTCGGATCACATCTGGATAAACAAGACTCCAAACAAAGTTTAAGAACTTCTTCACATATAAAAATCCAATTTATGAAAGGATGATGTTGATAGCACCAAATCAAATTTTTTATGATAAAATTAACAATTAACATTAAAATAGAATGTCCACGGAAACATGGATACATCAATCGGTAGTGAGTAAATGAGAGGAGAAGAGAAGACGTATATAAAAATCACAATTTCAAATCTGTATATGAAAAGTCACCTGTTCAAATCTCTTCTATGGAGTTACCCAGTTCAATCAGTTCAACTTCAGGAGCAGCTTTAATGACTATACTGCAAAGTGGAAATTTGCCTTTCCGGCTGGGCTGGTTTTCAATAAGGTCTGATTTACGAAGAATGGAGAATTAAAGAAAGCCAAGAGAACAACTATTTTAAAAACGCGTCAATCACGATCACATCCAACTCCGTGTCGTAGATGATCGCAGGCAAATGGGTTAGAGAGCCTGGCAGATCTGCAGGAGTAGTTGGCTTTGGATCGACTTTTTCTTAGTTGCGCAGCAGAGCAACAGCCTTGGACATCCTCGGTTGGTATTGGACGTGATAGGCTTTCATTCCTGGTTCGAATTCACAATTTCCCGTAGACATTTGGAGTTTTCCTCCCGGAAAAATGGTGTTCCCATGGCCGTTAAAAGGGCATTTCTTAGGGCGTTGTCGTGGCCAAGGCAGAAGACGGGGAAATTGCAGAGGCTTCTCACCGAGAGCACTTTCAGGGGGGCATCAATCATGATGAGCACTGTAAGAAACACAACTTTAAAGGCGCGGTAGTATAGCCAACGTTTTGGGCTTTTTCGGTCGGAACAAATCGAAAAGATCAAACAGAGTTAAACTAGCACTTTTGGACAGATATTCCGCTGAAATCGGCGACAAAACTGAGAATTTTGGATAGGATATCCATTAGATTATTATTTTTGTTACTAAAATTTTGGGATCAGATTGCATAATCCCATTGCAGTTAATGTTTTCAAGAAGAGTATTTCTTTATATTTTTCTATAAATCTGAACAACTGCCATCGATCATACACACTTATGGCTGCCATTCACTGAAATATTTATAAAATCATATTTTTTCAGATACATCTTAAAAACACTTATGGCTACCATTCACTGAAATATTTCTAAAATCAGTTGTGTCTTAGAAAGAAATCATATTTTTTCAGATACATCTAAAAAACACTTATGGCTGCCATTCACTGAAATATTTCTAAAATCAATTGTGTTTTAGAAAGAAAATCATCAGGAAATAAATAAATCTGCAGACAGACAGGCATACCTGCTCTTTCCATCTTTCCAATTCTACCCATTCCATGCCTGAAACGCTGCTGTACAGCGCCTTGCCTCCACCAGCTGTACAGGAAGAATAATTAAGATTTAGAAGAAAAATTCCGAATTTGTTTTGCACATAAAAACTCGAATGAAAATTTTAAAGCCATTTTACCTGCATCCCCAAAGTCTGGATTACAAACCGAAATGGAGCCATGGACTTACGCAGTTCGATGCAAGCATCACATATTGATAATGCCAAGCGAAAAAAGAGGATGAGGGTTGAGTTTTGAGGTCGGAGACTACGGCGATTGAGGTTACTCTCTATCTATCGACAGAAAACAGCACCACATTTTTCATTACAAACATTGAGACACTTTGCTTGCATGCCAGCTTTTAAAGCTATAGCTGATTATTATTATTATTATTATTAATTATCCTTTCAACGCGATGTTTTGCCGGCGAGGCTCTTGCACTAGCTACTGTCCTATGTCACACAGGGACGGCTCCATCCCATCCTTATATCCATCAATGGCACACCTACATCTTCCTGTCATGTTGTCAGATGCCAGCCCGCCGTTTCGATGTTGACAAGCAATGGCCCCGGAAATTGGTTCAAGAATCGACAGTCCCGGAGACGCTTGAGCAGGAGGTGACAGTTACAACCCAATGCATAATATATACAACCATAGCATGGCATGACCCCCGGTACAACGCGCCTCCATATCTAGCAAACTACCAACCAATGCCTGATGGATACGCGGCACGCCTGGTGCCCCGTCGAACACACTTCTATTGTTTACCACGCAATGAATTTTTGTAGCAGTGAGAAAACCTAGGCTATCCAGGCAAACGAAATTTAAGTTCGATCATTTTGTCAAACATGGGTTGCTTGACAGCTACGTTAAAGGTTTTTGTTATGCCGGCGAGCCTCATGTACCAGACAGCCTAGCGTTAAGCCGAGCCTGTCCTGTCAAGGACGGCTCCATCCCATCCTTTCTTCCATATCTACCAAACTGCCAACTACTGCCTGATGCATTTATCATCGTAATGGATTTTGTAGCAGCCTACTGCCTTTAAAGCCGGCTCGATGTCAGTGATTATTATGAGTTGTCCTTTCAACGCGATGTTTTGCCGGCGACTCGGCGAGGCTCTTTCACCGGACAGCCATGCCTTTAAGGCGAGCCTGTCCTCTGTCATCCATCTATCGCAGATTCGGAGATCTATCTCTCCGGTAACGTTGTCGGTGCCAACACGCCGTTTCGACAGTCTGGGAGACGGTTGAGCAGACATGAGAATTACAAGTACAACCCATGGAATGATAGTATGCATGGATCATATCAATGGAAGGGCGGCAACATCGGCTCCAATATGACCCCAGTGTGCAATGTACCTCCATATCTACCTATTTGGATGCCTCCATATGAATTTTGTAGCAATTTTGTAGCAACGACAAAACTAAGCCTGCAGCTCAACTCAACTATTGAAACGGATTTCAATTCTAGTTTTCTATTTATAATTTAATTTTTTATTTATTTAAAAATTAATAGTAAGATTTAAGTGAAATTCCTTTTTGTAGTTTTGTATTTCTAATTTATTTATATAAAAAATAATTATTATTGTTATTTTCTTTAGTAATTTTTAAATTTAATTAATTTATAATTTATAATAAAATTATAAATTATAAATTAATTTCTTCCATATTTACCAAACTGCTCACCACTGCCTGATGCATACCTGGCTGCTCGGTTGAACACCCATCTAGTGTTTGTCAACCCAATGGATTTGGTAGCAGCGAGAAAACCAAGAGTCATGATGGTGATCAAGATTTATGTGTAGAAATGATGAATCGTAAGAGAGATGTAGGGGAGGGATGCCAGTCATTGGACACCCCACGTGGCTCCCTCCCCCACGCCACGCTGGCACCTCGGCACATGGCGTGACCGGGCCTAGCTGGCAGCGCCACGTGTCGTGGTTGTTGGTGTCTTTAAAGCGGCCTTTATGGTGGGCTTTTTGCCCTTTTGCCGGCGCTTTTCCCGCACTTGGTTTTTGGTCCCGTATATTCTTGCTCAAGCCCTGTCCGTGGCCGCTTCGCCACCCCTGTCCCTGTTCGCTCCTGCTCCGGTTCTTGAACACTCCGGCTCTGGTTCTGCTCCACTCATGCTGTGCTTCTATGATGTGGTGGATGGGTGGTGCGTTTCTCCCCAACCGATGGCGTTCGCTGCTGTGGTTTGATCTGTCCGTTGGTTCTCCCGACATTGACGATATTATGATGCCCGCGGCGCACAATATGCCCATGGACTCGTCTGCAGCAGACTCCGTTGGAGGGTTTCGTCGGTTCGGTGGTGGTGTTGTTGGGTTCCTGCTCGGCTGGTTTCGTTGGGTTCCTCTTCACGGCGGTGGTTGGTCCCTTCCTGCTCGCGGCATTGGCGAAGGCTGTTCCTGCTCGCACTTCTTCAGGGGCCCTGGCGCTGGTAGGTTTCGTTGGTTCGGTGGTGGTGTTGTTGGGTTCCTTCTCGACTGGTTTCGTTGATCCCTTCCTCTTCACGGCGGTGACTGGTCCCTTCCTGCTCGCGGCGTTGGCGAATGTTGTTCCTGCTCGCACTTCTTCGGTGGCACTGGCGCTGGTAGGATTCCTACCAGCCACTCCTGCATCAGTGTTTTTCAACACTTTTAACCTTCTGGTGATTTCGTGGACCATTTGGTTTTTATGTGGCATTAAGGGTTTAATTTGTTTATGCTGCATCAGGGTTTAGGAATGGTTTATGATGCAGTAGGGTTTATGAATGGTTTATTGTGCTTCCGTTAATTTGTTTATGAATGGTTTATGATGCAGTAGGGTTTATGAATGTTTTAGTGTTTATTCATTTATTAGGTTTGAGGTGAATTTATTTTGGCTGAATTATTGAAGGTTCTATGGTTTATGTTGCAATCATATTTTCGGGTGAATTATTGAAGGTTCTGTGGTTAATGTTGAAGCGGCGTTTAAATTTTTTTAGGGTGTATGAATTAAAGTTGTGTTGCAGCAGCGGTTAAATTTTTTTTAGGGTTTATGTTGCAATCATAGTTTGGGCAGAATTATTGCAGGTTCTATGGTTTGTGTTCCAACAAGTTCTATGGTCTATGTTGCAGCAAGGTTTGTAAATTTTTTAGGGTTTATGTATTTGGTTTGTGGTTTGTTTATGTTGCAGTCAGCGTCTGGGCTGAATTATTGAAGGTTCTATGGTTTAAGTTGCAGCAGGGTTTATAGATTTGTTAGGGTTTATGAATTTGGTCTATTGAATGGTTTATGTTGCAATAATCGTTTGGGCTGAATTATTGAAGATTCTATGGTTTATGTTGCAGCAGAGTTTGTAAATTTTTTAAGGTTTATGAATTTAGTTTGTTGTTTGTTGTTTGTTATGTTGCAATCATAGTTTGGGCTGAATTATTGAAGGCTCTGTAGTTTATGTTGCAGCAGGGTTTGAAAATTTTTTGGGCTTTATGATTTCAGTTTGTTGCTGGTTTATGTTGCAGCAGTGTTTATAATTTTATTGGGGTTTATAAATTTTGTTTGTTGTTGGTTTATGTTTCAATCATCGTTTGGGCTGAATTATTGAAGGTTCTATGGTTTATGTTGCAGCGGGATTTGCAAATTTTTTGGGGTTTATGATTTTAGTTTGTCGCTGGTTTATGTTGCAATCATAGTTCGGGCTGAATTATTGAAGGTTCTATGGTTTATGTTGCAGCAGTGTCCCTAAATTTTATCTGGTTTATGAATTTAGTTTGTTGTTGGTTTTTGTCGCAGTAGGATGGTAATAGTTAAAAGTCAAAACTGCATCTTACAGGGGATGGATGTCAGTTGACAACAGTGACTTTTCCATTGTCTCATCTTATTGGAAGAATACCCATAATTCAGCTGTTGATATCAGCAAGTTTTCCAAATTGGTTATTGTTAATGCAGTTTACAAGTGATCTACTCCATCTTATGATCTGTTATTGTTGATGCAGTTTACAAGTTATATGCTATTGTTAAATTACAAGTGTATGATGCAGTTTTTACTTTTAACTATTAACATCAAGTGATCTGCTGCATCTTAGCAGTCCATTGCTTGCATTATGGGCCAATAACTTCCATTATGGGCATTTATATACACATGGTTTTATTAAACAGTTTGTTGGCTTGATCATTGTTGTATGTTGTTGTAGCCTTCAAAAGGATATTGAATTTGTTTATAGGAATGTACATACACTGGATCTAATTTAGGCCTGTTATGTTGATTAGTATGATACTGTATTAAGGTGTAATAAGCCATGCATGAGAGCCCTCCATGGAACATTCCTTATAAAAGCATTATTAATAATAGGAGAGAAATATGGGCATGTTCCCAATCAGTTAGCATCACATGGATGGGTATCACACCCACGTAATGGTTCAACCCCATTCCTAACTGCTACTTTAAGGAATATAGGGGTCAAGAGTTGTAAACCATAGAACCTACTACAACATAAACCATTGAACCTTCAATAATTCAGCCCAAAAACTATGAACCTTCAATAAACCATAAACCCTGCTGCAACATAAACCATAGCCCACGATATCATCAAGGATGAAGCTATTATAGTGATCTTGGGATTCTTCTATCTCACTTTGAATTTTGAGCATATGGTTGTAATTCAGCCCAAACGACTGCAACATAAACCATAGACCCTACTGCAACATAAACCATAGAACCTTCAATAATTCAACCCAAACTACAGCAACATAAATCATAGACCCTACTGCAGCATAAACCATAAAACCTTCAATAATTCAGCCCAAACTACTGCAACATAAGCCATAGACCCTACTGCAGCATAAACCCTAGAACCTTCAATAATTCAGCCCAAACTATGATTGCAACATAAACCAACAACAAAATAAATTCATAAACCCTAAACAATGTTTAATTGGAGAACATTACAGCTTATTGTTGAAATGATGAAATTGTATATTAAACCTTATGATAAACCCCTGATTACAATGCCGCAAACATCAGGGAACGATATGACTTAGGATTGTACCCAAAATGGTCTAGGATTGTATACAAAATGGCCATGTTGCAATAGTTAGACCCAGTGATTACAAAATCCACAATGCAATGTGGTCACAACAAAAACTTTGGCACCCCTATATGACACTCCTATGCTTGATGTCGTCCAAGATCTTCACTGCCCAATATTGTTGAGTTTCCTGCTTGAGCCAGGTTGGTTGGCATACCTAACAATGGTTGATTAGGCCATGGTTGGTTGCCTCCATATGATATCCAATTTGCTTCTTGTAGCCATGGAGAAATTGAGTAGCCACAGTGCACACTTGTGCTACTAACCCCTGCATTAGGTTGAGCCCCCCGATAATCATACATATGTCTGACACCTGCACTGGTAGGAGGGAAAATATTTAGAAATAAGTTTTATTTGAGTATTTTATGATTATACACAACAATTATGTAATAACTAAAATCCCATGTACACCATATGTATCGTGGAAACTCAAACGAGAGAAAACCATGGAAGAGCTTTCTTTATTCATGAGTTGCAGTAAAATAAGCATTTCATGTTTTTACAATAACTTACAGATTTCACCTTCCTTTAAAATGGATCTGCGCACACAACCTGTAAATCATGCGACTTCTCTCATAGCATGCAATATCTTCGACATACAAGATTGAGTATTGACTGACCGACTCTTGGGCAAAATAATTACTTCTTAAAACAATCAATTCCAAACATAAATTATCAACCACAAAACATCTGTTTATTTCAAAATTATCATGCAAAGACTATGCAGGCCACAATTTCCTCTTCTAGCATTGGTAATATAATATGTATTGCAGTAAAATAAATCAATTCACTTTTGCAGAAAAAGATGAAGATAAATCTTCATAGTTGGCAGGGAGAACACAAGGAGTCTTGTAGAAAAAGATGAAAATCAATCTTCACCGTTGGCAGGGTTTACACGAGGAGTCTCCACTCAAGTAATTGCTATGACCTCTTACCATCATGCGTTGATTGAACACTCTTGCATAAAACATACTTGCAAAAATAAACACAATCACACTTGCAAAAAAGTAAGCCACACTAATCTATTAAGTTAGAGATGCACACTAATCTATTAAGTTAGAGATGCTTGCATAAATAAATAACTTGATTTAAAAATGCATTTGTACAAATAAAATGAAAGAGAGAAATATACAAAAGTTAATCAATTGAAAAATGCAAGAATCAAATAATTACAATGTCCATTAACAAAAGATAATACACAAGTTTTTTTTTTTCACGGAAAAAAAGTTCCGTGTTATTCATTAATTGAATCAAAGGAACTTACAATACTACCTATCGCGAGGATAGAGACCTTGTATACAAACACTATCGCCTTTTTAAGAAATATAGAAATATACACAAGTTAGTCTAATTGCAAAATGCAAGAATCAAATAATTACAATCTCCATTAATAAAAATATTGAAAGAAATATATTTTATTCCATCATAATTTAGAGTCCTATGTTTGGAATGGAGAATGCACTCTTATTTATTTAGAGTCCTATGTTTGGAATGGAGAATGCACTCTTATTTATTTATGCATAATATTGATTGAAAATAAGATAAGAAAATAATAAAACTAGATCCACTTTCCCTTCGTGATTACAACCACTTTGCCAAAAATTAGAAGATAATCATCTCTATAAATTCTACCACAAATCTCTTAAAATATTTGATAAGACTCATTATTTTTCTCCATCAAATATGATTGAATAATTATCTTCAAATCATCATAGCTTAATTATGAAATTCAAGTTTAGGCCTAGGTGATAAGATTCGACTTTATTGGAGTCTTAAAATACACAAATAAACATCATTTACCTCACCTAACTTTTATATATAAGTAAAAACATATTTTTTTAAAGGATTTAATCCTAAATTCACTTAAAAAGCTAAAATAAATGCACTGGAAAATATTCTCCATCGAATACGATTCAATAATTATCTTCAATAATTATTGTCTTCTTCTCCTCCCTAAGGTTGTTAATTAAGGTTAATATTATAACATTTCCTTTTTAATTAAGGTTAAGGTTAATATTAATATTATCAATCTAAAAACTTATAAACTTCAACTAAAGTTTACATTACAAATTACATAATTTTTTAAAATAAAACATTCTTACGCAACCACTTTTTAAGAAATTATGATTTCAATATGAAAGCAATTTTTTTAAAATAAAACATTCTTACAACATTAATTAAAAATTAAAACATTCTTACACAACCACTTTCTAAAAGAAATTATTTCTATATGGAAACGATTTTTTTTAAAATAAAACATTCTTACACATTAATTATAAATTAAAACATTCTTACATAACCACTTTCTATGAAATTATGATTTCAATATGAAAACTAAAACACTAGAACGTCACAAGAGCGTCATGATTTCAATTGGGAATGAAAGCATGACAAAAGCAGTATATGGTCCCCATGTCTAAAACATCAAAACATCACAAAGGGTCTAAAACATCACAAAAAACATCATGATTTCCAAGAGAACCATATGGTCCCATGTCTAGGTAATAAATAAATTTACTTCATTAATAAATACTCTCCACACAAAGAAAAAGCAAATAAATACTCTCCACTCAAATAAAAGGAGATAAATACTCTCCACCCAAAGAATAAGCAAATAAATACTCTCCACTCAAATAAATAGCAAAGTTGTTTGATGTGCTAAGGATATATATATATATATATATATATATATAAAAGTCGTTTGATATGCTAAGGATATATATATGCATGGATGTTTTTAAGCTTATTTTACCGTTTACCTCAATTTGAATTTTTTTTTCCTTTGTCACAATGGTCTATATGATAATGGTCCAACTAACTTTATTCTATTTTTATAATTTATTTAGATATCATTTGATTCCGTAGCAAGAATATGGAGGACGTTTATAATTTTTAATACAAGATGGATATTTTTCTTTATACAAGCATATCATGTGTTCACAATCACTAAAAATATTGAAAATGACTTTTAGGCCAAAACAATGATTTGAATAAATCTTTGTTAGTAGGTGGATAGAGTACCCCAAAACCGGATAAACCAGATTCCAAGTAAAGTTTAAGAATGGGCTGAAAATATAGCAAGGGTCAGGCAACAACTGTCAGATGAAAAGCATAAGACGTCGGATCACATCTGGATAAACAAGACTCCAAACAAAGTTTAAGAACTTCTTCACATATAAAAATCCAATTTATGAAATGATGATGTTGATAGCATCAAATCAATTTTTTTATGATAAAATTAACGATTAACATTATAATAGAATGTCCATGGATACATCAATCGGTAGTGTGTAAATGAGAGGAGAAGAAAAGACGTACATAAAAATCACAATTTCAAATCTGTATATGAAAAGTCACCTGTTCAAGTCTCTTCTATGGAGTTACCCAGTTCAATAAGTTCAACTTCAGGAGCAGTTTTAATGACTATACTGCATAGTGGAAATTTGCCTTTCAGGACTGGGCTGGTTTTCAATAATGTCTGATTTACGAAGAATGGAGAATTAAAGAAAGCCAAGAGAACAACTATTTTAAAAACGCGTCAATCACGATCACATCCAACTCCGTGTCGTAGATAATCGCAGGCAAATGGGTTAGAGAGCCAGGCAGATCTGAAGGAGTGGTTGGCTTTGGATCAACTTTTTCTTAGTTGCGCAGCAGAGCAACAGCCTTGGACATCCTCGGTTGGTATTGGACGTGATAGGTATTGGACGTGATAGGCTTTCATTCCTGGTTCGAATTCACAATTTCCCGTAGACATTTGGAGTTTTCCTCCCGGAAAAATGGTGTTCCCATGGCCGTTAAAAGGGCATTTCATAGGGCGTTGTCATGGCCAAGGCAGAAGACGGGGAAATTGCAGAGGCTTCTCACAGAGAGCACTTTCAGGGGGGCATCAATCATGATGAGCACTGTAAGAAATACAACTTTAAAGGCGCGGTAGTATAGCCAACGTTTTGGGCTTTTTCGGTCGGAGCAAATCGAAGAGCAAACAGAGTTAAACTAGCATTTTTGGACAGATATTCCACTGAAATCGGTGACAAAACTGAGAATTTTGGATAGGATATCCATTAGATTATTATTTTTGTTACTAAAATTTTGGGATCAGATTGCACAATCCCATTGCAGTGAATGTTTTCAAGAAGAGTGTTTCTTTATATTTTTCTATAAATCTGAACAACTGCCATCGATCATTTTTTTCAGATACATCTAAAAACACACTTATGGCTGCCATTCACTGAAATATTTCTAAAATCATATTTTTTCAGATACATCTTAAAAACACTTATGGCTGCCATTCACTGAAATATTTCTAAAATCAGTTGTGTCTCAGAAAGAAATCATATTTTTTCAGATACATCTAAAAAACACTTATGGCTGCCGTTCACTGAAATATTTCTAAAATCAATTGTGTTTTAGAAAGCAAAATCATCAGAAAATAAATAAATCTGCAGACAGACAGGCATACCTGCTCTTTCCATCTTTCCAATTCTACCTATTCCATGCCTGAAACGCTGCTGTACAGCGCCTTGCCTCCACCAGCTGTACAAGGAGAATAATTAAGATTTAGAAGAAAATTTCCGAATTTGTTTTGCAGATAAAAAGTCGAATGAAAATTTTAAAGCCGTTTTACCTGCATCCCCAAAGTCTGGATTACAAACCGAAATGGAGCCATGGACTTAAGGAGTTCGATGCGAGCATCACATATTGATAATGCCAAGCGAAAAAAGAGGATGAGGGTTGAGTTTTGAGGTCGGAGACTACGGCGATTGAGGTTACTCTCTATCTATCGACAGAAAACAGCACCACATTTTGCATTACAAACATTGTGACACTTTGCTTACATGCCTGCTTTTAAAGCTATAGCTGATTATTATTATTATTATTATTAATTATCCTTTCAACGCGATGTTTTGCCGGCGAGGCTCTTGCACTAGCTACTGTCCTATGTCACACAGGGACGGCTCCATCCCATCCTTATATCCATCAATGGCACACCTACATCTTCCTGTCATGTTGTCAGATGCCAGCCCGCCGTTTCGATGTTGACAAGCAATGGCCCCGGAAATTGGTTCAAGATTCGACAGTCCCGGAGACGCTTGAGCAGGAGGTGACAGTTAGCCTCCGCACATGGAGGGAAAAAATGCCCTCGAGCGCGCTCGAGGGCGCCCCTGAGCGTAATTTTCGCGCATTTCCAGCAGACCCACCTACAGCCTGGGCTTGCCTTCAGGCACCGATGCGCTCTGACAAAATTTGACAGCTACAGTACAAAACTGACAGCTGAGGTGATCTCCATTCGCCCACGACTGCTCAAGGCCTGTGGGAACGTCTTTTCATGGCGGACCTTCGTGTAAGCTTCGTCTTTTCATGTGCGCGAAGGGGAGTTTTTAGCCCCATTTATGTCACGTAAGGGCGCCCCCCGGGGCGCCCTTTTTACCTCCATGTGCGGAGGCTAAGTTACAACCCAATGCATAATATATACAACCATAGCATGGCATGACCCCCGGTACAACGCGCCTCCATATCTAGCAAACTACCAACCAATGCCTGATGGAAACGCGGCACGCCTGGTGCCCGGTGCCCGGTCGAACACACTTCGATTGTTTACCCCGCAATGAATTTTTGTAGCAGTGAGAAAACCAAGGCTATCCAGGCAAACGAAATTTAAGTTCTATCATTTTGTCAAACATGGGTTGCTTGACAACTACGTTAAAGGTTTTTGTTATGCCGGCGAGCCTCATGTACCAAACAGCCTAGCGTTAAGCCGAGCCTGTCCTGACAAGGACGGCTCCATCCCATCCTTTCTTCCATATCTAACAAACTGCCAACTACTGCCTGATGCATTTATCATCGTAATGGATTTTGCAGCAGCCTGCTGCCTTTAAAGCCGGCTCGACGTCAGTGATTATTATGAGTTGTCCTTTCAACGCGATGTTTTGCCGGCGACTCGGCGAGGCTCTTGCACCGGACAGCCATGCCTTTAAGGCGAGCCAGGGATCAAATTTGACGGGCTGGTATTAATTTCAGATTGATCAAATTTGAAGGCTGGTCTTAATTTCAGATTGAAGGTTATATATTCATGCTGCCCTTTGGTGATGAATGGCTTACAAGAATCTAACATTTCAAATAAAAATATTAAATTGATTGCACACTTCATAAAAAAAAATGTACTAAAAAAAGATTGCATTTCAATTAAATTTCAGGCACCAAAAAATACTATAACTAGTGTAACTACAGCCAGCATAACACCAAAAATACTAGTTTTGTAATTTAACAAAATGATATTTTACAATTAACATAATGGCAAAAATATTGTTTTTGTGATCAGTCACATGCAATATCCACCCCATCTCCAAACATAGAGATTGTTTTGGTGTCTTTCCGTTTTCCCCAGCTGTCCTGTGCCTCTAGCAACATGATTTGTTCCATTTTTTTTAAGACAGCACTGGAAGTCATTGCATGTCCCTACCCAAAAAATATTTTCTTCATCTTCATTTGATGAATTTTACCCCAATTGGAAGATGGATGGCCTACCCCACTTTCAGCCCAAAAACACATATATTGATTAACCTCCATCCAAGCAAATGTCTCTGCAAACTCATCCCACTATTATGTAAGATAATAATTCTTCCTAGTGCACCAAAACAAAGGGAAATGAAATCTTAATCCAAAACATTTTGTGCCATTTCTACGCAGTGAGTTGACATAAAGGTAATCCCTTGAAAAATCCACCTTGAAGAGAAGATATCCCATAGGGTCTCATTTTCTAAGTGTAGGAGAGAGTAAACCCCAAGGAGTTTTAGAAGGTTGGAGGGAAGCAAGGGTTCCATATGACTTAAGATCTTCAAAATCTTGTAATGATTTCCTCTGGTTAACTCTAATTTTTTTTACCTATTTAGGATCCTTAAGCAATTCCTTTTGATTAGCAAAAATAATTTTTCGTACAGGATGTTTTCCTCTAAATTGGATTTTTGACTGAAATTCACATTTGTAGAAAAGACTCATGCTCAGCTCACACTTAATTTGATTTTGAATAAATGATGAGAATGCTCGAATCTGAACATCTACTTCCATAGGATTGGGATTCCATCGCAAATAATTTTCCAAGAAAAACTTAAACTGATACAGTTCACACAAAAAAGCTTTTTCCTTCAAGGAAGAATCATTATAAAGGTCAATGAAATCTGTAACATCACTTATTTCATACCTTTTGCCTTGATTTATCCTCTTCATCCTGAAATTGGTCCACTGCTCATGTAAATACTTGGATTAAACCTTGGTTGGACTTCTACAAGAGATAGCTTGTGCAACCAGCTGAAACATATGTCTTTTCTCTCCCTCCTTAATTGCCAACTATTGTTGTAAATATTGTATCCTTGAATTCCATTTTTGTTCTTCAGTTAGATAGCTAGAGAACCATTCTTCTTTCATTCTTTGAATTTCAAATTTATATTATTGCTTATAAATGAGCCCTAAATAATACAATTCACCTCTTCCAGTCCATTTGACAATATTAACTTGAGCTGAGGACATAGCCAAAGTATTGTTCCATATATCATCTAAAATTTGATTTAAAAATTAAAACAAAAACCGTTCTTGTTCCTAAATTATTTTAAGAAGGATTGGGGAGAGGAGAAAAAGGAATACCCTCTACAGTTATCGTAGATAGCATATCTAACCCTACAATATTCTAAGTTGGAGGTGTGGGTTTTCTCTTCATCAATTTAATTATAAACCTATTTTTTTTCTTCAACCTTTTTTTCTGTTTGTTCCATCTTTAGGTATGGATCCTAATATTTCTCAACTTCTTCTTGAGAGCATAATTTTCCCTTGGTATCTACTTGCCCCTTTGTTTCAACTTCTCATTTTCATCCTTAATATGATTTTCTAGGAGTTGAAATTCATAAACTTGTCTCTTCAATTTCTTAACCCTTTTCTTTAACTTAATCAAAATAGAATTAGAGGAACTAGGGTTTACCGTTTCATCAAGTCTATCTTCTTCCATTGTGGCTACTGCTTCATAATCCTGAAATTCTGGTGCTTCAAATTTTGGTTGTGGATCTAGTTATAAAGATTTCCTCTATGAATAGAGGGTCCTGGGATGTTTTGGAAAACCCTTGAAGAGAGATTCAACAGCCATTGATTCTTCCATAGCTATTTCAATAGTTTCTTTTAATTTTGCAACCCCACGTTTAGTCACCCTTGGCTCTATGGAGATGTCCTTCTGGCTTCGAACCCTTAACCTAGTTTGTATCCCTCTAGAAGATTCAGGCATCGCATACCCCCATTCCATTCGGGTTATAGAGGGATTTGATGTTGAATTTTGAGGGTTTTCAATTGACTGTTCTTGGAATCCCTATTCTACTAAGAATTGCTCCCATATTGAGTTAACTTTATGCAACTCTTCAACGATCAATAATCTCATGAGGCCATGATGATATAAGTTGTTATAAGATTGATCAGGCTGTTTCTGAACAAGCAAAGGCATTTTAGTCAAACTTTTCCATAAGAAATAGGGAACATTCAATGGGTCTTTTCCTGCAATATGTAATAAAAACCAAATATGATCCAAGTAAACCAAACCATAATGCCCTTCACATGTTAGATACTTTTGGAGAAAAATAATAATGTTACCCCATTCGACTGTGAACCAGAAGTGCTAAGCACCATTTTCCAGTTAGGACAAACATTATCTACCTCCACAAACTACTTCCAAGGACCAGGGTCCTTTAAACCGAGTCTTAAACCATCGTTCACCAGTTTTCAATAAACGTGTAGCAAGGGAAATCGGTGCCTCTAAAATTGGAACAAAAAATCCTCTAACATTAGCACAAGCCGAATCGAAATTCAAATCAAATTCCTTGGTCACACCTTCATTGTGCCATCGTAATTTCTCAAAGAATGTATACCATCCAATCTATTGAAAATTTTGTTTACTGTGAGGGTCAAGTGTCAAAAATTGATATATTTTTAACCACAATTAGGTTTTCATAGAATTCTTGTAAAAATAGAGGATAGAGATCAGATTTCAAATTCAAAGGAATGATTATGACTCAGCAGATAAGACATTGACAAACTAAGCATCAACCACCCAGGCTGTAGGTACATACCTGAGTTCAAATCCTTTTTCCAATTTAGTGCAACAGGGCTTTGCTTTAATGGAAGATTCAGAGAATTGCCCACTTTCCCAAGGCTGCTTGCTTGCTCACAGACTCGCAGTGTGTTGGTGTATCATAGCCGAAGTAATCAACGCTGTATCATTCGGCTGCTGTAGTTCTCTGAGTTCTTCAGAAGAATGGTTGAACTATATTTCGTCAACAATCTGCTGGATAAGCCAGCGGAATTGTTATCATTATTGTTGCGGTTGCCGACATGTGAAAGTCCGGTACATACATGCTCAATGCCTTACAAGTTAAGCGCTGCAATTTCCTGCAGAACCATATAATCACTGCTGCATTGACGATATTGCGCTCAGCGGCATTCTCTCGCTTCATTTATTCAAATGCAAACCCCATGAATGCATACCAACATCCCGACACACAATTTGCAGGCATTTTTGGTAACATTCCCCAAAAATCTTTGGAGCAATTCTCACCTAAAACTGTGTTTCGATTACCTAAGAACCTGTCTGTCTTGGATGTTTCTACTAGTTAAGAACTTGTCTTCAATGTAAAGAAACAGTCCAATATCCACAGGCATCTTGCGTTGCGGAAACATAAAGGGAAACGAAGCAAATTGCAATATGATTGTAAAGAATGTTCACGCCGTTCAGAAAACTTTATTTTCCAGCTGGAGATGCGTTTATCAAGGTTGAAGGAAGCATTGAATGCATGTGAACTATGAACTTTGGCGGCCAGGGGCGGGCTTGGTAAAGTTGGTAGGTGGGAAGTTAGGTGGTATTAATAACATGGTATTTAATAGATGTGAAATACTTTATTTTGCAACTTGCAGCTGAACACTTCAACCATTAACTTAACAAGTTACCTGAACCATATCATATGATTCTCAGTCTCACAGTACTCACGAGTCACTGAGTCACTACTTCCCACTGCCCATAGCCACGGTGCCACTGCCACGGTCTACCGACAACTTGACGAGCAATTTTAACCCCAGCCCTTCTAAAGACATTTTTAATTAAATGCTCCCCTTTTTTTTTAATGACAAAAAAAAATAGCATTTTTAATGACGGCCAATTTTAAATCGCCACTTCATTGACGGCCTAGGAGCCCTTTGACGGGCTATGACGGCTTCAAATTTGATCCCTGCGAGCCTGTCCTCTGTCATCCATCTATTGCAGATTCGGAGATCTATCTCTCCGGTCACATTGTCGGTGCCAACACGCCGTTTCGACAGTCCGGGAGACGGTTGAGCAGACATGAGAATTACAAGTACAACCCATGGCATGATAGTATGCATGGATCATATCAATGGAAGGGCGACAACATCGGCTCCAATATGACCCCAGTGTATAATGTACCTCCATATCTACCTATTTGGATGCCTCCATATGAATTTTGTAGCAACGAGAAAACTAAGCATGCAGTTCAACTCAACAATTGAAACGGATTTCAATTTTAGTTTTCTATTTATAATTTAATTTTTTATTTATTTAAAAATTAATAGTAAGATTTAAGTGAAATTCCTTTTAGTAGTTTTTTATTTATAATTTATTTATTTAAAAAATAATAATAATTATTATTTTCTTTGGTAATTTTTAAATTTAATTAATTTATAATTTATAATAAAATTATAAATTAATTTCTTTCATATATACCAAACTTCCCACTACTGCCTGATGCATGCCTAGGTGCCCAGTTGAACACCCGTCTAGTGTTTGTCAACCCAATGGATTTGGTAGCAGCGAGAAAACCAAGAGTCATGATGGTGATCAAGATTTATGTGTAGAAATGATGAATCGTAAGAGAGATGTAGGAGAGGGATGCCAGTCATTGGACACCCCACGTGTGTAACACCCCGTTTTGACATTACTACCTGAACTACTATTATATGTTGTATTTGTTTGATTGTGAGACCTCGTCGGGTTGACGACACTGTGGACATATGGTTCTATTATTTTGCCGATATATATATGTGTGTGTATGATGATAGTATTATGATCGGTAGTCATGTTTAGATATGTATCATGTGTTAATTATGTCAAATATATGGAATTTACTGAACGATGGGTACGTGGATACCGTTACAGTTATATGTTGAAATAATTAATGTTATGCCAGGTGCATGGCGAATGAATGAGTTTATCGTTGTTATGTTATGATGAAATATATGTGTGTACATATTGAGGATTTATGCACGATATTCTATATTGTATGTCGAGGACTGACTTACAGGTTGAAACGGCTAAGTGATAGCTGGACCCTACGAGGTGGGAGGGCCTCGGGGACACGGACCTCGAAAGATGAAAGGGTATGCGAGTGATGCATTATTTACTTTCATATGGTTATTATGCTGTTTATTATGATGTATGTTATGACATGGGTGGGGTAGGGTTTCAGGAAACTCAACCGCCCAGATCGGTTATACGATGACAGACTGAGTACAAGTGCAACGCTGTTGTTATGTCGGGTGGACATAGTCCCTTGTTCCATTAGGGGGGTGGAGGCTTTACCCACCGTTTATCCCCGAAACCTAGAGTCATGGGAGGGTTGTGCTACGACACGCTCCCCAAGGTGTGTGATGATGACTGGTGGTTGCCTGTTGGGGAAGCTTGGTCGATGTAGTCGACACTTCCGCTTACGGGTTCTAGCTGGAACCGGTCATGACTTGACATTCCAGGGTAGTCCAGCAGAGGACAGGATAGGATGTGGAAGTTAGTGATGATGTAGGTAGATAGGTGTAGCGTGAAGTAGGGGTGAATACAAGATCTAACTGTAGGTGTGTAAAACCCTTGGTTAGTATGTGTCGTAAATCAGTAATGTATCAATTGTCGTAATTTGGATTTTGGTTAATGGATTTGTACCTTGCAAACTATGTTAAAACATGTGTTGGTAAAAGATAAGTTCCTTGATTATGATTGATGTATGTGAATTATTACTTTTAGTGTACTTACGTGAGGAATGTAAGCAGTAGCTACGCTTACGCAACTCGCCTACATAGTATAAATTACATGAAATATTGTTGAGTAATAATGTTAATTAATGTCGCTTAATGATTAATTATTGTCGTTTAGTAATTAACTATTGTTGATCAATGTTAACAGTGTCGATTAAAGTTAATAATGATGATTAATGTTAATAATGTAGATTAACGATTAAATTTTGTGGATTAAGATTAATAAAGTCGATTAGAGTTAATAATGTTGATTAATGATTAACTATTGTCCATTAATAATTAATTGTTGTTGATTAATAAGCAAAGCTAAGGTTAACCGAGATAGTGACTAATGCAATTGATTAGGATGCTTGATTAATTGTTAATTAGCTAATTACAAACTAAGGTGTAATTAAAATGGAAACAGGTACATGAGTCAATTAAATCTTAGTGAATTTTATTTAGTTACTATAATTACACATTGATAATGTTATGAATTACATTGAAGGGATTATGGTTCATAATTGATAAATTGAATTAGTTAAATTTATAATTGAGAGGGAATTAACATATTATAAACATTATAAACCATTAAGTAAAAGATTAGGTTAATAGTAGTTAATTAATTGACCATTACTGTTAATTAAATTAAATTGATGAACCAACCACAAATTTAAACTATATAATATTTATGTAACATTTATTATTTATTAATTAAATGGTCAAAAAATGGAAATATTAGAAGGGAAATGTTTAAGACTATGAAATAAAATAAAAGGGATTTAATTAATGAAATTGGAAGTTACGGTTGGGAAGTGACCCCAACCCACACCTTTTAATATTATTTTAAATTATTAATAAGAGTCCAAGTCCAAGTTGAGGGCTCGAGGACTTACATGGTAGCTGAATGGGTTGGATGAAATTTATGAGGAAGATAGGGGTAGTAATGGGAAGAAGAGTCGGCAAACTTAGTATAAGATGGAGAAAGGGGGAACTTTACCTTAGGATTTTGGAGAATTTTGAGAGAGCAGAATTGGGAGAGCAGAAAAGGAGAGTTCTGGTTGGAGTTTTTGGAAGGGATACAGCAGCTTGGGCTTGTACTCGGTTTGGGCTCGGGGGTCCAAAGGGGTACCTTTGGAGCTGGGTGGTCGGCGAGACCTCGCCAGTTGGCAGGGTGGCAAAACTGTTTTGGACTGGTTGAGTTTCAGAACTGTGGGAAGACTTTTGGCTGCAGGGAAAAGCAAGGAAAAACAGCAAGCGGGGACAACAACAAAGGGAGATTTGCAAGCTACCTACAGGTATTTTCCAGCAGGTATGTTTTATCATTCTACCTTGTCAAATTCAGTTGTAAGTTAATTAAAAATGGTTATATGCTGTAATTATAATCTGCTACCCCCGCACAAACATAATTGGTAAATTACGTGCTTATATGTTTGCTGCTGAGAATGAAAACCTGTAATTGATGTTAGAACAATAGCTGGAAAACATATATATATTGAAACTGTAAATACTGTTTTTACAGCCAATAGGAACAACAGAAATTAAAAAACATAAATTTAAAATAAAACGTAAACAGTAGAAGACAGATTTTTATTGGGAGTTGTAAAATAAACAAAGGACCCAAGTTGGGGTCTTACAACGTGGCTCCTTCCCCCACGCCACGCTGGCACCTCGGCACATGGCGTGACCGGGCCCAGCTGGCAGCGCCACACGTCGTGGTTGTTGGTGTCTTTAAAGCGGCCTTTATGGTGGGCTTTTTTCCCTTTTGCCGACACTTTTCCCACACTTGGTTTTTGGTCCCGTATATTCTTGCTCGGGCCCTGTTTGTGGCCGCTCCGCCACCCCCGTCCCTGTTCACTCCTGCTCCGGTTCTTGAACACTCCGGCTTTGGTTCTGCTCCACTCCTGCCGTGCTTCTACGATGTGGCGGATGGGTGGTGCTTTCCTCCCCGACCGATGGCGTTCGCTGCTGTGGTTTGATCTGTCCGTTGGTTCTCCCTACATTGACGATATTATGATGCCCACGACGCACAATATGCCCATGGACTCGTCTACAGCAGACCCCATTGGAGGGTTTCGTTGGTTCGGTGGTGGTGTTGTTGGGTTCCTGCTCGGCTGGTTTCGCTAGGTTCCTCTTCACGGCGGTATTTGGTCCCTTCCTGCTCGCGGCATTGGAGAAGGATGTTCCTGCTCGCACTTCTTCGGTGGCCCTGGCGCTGGTAGGTTTCGTTGGTTCGGTGGTGGTGTTGTTGGGTTCCTGCTCGGCTGGTTTCGTTGGTCCCTTCCTCTTCATGGCGGTGGCTGGTCCCTTCTTGCTCGCGGCGTTGGCGAATGTTGTTCCTGCTCGCACTTCTTCGGTGGCGTTGGCGCTGGTAGGTTTCCTACCAGCCACTCCTGCATCAGTGTTTTTCAACACTCTCAACCTTCTGGTGATTTCGTGGACCATTTGGGTTTTTATGTGGCATTAGGGGTTTAATTTGTTTATGCTACAGCAGGGTTTAGGAATGGTTTATTATGCAGTAGGGTTTATGAATGGTTTATTGTGCTCATGTTAATTTGTTTATGAATGGTTTATGATGCAGTAGGGTTTATGAATGTTTTATTGTTTATTCATTTATTAGGTTTGAGGTGAATTTGTTTCGGCTGAATTATTGAAGGTTCTATGGTTTATGTTGCAATCATAATTTCAGGTGAATTATTGAAGGTTCTGTGGTTAATGTTGAAGCTGCGTTTAAATTTTTTTTAGGGTGTATGAATTAAGGTTGTGTTGCAACAACGTTTAAATTTTTTTTAGGGTTTATGCAATCATAGTTTGGGCAGAATTATTGCCTGTTCTATGGTTTGTGTTGCAGCAGGTTCTATGGTCTGTGTTGCAGCAGGGTTTGCAAATTTTTTAGGTTTTATGTATTTGGTTTGTGGTTTGTTTATGTTGCAATCAGCGTCTGGGCTGAATTATTGAAGGTTCTATGGTTTAGGTTGCAGCAGGGTTTATGAATTTGGTTTGTTGAATGGTTTATGTTGCAATAATCGTTTGGGCTGAATTATTGAAGGTTCTATGGAATATGTTGCAGCAGGGTTTGTAAATTTTTTAGGGTTTATGAATTTAGTTTGTTGTTTGTTGTTTGTTATGTTGCAATCATAGTTTGGGCTGAATTATTGAAGGCTCTATGATTTATGTTGCAGCAGGGTTTGTAAATTTTTTGGGGTTTATGATTTCAGTTTGTTGTTGGTTTATGTTGCAGCAGTGTTTATAATTTTATTGGGGTTTATGAATTTTGTTTGTTGTTGGTTTATGTTTCAATCATCGTTTGGGCTGAATTATTGAAGGTTCTATGGTTTATGTTGCAGCGGGGTTTGTAAATTTTTTGGGGTTTATGATTTTAGTTTGTTGCTGGTTTATGTTGCAATCATAGTTCGGGTTGAATTATTGAAGGTTCTATGGTTTATGTTGCAGCAGTGTCCCTAAATTTTATCTGGTTTATGAATTTAGTTTGTTGTTGGTTTATGTTGTTGGTTTTTGTCGCAGTAGGATGGTAATAGTTAAAAGTCAAAACTGCATCATACAAGGGATGGATTCCAGTTGACAACAGTGACTTTTTCATTGTCTCATCTTATTGGAAGAATACTCATAATTCAGTTGTTGATATCAGCAAGTTTGCCAAATTGGCTATTGTTGATGCAGTTTACATGTGATCTGCTCCATCTTATGATCTGTTATTGTTGATGCGGTTTACAAGTTATATGCTATTGTTAAATTACAAGTGTATGATGCAGTTTTTACTTTTAACTATTAACATCAAGTGATCTGCTGCATCTTATCAGTCCATTGCTTGCATTATGGGCCAATAACTTGCATTATGGGAAAAATAGAAGAAGTTAAATTAGTTGTTGCATTATGGGCATTTATATACACATGGTTTTATTAAACAGTTTGTTGGCTTGATTACTGTTGTAGGTTGTTCTAGCCTTCAAAAGGATATTGAATTTGTTTATAGGAATGTACATACACTGGATCTAATTTAGGCCTGTTATGTTGATTAGTATGATACTGTATTAAGGTGTAATAAGCCATGCATGAGAGCCCTCCATGGAACATTCCTTATAAAAGCATTATTAATAATAGGAGAGAAATATGGGCATGTTCCCAATCACTTAGCATTGCATCGATGGGTATCACACCCACGTAATGGTTCAACCCCATTCCTAACTGCTACTTTAAGGAATATAGGGGTCAAGAGTTGTAAACCATAGAACCTACTGCAACGTAAACCATAGATTCTTCAATAATTCGCCCAAACTATGAACCTTCAATAAACCATAGACCCTATTGCAACATAAACCATAGCCCACGATATCATCAAGGATGAAGCTATTATAGTGATATTGGGATTCTTCTATCTCCCTTTGAATTTTGGGCATATGGTTGTAATTCAGCCCAAACGACTGCAACATAAACCATAGACCCTACTGCAACATAAACCATAGAACCTTCAATAATTCAGCCCAAACTACAGCAACATAAACCATAGACCCTACTGCAGCATAAACCATAGAACCTTCAATAATTTAGCCCAAACTACTGCAATATAAGCCATAGACCCTACTGCAGCATAAACCCTAGAACCTTCAATAATTCAACCCAAACTATGATTGCAACATAAACCAACAACAAACTAAATTCATAAACCCTAAAAAATGTTAATGAAATGTTTAATCGGAGAACATTACAGCTTGCTGTTGAATGATGAAATTGTATGTTAAACCTTATGATAAACCCCTGATTACAATGCCGCAAACATCAGGGAATGATATGACCTAGGATTGTACCCAAAATGGTCTAGGATTGTATACAAAATGGCCATGTTGCAGTAGTTAGACCCAGTGATTACAAAATCCACAATGCAATGTGGTCACAACAAAAACTTTGGCACCCCTATATGACACTCCTATGCTTGATGTCGTCCAAGATCTTCACTGCCCAATATTGTTGAGTTTCCTACTTGAGCCAGGTTGGTTGGCATACCTAACAATGGCTGATTAGGTTGTGGTTGGTTGCCTCCATATGATATCCAATTTGCTTCTTGTAGCCATGGAGGAATTGAGTAGCCACAGTGCACACTTGTGCTACTAACCCCTGCATTAGGTTGAGCCCCCCGATAATCATACATATGTCTGATACCTACACTGGTATGAAGGAATAAAGTGGGCATGCGCACTTGTTGATAGCGGGGGACTTGGATGTTTAGGAGGTCTTGGAAACATGGAGTATTATCTGCAAGATGTTCCAATGTGTTTGGCATCATCCTACTCCCCTCCACTATGTTTGCATCAATGGTAGAACTTTCAGCCACCCCTTGTTCTTTTTGAAGCAATTGTTGAGCCTTTCTAAATTCCTTTTCCTGCCTTGCCATTTGTTTTTGATGAGCCTTTTCTTGTCTTTCTTTCTCTCTTTCAAGCCTTTCCTGTGCTTGAAGTTTTGCTGCAGCAATCCTTGCAGCCTTCTTTTCTTTAGCTAAGTCCCTCTTTTTCTGCTTTAAATCCTGGATTTCAAGTTTCCTATGCTCAGACTCAACCAATAGTTTTATATAGTCCTCTGAGGTGAGTAACTGTGAACTTCGGCATAGACGAAGATTGTCTGTTGTTGCTTGCCTTCTTTTTGTTGACACTCTCTCTACTGGTAGCTTTAGGAACCGACCAAGAAACTGGCCCTTCTTTGACACTTGTTGCTCCTTGCTTGACACTTGCCTTTCAATATTTGGGTCAATGTTCTCCTGCTCAATCTGAACCATATTGTCCTCTTCAGCTGGAACCTCATTGTGGACACTATCTTCTTCCAGGTTTCCATTGTCCACAAAATAATGAACAATTTCATCTTCCAATTCTCTTGGCTGTGAAGGCATGTTCATGTTTTCTTCATTGGTCTTTGAGACAATATTTTTGTCCAAATTCATCATGGCTTCTGCCAGCCATGATGGTGGGGTAACCTGGCTTGGCAAAGTCAATTCTCCATTGCTGCTTCCTGGTGCATGATCAACGTTTTCATTGACATGATCAGAAGCAGAAGTTGCAGTTGTTTCTTGCATAGAGACATTAAGAAGATTATAAGCAAAAGTTGCAGCTGTCTCAGTTGGTGTAACAACCTCCATGTTACTGTCAATTGGTTCATTGTTATATTGTGTTTCACTTACCTGTTCTTCTTCATCACCACAATATGGTCCTCCTTGAGAGAGGGATATCATATTATTAGCAGCAACAATGTCTTCCTCTACCTCCACATCTTCTTGGGATTCAACATGTGCTTGGACATCCTCTTCTTCCTAACCATTCTGATCAAATGCCTGGCTACAACTAGTATCATGCATGAGAGCCTCAGAATTCAGTGGCCATATTCCAGTCCTCTTAAACCCAGCCTTGATATTCAAAGGCGTGAGAGCCCTTTTAAAGGCTTTACTTGCAAGCTCGGCTAGCTCAAACCTTTTTTCCTCCACCCCTAGATTCTTTGCCATCCACGAAGCTCACTCACCCCTGAAATAGTTCTTGAAAGGCCCGAACACACTGACATCTAGGGGTTGCAATCTGTGAGTGGTATGAGCAGGCAGTGTCAACAGGTCGATGCCCAAATTGTTAGCCTCCTCGATTGTTTGCACAACAATGTGGCTTCCATGACCATGTAAAACCAGCAGGTGTCTATTTATAAGTGAGACACCGCCTGGTATAGATGCAGCAAAGTGAGTAAGCCAATTCAAAAAGAGTTCTTTGGTCATCCAAGCTGTAATGTCCCCAGTTTGACCCCAGGGCATTAAATTGTAAATGATGTAATATTGTTATAAATCGTGGTGAGGAGCTCAAGGCCAAGGCCCCGCCATCGATTTATTGATGCATACGGTTTGTGTGATAGCTAGGCACGTTGGAATTTCAACATCATGTAATATGCATTTTAATAAAAAAATTCCCACAACTAGCTATGCAATGCAACAAGAGATGGGGGCATGCTTTTACAAGGAATTGGGAGGGAAAACATTCAAACCCTTGGAGCCAATCAAGTCAAGCCAAGTGTCAATGAGGGAACCCATCAAACCCTCAACTACCTAGGTTGACTTTTGTACCCAATCATTGATTTCTCCTAAGAGTTAGTTGAGGTAGTTAATGCCTTGGGGAATGAGAGGTATGGCTGTCCAAATTCGGGTATGGGCAAGCCACCCTGCATGGGAAATCACGTTTTGCTTCTTGGGCAAGGAAAGAGCCATGAATTGCTCCCCAAGCCATTATCCATCAACCAGTTCCTCTCCCTCAGGAGGGGGGGAGCTACCTGGGCGTTTTCCAGCCATGTTTTATGGTTTTCCTTGATCCTCAACTGGGAGAAAGGCGTTTTTGTGTTGTATACCAGTGGGGAAGAAAGGGAAATCGAATTGGGGTTCAATAGAGATCGTTTTGGGCTGTTGAATGTTGAGATATTTGGGGAAGAAATCATTTTCCTCCCTATGGTTGTTTGCCCCATCCCACAATCCGTTTTTGGTTGGAAACGTTTTTGGGAAAACCCATGGCCACCTTATTCGTAAATCCCATTGTTTAAAAGGTGTATCCATTCCCAATGTTGTGCTTGCTGGGTGAGAAAAGAGTATGTTGGGGTAGGGGTTATGGGTATCTATTGCTTTGGCTTGAGCTTGAGTGCAAGCATCCAGGGTTCAAATGTAGCCTGATAAACCCAGCTGTGGACTGGCTTGGCTCAGATGAAATGATTAATTAGCTGTGTGTGAGCTTGAATGTCCCTTGTTCCTTGTAAGAATCATGCCCAGCTCGGGGGTGGCATTTGTGTTGAGAGGTTGATGAACACAACTGGCCTATGGTTGGGTGGAACGTTGCAGCGACATAGCTAGTTGTTTGGGACAAATTACACAATGAAGATAAGTGTATTCTCCATGTGTACTTTACTTCTGCAATGTATTAATTGTTGACTGTTGATATGCTGTATGCATATGATATGTGTATGATGTTTTAATTTTGCTGTGCATATTTTCCTAATCTGCATCTGCACACCATTGTTTTTGTGTGTATGAAACTAATGAATGGGCTAATTTTATGTAAAAGCCCACAGATTGGTATCATGTTCCTCCTGTGCATTGGTTAGATAGGTGGGGACATTACACAAGCATGGGGATGTGTAGCCATGCATGCACTTGGTTCACAATTCTGTATATAGTTTTTGAGTTGAGTTTTACCTTTAAATAGATAAAATCCAAGGATTGAAGCACCAATTACATTGACACAACATAGAATAGTGATCCACTCCCTGCTCCTAGGAAAAATCTTTGGCATATTACGACTCCCTCTCATGGAAATTACACGCATGCCACAGTTCCTTCCTGCCTGTAAACCTGTTTCATCACAGTTCCATATATGGTCTGGAGCATACCCATGTTTCTCATATGCACTAGAAAGGGTGGCATAGAACTTAGTCAGAATTGCAGGCCGTAGATTTAGAGCCCTGTCTCTATCTAGGCCCTCAGTTGTACGCAACACAAGGTCTGGATGCCTTTTTTTAAACCCAAACCACCATGACTTACCAGGAAACCCATCTTTGAAGGGGTTTGGCCTCCCTTGACAGATTTGAGCCATTGTGGATTTTAGTTGTATCAGCTCTAGCCCATGTCCCATTTTAGCCATCTCCTTACACCACTGAACCGCCTCGGCCTCCTCCTCTTCACTCATAACTGTAACAGGCCCTTTTTGCTTTGTATGTGTGAGCCCATTTATCCAATAATGTACTGAAGAGGTAACAACTCCATGTTTTTTAGCAGCAGCACGAATGGAATATCCATTGAGCTCTATATCATCAATAGCAGCTAGCATGTCTTCTTTTGTCCAACCTCTTATTGCACTGATGTTGGTGACTGAACTTGTTCCTTGAACTATGGTTGGAAGTGACTGTGTGGTTGATGGTGGGACAACAATGTCCTCTTCCACCACATTGTCATTCTCAACAACATTGCTGGGAGCATTGTTGGCATTTGAATGATCAACCCTCTCCTTGTCTGATGAGGTGTAGCGTAGCTGGGTACCCCTGCTCAGTCGACGATTTGTTCTCCTTGCATTGCTGACTCTTGCCATGCCTGCAACAACCTGCACATTTAGAAGAGAGGATGATTATGTAGAAGAAACTGGAAGTTGATCATAACATAAATGTAAATAACAGAAATGGAAATAACATTACAAGGGAAGTTGGTTATATAGAAGGAAACTGGAAGCTGATTATAACAGAAATATGAATAACATAACTGGAAATAACATAAACAGAAATATAAATAACATAAACAGTAACCTGAATCTACTGTGCACACACTTCTGATGGTATGCCTCCACTGTGCACACACTCTGCTGTTCGAATTTCTGAAATGCAACTGTGCACACACTCTACAGATCGAATTTATGAAATGCATCTTCATAAGGGTTGTGGTTCATTTATAGTTGTTTGCTATTGAATTGGATTGGTAAGAAGGTTGCACATGGATTGCAATCTCTCAAATTTCAATGTGTGTTGTGGATTGATTTCAAAGTGATCAAATGGCTGGGAGCTTGTCATTGTAGATGCCTGTGCCTTCATCTGTTTCATGATCCTTGTGCTTCCATCTATTTAATGGGTGCATTTAATGGGTAGGTGTCATTTATTGAATACAGTGGGTTGGAATGTTGAACAATCTTGCAGTTATGGCTGACACTATCCTTTCTGTTGCTTGAATAGGTTTCAATGAATATTTGAACAAGTTTTAATGAATGCTGGGATATTTAGGCTCCAATAGATATTCGTGGGTCCTCCTTTGATAGGTACCTTGCAGTAGGTGGCAAAAACGAGTTGGGTTATTTAGTTGTTCATGTACTTTTGGATCCCTGAGCAGATCTGTACTTAGTTGGGACAAGATGTTTTGTACTGTTTTTCATATAAAGACTATTTATTGACACTTATTGGCCTAGTCAGTTAATGGGCAATTTTTGGACATAATTCAAATATTTATTGCACTTAATATGGAATATGTATGTTTAATTTATGGGTGTCTTTGTGTCAATATATGGTGGTTATGTGGGACCAGTACTATGACAACTATTGGTCCCTGTTCAAGAATAGACAACTCTCCCCTAATGGGTTGCTTCACAACTACGTTAAGCTTTTTGCTTTGCCCGCCAGTCTCATATACCAGACACCCTGGCCAGCCTGTTGGACATAGTTCGTATGATTTTTTGTTTACAATGTTATATGTGTATAATTTAAAATTTTAGTATAATGTTTGTCATCGCAAAATTGCAATGGATTTGGTAGCAGAGAGAAAAGCAAGAGTCATGATGGTGATCAAGATCTTATTAGATCAGCAATTATGTGTAGAAATGATGAATCGTAACAGAGCTTGACAACTACGTTAAGCTTTGTGCTTTACCGGCGAGTCTCATATATCAGACAACCTCGCCAGCCTATCCTCTGTTTGACAAAGACGGCTCCATCCCATCCTTGTATCCATCATAAATTGTCAAATTTCATCTTTATTTTTGGCATGTTCTGCGCACATGGACACGAGTTCGTATGATTTTTGTATACAATGTTATGTGTATAATTTAAAATTTTAATATAAAGATATTTTTTTTATAGTTTTAATGATTTTTTTAAATGGATTTACTTATGGAATTATTTTTATAAATTTGTAATTACGATTTAATGGTCTTTACTCTTATATATATATATATATATATATATATATATATATATATATATATATAACAATAATTACTTTATAAATTATATATTATATATTTTAAGAAAATTATATATAAAAAATTGTGTTTTCAAAGAGTTTAAAAAAAAAAGATCAATCTAACAAGCTAACAAGCTAGTGTGTTAGAACTAAAGAGACCCTCTCATCTTTTGCTTTCATTTCCATTAAGCATATTTTTCATCAATCAAATCAAGCTGTTGACATCTTGTCAAAGGAATTTTTGAAAGAAGCGGAGGGCTTACTCTTATGAGAGGAATATGTGGAAAATTCTTTAGAAGATAAAGGTTCTATAGATATATGGAAGATAAAGGTTCTATATATCTCTACATGATGTAACAGTTTTTTTTGCTCCTGATATTTTCCAGTTTTGTGTTTAGTTTATATTTTTGGCCAGATCGTGTCACGATGTGACTGATGTTGCACTTGGGCATATCATGTAAGGATTTTTCTATATCTTCGACATTTTCGCCTGGACAACCAACTCCTCCGATCGTCGTCAACTGCGCTCCGACACCTCTCTCGGACCATCCACTTCCCATCTCTGACATTGGCGCCTCCCACCGCCTGTGGTCCCGAGTCAACTCCTATCATGCATGCCATATACTTTTCCATGCATATCATGCACCACATATATCTGTAGCTTCACTGTTCTAACACTGTTTCCAAGAGCCAATTTGAATTTTGAATTTGAAATTCCCGCGCAACGCGCGCCATGAAAGTGACATCTATGCAGGTAGGTAGTCGGAGGTTCTGTTAGGTTGTTGGCTCTCTGCAACATTTCCTAGAAAAGAGAACACTGAGAACAATGGAATAGTGATGACTCTTCATCACATGATAAACGAAGAAGGAATTACGGTGAGGGAATTTGGTTCTACCCGTGGAAACCCAACATTCAAGCGACACGCCAAGATGGTGCAGGCCTCCAAGGATCCTACTTCGGCTCTGAAGCGAGGGATGCATAAGAAAAATCCTATCACCGGGGAGTGGTGGCTTCACGCTCACAGACACCCTTACCATTATCTCATGAAATTATCGGTGGGAACTCCTCCATAAGATGTATTTCCCTCATGGACATGGGCAGTGATGTGGTGTGGGTACCCTGCACCCAAAAATATACATGTAACCACGACCGCCGGCCTGAATGCAGGAGGGTTTTTCTTCCAATAAATTCATCTTTTGTTGTGCCTGTAAAATGTGCAGATCCAAAGTGCAATGACCTATGTCAGAATGAGGGCAGATGTCAAAATGAGCAATGCGTTCGAACCATCCAAAACTATTTCGTTTGTTGTTGTTGGTATTGCAAGATTTGATAGAGGGTTGTCTATGTCTTCTCAGCTTAGTCCTATTTTTGGCAATAGATTTGCATATTGCATTCAGAGCCACAAAAAGAAGAGCAGCAAGATGGTGCTCGGTGAATCGGTGACAAGGCGGTCCCCAATGATATCCCTCTGAATTATAGTGCCTTTCTAACTAATTTTAGTGTATACTCTTACATTGGTCTAACATAGATTAGTATTGATGGAAAGTGCTTAAAGCTATGCTCCAAGCCATTGACATTTGACAGCGATGGCGACAGTGGAACCATAATAGATTTGGGTACTTCTTTCACTGACTTTCCAGGTGAAATCTATAACCAAATTAAAGATGAGTTTGCTTCTCGGATTGGAAAGAGATATAGAAGAGCTGATAAAGTTGAAGTTGAGGGTCTGTTTGGATTGTGTTATACTGTTTGTGGTGTGGAGAATATTAAGTTTCCTGAGTTTGCATTCCATTTCAAGGGTGGCTTAGATATGATACTGCCTTCTGAGAAAAATTCCAACCCTTGGGATTTTCATACAAATTCTCATGCATATTCTCATACATACTGCTTGGCATGACTAACTCAAGTGATTCGACAGGACCGGCTATGACCTTAGGGAGCTATCGATAGCAGAACTTTTATATATTTACGCCGAAGGCGTTCTTTTCCTGAGGGCGTGTTTTGGGCACAATTTTCAGTTCGTCTTCCCTCCATCAAATAAAAATAGGACACGTCACGCCAATACAAAACTGCCACGTTCACTCTCCTCCAGTACATAGCCGCTTGTCCACCGAGAGCGTGTTCTTGAAGTTTCCTCTCCTTTGTGTTTTCATATTTATAGTTACAATTCCGTCCTCCATCCCAGCCCTACACTTAATTTCCCCAAATTCACCTCGAACCCGGCCTTGAATCGATAGTTTTCAATTCCTCGATGTCGTCTATTCAATTCGTCGAGACCACGTGGAGTTGCTGGGATTTCTTCTCAAATGATAGACATCGATGGCTCTTAATTGGTAAGTTCTCCTCTCTGAGAAATCTGGGTCTGTTTTCCCTCAGCAAGTATGATATCTCTGCTGCACAAGGTATTTTCGATCGCTTAAGGTATTTTCGATCGCTTAAACTATGGTTGCCCAAATGACGAAGGTATAAGGCGGGACCCTGCTCCCACTGTGCTCCATCAATAATTTGACCGATGACTGAATTTAGGAATCACAAACTCAGAAGAAGTAACTGTGACATTAATTTCTCATATAGGAGAGTCGATAGAATTTCCCATTCGTGGGTTTGAGAGTTTTCCCTGGATTAGTAGTGGCGATTATATCTTTGAATTTCGTTTTCGTAAAGTATTCACTTACAGAAATGCAAATATAGATTGCCATCAAAGAATGCAGTATGTGTGGAGATTTGGGCATGGAGAAAGAACTTTTTCATTGCCAACAAACATATCGTAGAAATCCGATTTATATTTACTATTTTTAACCACGAAATACAAATCGAAACCCCATAAGCACATGCCGCAATCAATCTAAACAGTATAAACCTTTTTCCTTCCATCAAGATTCAGGTTCTAAACGACACTGCTACGGTTTCGGCTCCATCGAAACAGAAGATCTTCATCATTAGTCTTCTTGAAAGAGACAGATAAATAACAAGGATTCTCTTTGTCAATTCTCCCCACACCAAACTGATGAATACGATGATGATCATCAGTGGCCATGGAAGTCCTATTGATCAGAGAACGTTGTTATGCTTATCGATGTTCGTCGCCCTCTCTGGGACGCCACACTGACAAATAACGACTCTTCCTCAGAGATTCAAGAAATAACAAGACTCTCTTCATCAATTCTCCCCAAAAAAGGTTGATCAAGATGAGAATGATCGGTAGGAAAGCTCATAGTCTGGGGGAAAGGCTGATGATCAGACAACATCTTTGTTCGTGGTCGTCGTGTTTCTCTCTGCCTCTCAGACACGGCTTTCACGAGCCTTACGTAATCGTTTTCTCGGTGCCACATAGAAGAAGAGTTTGAGGTGACGGACATGGGGGCAGCCATGGTTCTAGGCGCCATAATGATGTCAGCATAGCTGCCCATCCCAGTGCACTCGATCGTGCTCCGCACATACCAATCTCGAGCTCTGGCGAGATACGGGATCAGAGAGAGAGCTTTGTTGAACTTATAGAAATCTCGAAGTCACTGATGCAGGGTTCTTTGGATCCATTTTGCGATCTAACTTTGAATCCAAAGGCTTCACGATTATATCTTATATAAATATATACATAAGATTTCACAGGGTCCTGAAATTATTGCAGAGAGAACAATTTATTGCTCGTATACATAGAGTCACATGGTCCAGAAATCTAGGAATAATGTACTAACTTGATGTCGTGCCTCTGTTGCTAAGCAAACACCTCGAATTTTAAAGCAAACCTGGTTTGTTTCCAAGCAAACACCTCGAATTGTTGATTACTGGTGGCTATGTATCCTCCAAAAGTAGCACTTCACATCTCCAACAACCAAGCCCAAATGAATCATGTCATACTTGTACTTAAAGGCAGTCAAGTAATTAAACAATAAATAATTTCATTCAACCACTTTGCATTCCTAAATCCAAGGACTTAGACTTGTCTTCCCATTTCTTAATGTAATGGGCAATCACCACTTGTTTGTTAGCATTCCAAGGAATTAACAGATGCCAATTCGACCACTCAGTGAATGTATAAGTGGGAAACACGTGATACTTGAACTGCACACATAAATATATTTTAATCCATTGCGTCAAACTTGTAGTCATGTTGTATTATATTTAGAGTTAAAGAAAAAATGTAGCAAATTCAATGTAGTTCCCCATTGGTGGAATACCATCAAAGCAACATTTTATTTTTTAGCAAAAGCAAGGCCACATCATGCTCGGATGCAAATGGAAATAATCAAAATTCCTTAAAGTAATCAGGGCTACTTAAGATCGTGCAGGGCTACTTAAGATCGTGCAGGGGATATTGCTTCTTCAATTTCCCTAAAAGCATTTTAGCCTTCGTGGTCCACTTGATATGTGTATTATTTCCTAACATCCGAGTGATTGGAGAAGCTAGTTCCACAAAATTCACCACAAACCTAAAATAATATTTTTAAAGTTTATCCTGATTTTTTTGGAATGGCTATATTGCGTGTTTGCTTAAATAATCTTTTTAAAGTTTATCCTGATTTTTTTGGAATGGCTATATTGCGTGTTTGCTTAGGAAAATAATGTTTATAATCGATTAAGAATAAAAAACTTATAAAAGTGTATTCAATTCAAGCCTTTAATCGATTAAGAAAAAAAACTTATAAAAGTGTATTTAATTAAAGTTATCTAATCATGCACATAAAATTCTATTTATTTTCATTATCATTGTATAAAAATCTATTTATTTTCATTATCATTGTTTAAAAATCTATTTATTTTTATTAATATAATAAATGTAATGAAAAACTTATCTTCTAATAAGTTTTAATTGTGACAATTTCACTTTCCTTCTATACAAATGCATAACAATATCTATAAAATATCTTCATTCTTATTATTAAATATATAAATATATTTCATAAAATAAAATAATTTAGATTCCCTATTAAATTACATTTAATTATTAAAACCTCACTTTTCTTCAAAGAAAGGAATCTTCATTTGAATTGTTGATTTTTTTGAGATTCAACTATATTCTTCTATTAACCAATTTATCTATCTTTTAAAACTATATTATTTATTTACCAATTTATGTATCTTTTAAAACTATATTATTTATTTATTATTGAAATATCAAATTAATCCTAAATGTTCATTCACTCTTATGCTTTCTAAGTTTTTACATAAAATTTAGAATAAATCAAAACACAATTTAGTGTTTTTAAGTTGTATTGAGATATCGGGGGAGGCAGGTGCAGGGGGGTCATTTTCGATCCTGGAGGAAATAAAGATGCAGACTTCTCTTGGGGACTAGGTATCAGAACTAACAATGAAGCCGAGTGGCTGGCAATGTACCACTCTCTTGAAATCGCTTCCACTATAAATATGGAGAAGTTACAGGTCTTTGGAGACTCTAGGCACGTAATTCATGCTATGAGGAATGGCATTCCCACTAGAGGATCTAAGAGCCAAAGAATTCGAAGAAGAATTAAGTATCTCGCTCTTCCTATTAACACACTCTTCTTCCACGTCCTTAGAGAACTCAATTCCACAGTAGAAAAATTGGCAAATGCAGGAGCTTCAATGGAAAAATGACAAGTTAAACACAATAATGCAATGGAGCATTGGTTTATACCCTAATGATCTTTATGATTATGAAGTTAATTATATTTCAAAGGTTCTCAAGGGGTCGTCACCTCCCTTATAATGGTCAACAGGCTATCCAAGCCCATGCCTTTTCTTGGCCGACACGCCACATACCATGTGCCCCCCTCATGGGCCTTACAGACCTCACGCTTGAGCATTTAAAGCACCAGGTGTGCATTTGGAATTTAGGCCAAACCATGGAGCGTTTCATTCCTCCTGCTTTCGTTCCGACGCTCAGATAGCTCAGCATCTCCGTTTTGGTTCCTGAACCCTTGTTGCTTTCAGAAGAAGGAGCTCCCACCTTCACTCCGTTCACTTCATTCAGCAATATGGACGGGGTAAGACAGGCAATCGCCACGCTCAGCCAGTTAACTTCAGAGATAAAGGTTTATTTGTGTAGAATGTATTCTGCAGTTTGTTCCAGTGTGGATCAAATCAAGGAGTTGGCCATGGAGAACAAGTATGTCCATTCCCGGCTCTCATGCCTGGAATCTCGCATGGATGATATGGACCGGAATATCATTGAACTCTTGGGGAAAGTGGACAACATTAAGGAAGACATCTCTGTCTTTATAAGCAAGCCACAATTCAGTCATGTCCAGGAAGCACCAACCATCAACCAGGAAATGCTGGATGCAGCCTCCGTTCAGCAGCAGAACTACGGTTAAATTCTCTCTACAGGAAAATTTTGGTTAATGTGTTTTTTCTATAGGTTTTCTATGAATTCCATACTCTGAATGTATTTTTGCCTCTTGTTATGTAACCAGTTTGTAAGGGTTTATCCCAACAGTATGAACATAATGTATAGGAAGATAAGATGCAAAGACTACAGTGACAAAAACTCTATCAAATTCTGCATTTTCCCCCTCTCAGAAGCAGAATGCTGGTTTCAAATTTTGTAATGAATGGTTGTGCACAGCCTTTTATCTATACATAATTTCCTCTGTTTTTGTTATAAAAAAAAGTTGTATTGAGATATACTTTTAAATAGCAACATTGTATAAGATAGAACAATATAAAAGCAAACACTGTTCATTAAAATCAATTTGCAGTGAACCTATAGCTCATTGGAAACTTGGAATGTAATTTTTTATGAATAACTAAAGAACACATACTTGTACACAAATCAATAGTCCTCGACTCCTTGTAATAGTCACCATATTACAATTGAAAGCATAATGAAAACTGTAAAAGAAAATCACCTGGTACAAGTGTCTTTGAAGTCCTTGCCCTTGTTAGGGATTATGATATACAAGTGCAAGTATATAAAAGAGACATTTATGTTGTTTCCAAGTGGGCATTGCCTTCAATTTGTTATCATGACAAAGATCTTGTAAATAATTAAATCATAGGGGCCTATTGTTTCATGAAACTTTTAGGTCAATAATTATTGGTTCTTAGTCATATGGGTTCATAATTATTGGCTCTCATTCAAATGTGCACATGTTTTCATGAAACTTTTATGCAATTATTGAGTCAGTCTTATTCGCAAGGTAGGTAAGTTGCTTCAAGAAAAAATGACCATTTATGGAAAGCAATTTCATGTTTTGCATCATTTGATTTTAAATAATAACTTATAAATCAAATATAATAACTTGATAGCTAATACAAATGAATCATAGATTCTTTTGTTTGAAAAAAAATTCAAGATTATATGAGTGATAATAAAACTTACTTCTTAGTCGTAAGCAACTTAATTTCAAACTTATATCATCTGCAGGTTGGCGTATAATGTCTGCGAGATCTCAATGGGTGGGTTGATGTACTATGTTTGTATATCTGAAAATAGAACATAATTTTTTGTTTCTTTCCATGTAAAGCATGGACTTGTTGCATCAACAACTCCCCTTGTTTTTTTAAGACTTCTAGAATTCAGTGTGATTGGAAATCATTAATGTTTGAAAATGTAAAAAGAGTGATAAAAGGAATATAACAAATCTAAAAAAAACTGGTGCTTTATTCAATTTCGAAAATGACTTGCTACAACGTTGTTGAGAATATATCGACATCACTAATGTTGGCTACCACTAGGGTCCACATTCGAAGTGCCACTATGAATCTTATAGGATCCTGCCATTATTTCTTGGTTGAATGAAAGACTTGAGATTGTTGTGTCTTAAGGTTATTTCCATTGCATTTGAAGTAAGTATGATTCAACTAATTATGGTACAAATTTATGGAATATGTTTTTTACAACAATAAAACAATCGTTCGATAACTTTATCTAAGAAAGTGAGAGCAGTGAAACACCTAGCTTATTGTTTACTTGTTTTCTTGAAATGAGCAACCATTTAAAGTTTGCTTTGACATTTCTCAAGAGAGAGAAATCGCTTGTCCCCAACATCATGTCAATCCTATCTATTTCAGAAGCCATGGTTTTAACAATTTTGAGTTTCGTTGAGAATCTTCTAAATTTGGAGCATGGAAATCATGAAGGTCAAGATAATATTTTGTTGCATGGATTTTTTTTTAACACATCTTCATATACTCTTCACAAGCAAGTAGAATTTGCTTCATCTTCATTGGGATAATAAGAGGCAAAGCGTTACAGGACTTGGGAAGCCTGAGCTAATTTCTTTCTAAATTGTTGGGAAAATATGCAATACATGCAAAAGTAGTGAATCAATTTGTTGATTGCATGTTACCATTCCTTGATAACTAACAAGTTAGAAAGAATAATCATTTCATCAAATCACACTCTCTTTTGGGTGATAGAAGTGCTATGAAAATGTTAATTATGTTTATTTTAGTTCATTGTTAACTTTGTCTACTATTAATATTCAAGTTCCTATTTGTGATGCCCTGAAAGGGATTTTTAAAGTTGACCCTCCACTGGCCTTTCCTGCAAAAGCGTGTAGCTCATTTGTGATGGTACTCAATGTAGAAGGTCAGGTCTACACCATGGAAAAACTTTAGTCCATGCACTTTGGGGGGTTCTTTTTCTCAAAATACCAATTCGATTTTAGTTTCCCCTTTAAAACCATTTCACCCTCTGCCAACAACCTATCGGCGTGTTATTGCACCTTTTTGGGGCAATTGCTAGTATATCATCGAGATAAGAATCAACTGGGCTTCACTTCAAAGACCCGCGAGACATTCAGCTAATTCATAGATTATTTTATGTACTATGTATTATACATGTCGTTGAACCAAGTTAATGGTTTAAACATTATCGCTGCAACTAAATGAAGTATATAATAGTTATTATAATTAAAGTATCAATTGTGAATTTTACCTTCATTTGCTTATGCAAAAATTCCACAACACCATGGATTTCTTTCGAGTGATAAAATGTTTTCGCCATTTTGGAGAGTTAATATATAACGTGAACATTTAATTATGTTTTTTTTTCACACGGAAAAACCAACTTTAATATTAATAAAAAAGCCAACCACAAGGTACACCATAATCTTCTAATAGAGATACAACATCATTAAAATATTAACTTTTTGTCTTGGTCTTATAAAAAAGAAAGTGTTTTTAAGATTTCTGTAAAAATTAACTTTGTGTTCCATAGTCATTTCATATTGTTCAGAAATCATAAAATCGTTATGAAGTTTTAACTAACTAAGCATTCAAGTCATTTAGGAGATGCAAAAAGAATGGATATCCATTCTCATGTAATCTAGTTTAGGAGATGCAAAAATTCGACGTCTCATTTTGTACAAGAAGATTTGGAGTTGTTTACATGGTTTATGTTTGGATATCCATTTTGTACATATAAGATG
Organism: Larix kaempferi; assembly: GCA_027924585.1. Lineage (NCBI taxonomy): Eukaryota > Viridiplantae > Streptophyta > Pinopsida > Pinales > Pinaceae > Larix > Larix kaempferi. Next base: position 15,040,593 of record BSBM01001346.1, read on the forward strand.
AGGAGTTATTTACATATTTACGTTTTTATAGTATTTGGTGGAATACATCATGTAGGTATTTGTTGCAAAGAGATGTTATGGTTGAGAAAATATCAAATAATTATTTCATAGAGTCAATTATGTTCATTCTAAAATATAAAGAATATAAATTTGATTGAAAAAATAATGAATAAATATAATTAAAAATCAATAAAGATATTTTGAAGTTTATCATTTCTTTATTAAAATAAAAATGATTGTAACACCTACCTCCTTTCTTTTCTGATAGAGATCGGATTAGATTAAAATCACCTCCTATGATCCACTGCACACCTTCAAAAGTCCTCCTCAGGTTGATCAGACTTGTGATGAAGTTACGTTTTTCAGGATAACTGCTGGGACCGTAAACATTAGTAACAATGCCTCGAGCATTAGTTCCCATGATGTGGAATTTTGCAGAGAGATTGAAGGCCATAAAGATGAAGTTGTTCAGGGATACCTGTCTGGGATCCCAAAGAATTGCCAACCCTCTAGCATGACCTACAGCATCTAGCGCCATAATCTTACACTTACTCCATACAGTCTTTGATTTGACTTCCAATTGATTTCCAAAACACTTTGTTTCTTGTAAGAATACCACCAAGGGTTTCTCCTTCATGATCTTGTTTTTAAGAGTTTCTCTTTCATATCTCATTTTCATTCTCCATGAACAAAAGGCATTAGACACACCATCTACATGTTTTGTATTTAACTTATTAAGCACACCATATACATGTTTTTGTATTTAACTTATGATAAACTCTTTTACCAAAGGATGTAAAAACTCTACTTTTAAGATTTATGTTCTATAAGGAAATTTTTGAATCTATTCGTAATCATTTATAATCATCGCATTATATAATTGTGGGCAAATTTTCTTTATGCAATTTATGTCCATATTACTTTTACATTACAAGAAAAATGTTATTTTACCTTTATGGTATAAAATAAATAAATAAATATTTAAAATACAAGTTGCAAATCACCACAAAGAATAAATGATTACAACACTTCTACCAAAGATTTTCAAGGACAACATCATGCATCCCATGTTGTATATACGTGAAATAAATTAAGATTGGTTTTTTACCCATGATAACATACCTATTATACTCTAAATGTGGTGAAGAAAAAACATTGATTTAGAGATGAATACGATATTTAATTAAAAACATTGTAGTGATAAGAATAGAATAAAATATTAGCTTAGGGGTTCAATTGTGCATGGTAAAAGTTCATATTGGTTAGAGTTTTTTTGTTCTATTTTGGTGTTTTTTATTCAAATTGCAATTTTAATTTTAAGAAAATGTATTTTTGGCAATTACAAATTCAACAATCAAAAGATTGAGCATAAATTGCAATTTTGACAACTACTAAGTCACAATTTGAAGTTTCAACAAGCATGTGGTTGATGATAAATTCACATTTTTTGTAAGAAATTGAGATAAGTACATATTGAAATTTAAGAAATTTTTTTAATTCAAATTGCAATTTCAACTTAAATTCCAATTTTGGCATTCCAACAATTATGACAATTAAAAATTTGGTAATTCCAACAAATATATGATTGAGGAGAAATTCATAATTTTTAATGCAAAATAACATTTTCATTAGTTGATGATTTTGCAATTTCAACAATAGACAATTATGGAAATTGTAATTTTTATCATAAATTGCACTTTAAGGATCTTTTAATTTGGCTATGTCATTGTTAATTGTGAATTTCCTATAACTTGCCAAATTGAAATTCGCTAAAGAAATTTCACTGATAAAGATTTGCACTTTCAACAAGTGGCGAATTGTGAAAGACTAAAGTGCAATTTTACCATACATAAATTGCAATTTCAATAATTAATTGATTGTATATTACAATTGCAAAGTCAATAATGAAAATATTGCCCATAAAATGCAATTTCAATGACTACAAATTCACAATTTCAAAAGTATATGATTGAGAAGAAATTTATATTTTTTTAATGAAAATGACAATTTCAACAATTGATTGATTGCAAATCCAATGACTAAGAATTGTAGTTTCAACAATTGGAGAGTTATAAAAATTACAAATTCAACAACTGGAGAGTTATAAAAATTGCAATTTCAACAATAAATTAAATTGCAATTTTTGCATTTTCAAAGTCAACAATAAAAAAGTTTGAGTAGCAATTACAATTTTAACCACTACAAATTTATAATTTCAACAAGTATATTAAAGAATAAATTCACATTTTTTAATGAAAATTGCAATTTTATGTGTACATTTTATGTTTAAAGGAAGCTAAATCAATAAGTCATATATTTGTTCATTGATGTTTTACCAAACATGGAATGGAGGGAGATTAAAGCAATGCTTAAATTTTTTGGGCAATGGATATGTTTCTTATGAACATAGTTGGGAGTCTTAGCTAAATGTTCATTCTAAAAGTGCTTTCAAATAACTCCAAATTATATATGCTAAAAAATTTGGTTGCATAGAAATAAGGTTTTGTTTGAAAACATACTAAAGAATGTTAATTTGGTTGTTTACAAAGTGTTTCGTTCTTTCAAAGAGATAGATAGAGATGATAGATCTCCAAATAAGAGGACAATCCGAGAGCCAATTCAAATTAAAAACTACCCTATTGCATACTTTGATGGGGCTTGTCAAGGCCCAATAGGTGCATGTTGAGCTGGTATGTGTCACTACTACTATCTGCAAATCATTCTTTCCAGCTCAAGATGGGTGTAGGCCCGGGAACAAATACTAGAGCAGAATTGTTGGCCTTCTGGGGAATTTTATTTTTTGTTGCATCAAAGGGCTTGAATCAACTTATGGTTTTTGGGGATTCGAAAGTTATCATTGACTGGATGAATGGAATTTTTGGGATCAAAATACTTAATTTGTAGTGGTACAAGAGAAAGATTCGATTAACTGATCATCATAGTATTAATCAAAACATAAATCCCATATTAAATTAAAAAATACAAACTATAACATTATTTAATTGATTGCATTGCACCATAAATTAATAAATAAGAAGGAAGGGAGTACTAGTACTTACCTCATGTACAACTCACAAGACTTTAATTCTTCTTCACAACACACACTCGACTCTTCTTATTATATGCAACTGAGTTCAAAAGGAATTGAGGTTGAATATATTTGGTTTTATTTCCTTTCTCCCCTTACTAGGGGCGTGTGGGGACTTGTTTTTTCAAAACAATTTTGAGGATTGAATGGCAGAGGAAGAGGAACTATTAGACTTTTAGGAGTCCATCCTTCTAGTTTGACCATTAAGGGATCTATTATATTTGTCATGAGTGAATCATGGGAGATTGGCATAAGGGTAAATATCCACATTTTCCTTATATCTTGATAGATAGCATGAACATATAGTCACACCTCCATTTGAATTGTTGTAATGTTTTGATTATCCAAAGAATGCCCCACTTGGGAATTTTATCAATGCTTTCAACGGTATTAGGCACTCCTTTTCAAAAAAATTGAAGTTTCCAATCTTATCAAAAGAACATTCGAAGCAAATTCATGTTGTTGGCATCAAAATTATCTAAGCTAAAGTGGGTTTGTCAATTCCTTCAAGTACAATATGCATGATTGGAGCATGGAAAGGGAGGCGTAGTCCCCATAGTTCCCCTTTGCATGATCATTGCTTACCCTATTCATGTATCACTCATCCAAACAATTCAAATGGAGATAAGGGAAGTAATGTCATCCATGCTCAATGTAAAGGAGGTCCTTTAGACAACCATTATGCAAAAGGTATTTGGTCAAAAGCCTCTTTTGGTGAGTGTGAAAAATATGGACTTATGCATTAAGGGGCTTGTGGGTTTCCCAGTATTTGTCTTTGGGGTGAATCAATTTGCAAAGTGTAAGATTGTTAAAAAGAGGAACCGTGTAACAATAATCCCTAGAAGATTTGGTTAATGATTGGGGAAGAGTTCATGCTAGACCAGACTTGAATGATGATCATTATTGGATGTATTATTATTATTTAAAACTCATTAGATTAATTGAAAATATAATACCTCCCAATCTAGCCTTGACATGATATGTCCTCATTATGTGTCTCATTCACCCCTTAATTTCTATATTTAACAAGACTACATAGTAGCAAACACCAGTCAAAATAGTTTAGAAGTAATTTTAATAAGGGAGGAAAATACTATGAAAAACGTTTTAACAATAATAGGTGCTTATATGTCATTTATTTGAACTAATATTTAGTATTTAGTTGTTGGCCAAAGTAGCCAAAGATATAAGGTTTCAAGTAATGAAGTGTTCATTTTAGCTATGTTCCATTGTCCACAAATAAGTAATAAATTATCTAATTCACATCTTATTTTTATTCTCTAAAAGAAATTCCAAAATAATATTTGAAGTGCTCATTTTAACTATGTCATATTGTCCATAAATAAGTAATAAATTATCTTATTCATATCTCATTTTCATTGTCCAAAATAAAAGACATTAGGCCAATTCATATACATGTTTGTGTTTTATTTACTATGATAAAATCTTGTACCAAAGGAGGTAAGAAATCTACCTCTAAAAGCCATGTCTTATAAAGCAATTTTTGAATCCATTCATAATCATCTCATTATATAATTGTGGGAAAATGTTCTTTATATAGTTCAGGTCCTTGTAAGATAATGTATTATATTATTTTTATACATTACAAGTAAAATCTATTTTAACTTCATGATAAAATAAATAAATAGAAATTGCAATTTTAGCAATAAAAAATTGCAAATTTTCAAGACAAATTGTGTTTTTTTTAAATAACAGATAAGATTCCTTGTATGAGTGGACTTGATTTTTCAAAATGATTTTGAGGATTGAACGATGGAGGAAGCTGAATTATTAGACATTGGAAAGTATCCTTCTAGTTTCAATTATTTATTCAAATTGCAATTTAAACTCTAGGAAATTGCAATTTTTGTAATTACAAATTCACAAATTCACAAATTCAATAATAAAAAGATTGATGAAAAATTGCAATTTTAGCATCCAGAGATTGCAATTTTGGCAATTTCAATTCAATGGCATCCCAAGTTCGAACCCCACAATTGCAATTTCAACATTCAAGAATTGCAAGTTCAACAAATGGATAATTATTAAAATTGTGACTTTTTAATGAGAAATTGGAACTATATCATCCAAAAGCCGCAATTTCAATAATTCATTGTTTGCAATTTTGATATTTGCATATTTCATTTTCATAACTTTTTTATTTAAATTCCAATTTCAACTTTAGTAAATTTCAATTTCGACAATTATAAATTCACAAATTCAATAATAAAAAGATTGAGGAGAATTTGCAATTTAAGCAACTACAAAATTGAAAACTAATATATCAAATTGAGGAGAAAAGACACATTTTTTTAACAAAAAGTGCAATTTCATTATTGATTGCAATTTTAGATGAACAATTGCACTTTCAACAATTGGAGAATTATTAAAAAAATCCAACAATAAAAAGACTCAAATACAAACACCAAATTCCTTAAATAGTTGTCACCACTGAGATAGTTGTCACATTTGGGCAGATAGAGACTCTTACATAAGATTAAAACCAAAGTTAGCTGGCTACATTGGAACTCTAACGACTAACTGTGTTGGAAAATACTAACGCGAACACCCCCCATAAGTGAAATGTGGGGAGGAAACAAAAAGAAAAACAAGGATGGATCTTGGCAACTAAGCCTAATGAGGTACCCATTTACAAACTCTCGTAATTGGAGAAAAGGAGAAAGCCTCATAGGAAAAAATCCTCCCCAAAAGAGAGAAAAACACACACGTTGAAAAAAGCATTAGGGTTGAAACTGAAGAAGATCTCACAATGATGCAGTGAATGGCAAGCGAAGGAGACCCACAAAAAATCTGAAGAAGACTCGAGCCAAATAACCTCAATGAACATGGTTGAACGTTGAAGAAGTGGAAAGGTTGAAAAGGCACGAAAATGGTAAACACTAACAACCCCCACATCAATGCTCCAAAGACATAGGTGATGGTCAGAAACCAGAAAATCCTTCGAACAGAATCACACGCCATCAACCATCGAACAAACAATGAGGCCCATGGACACTAAAATATCAAAACAAGAAGTATGGTTGAAAGTCTATAAAGGGCTCGGAAACTCCACGTTGTTAACGCCATCAAAGATACATCTAGAAATCCAAGCAACAAGTTTCAAACTCTTGAGTATTGAATGAATGTTCCAAATTGCAGAGGCAACAAGAGCTAAATGCACACATGTCAAAATAAACTGGTTCTCAAGAATGAATTTGGATAATCGAGAAAAAATCATATGCTGAGTGTCCCGTATATGGATGCCAATCCATCTCACTGGATTGCATGGGTAACTAGACGTTGCAACCGCCGAGTCAAAATAGGAACTGGTGCTTGATACGAGGCTCACACTAAGGATGCTTGATCTCGATCAAACATGGTGAATAAAAAATCACTTGAGGAAGCATTGCATACCACCGCCCCACACTGCTTAACTGAGTGGGAAAGATGACGACAATGCATGTCAAAACTGATGACAAAAGTATGGAGTACAAGCTAAAGGAAGCAAAGATGCAAAACAACCTAAGCAAGAAACACTCCAAAGTCGTGAGCTCCAAGACATTGTGAAACAAGGCATTATAGGGAGACAAACTCCCAGTCACACTCCTAAGACTATCTGCACGAGTGGCCCAGAATCCACTACTCAAAGGTGCAAAATGAGAGGTATCATAAATAACCATCATCGATAACAATCCTCAATATGGGTTTCAACAAACAGAGCCATTTAGATACCCATTTACAATAAAGGAATCATATCATTGGGTTCATGGGAAAAAGCAATGTGAGTGCGGAATGCTCTTCGCATCTCCTCAAATGTTATGGAGACTCCATTAAGAGGTTATGGAAAAGGCATTGCCAGTAACCTCAATAAATGCTATATTTGAAGACTCCATTCGGGAGAGTGACCAGTTAGTAGTAGAAGAACCATGGCATATTCTCGGTGTTTGATTTTCTTATTGTGTGTTTTCTGTTGGGATAATTAATACTCCAACTTTGTCCACCTTAGCATTAATTACCTCTTCCTAGTAGTTGATGATGTTTTTAGCCCCCTAGTGGTGTGAATATTTCATCTAGGACCCATTAGCCACTTGATGCGCCCTACATGCACTAGGAAATTATGACCCAAAATCCGATGAGAATATCCGATGAAATTGACCGTGTCGTCGGATTTCACCTTCAAAATTACGAATTTTGATCAAATATTTTTTAATTGATACATGGCCTTGTCGGATATTCAACGGGTGTCGGATATTCGACGACTTCGGTCAGATATCTGACAGGAGACGTCGAATATCCGACATATACTCTGTAATGCTAACTATGGTTACCTTGTTGGATATCTGACGAATCTTTAAATTTTAAAATCTATAAATAATGGAAACATTCCGACGATTTGAGGAAATTAAATTCTTCGCACGGATTGTTTTCCGTAAAAGAATACACAATTATTTCTATTGTTTTTGTGATAATTAAAAATAGTGAAGTGTGGAGCTTGATTTTCTAAGATCGATAATCTTCATTCAAGCTCTTTATGGGAAAATGTCAAATAGCAATATTCCTGATCCAGACGAACAAAATCAACAATTGCTTGCTAGATTGTGGGATGGACTGAAAAGAAAGGGTGATGGGAAACGTTGTTGTCCATGTAGTTAATGCAGGGGCTTTAAAAGGAGAAGAGTAAAGATCACAACAGCCATAAAACATTGTAGGGAACATGGACACGCTGAGGGGGGACATGAATATCGTCCATTTGTAAGTTTTGCATTATATATGTTTTTATATTGATTGCTTTTGTAAATGTTTGTATTATTTTAATATTTCTTATATTAGCTTATATCTATTGATGGTTTCATGTAATTATAAAGAAAAGACATCCTACGACATATCGTCCGGAGGAAGTGCTTTTAGAACAAGTACCGGAGGAACATGGATAGTTGAAGATGATGGTACAAATACATTGATCCATGATTTTAATGTTAGAATGGATGATGATGATGATCATCGTGAAAATGATGGTTTTGATGATATTCATGATTTACGTCTTCTTGAGAAGGCATACGAACCCCTTTATGAGGGCTCCAACACAAATCTTCTCTATGCTATATTGTTGATAATGAATTTGAAGGTTATGAACGGTCTTTCAAACATATCAGTCACACCGATGTTAAGGTATGTAATATATTCCATCACATAATATATATGATCGCGCTAAAGGTTATCACTGTTCGTCTAATAATTTTATTGTTAATTCATAATTCAAACTAATACGGTTCAGTCCAATTGAGTTCCACCTGAGTTCCTGACTATAGTGGGGTGTTTGAGCTCCGATCACCACTGATTGTGATCTAATGCGCCCTTTTCTAGCAATCTTGCATGACAAACTCACTATTGTTCCCTCCTTGATCAGTCAACTGACAGTAGCTTCAGTTCACTAAGATTAACAGGAATCCCCTTGGGGTATTTCTGATATCTTTGAATACATCTCTTGACCAGTATTCCAAAGGAAAACTAATCAATCAAATCCAAAATGGGTTAGTGTCCAAGTTCTCCTTGTATGCATCAAACAACGAGATGAAATATTTTAATAGTAGTGGTGACAATTCCCAACTAGCTAATACTTTCCTTACATCGTCACCATTGTGGAAAATGAAAGCTATCCTGCCCCGAGCCAAAATATATGAAGTCGGAGAGTCCTAACAAGCCTTTCCAATTCTTGTTGTTCCATTACTTTATACTTTTATCCCCAAAATGAAAACATTTGACTATGGCAATAATATCCCTTTGACTTTGCCAATAATAGTTTACATCGCAACTTTGGGAAGCATGAGTACAACTATATCCCCCTTTTTTACTATCAAAACACAATTTGGGAATCTTTGACCTATTTGAAGTCCCAAGGCTTGGCCTCATCTACCCAAGAAGGAATATGGTCCAGCACACTAACTTGTGTACATCTGAATCATTTCAAAATGATGAATTATATTCCTCCACGACTCCAACTAGGAACTCCTCCCTAGGCATCGAAATCCAACTCCATAGTGACATTAGTGACAACTCAGACCATTCGTTTGAATTTCACCTTATTCATCTTTCATGTTGCTTAATCCACTCATCATTATCATTAACAAAGATTTCCCTTTGAGAGAGACACCCCTTTGTTTTAGTTACAAAAAAATATCTTAGGGATTTAATACAAATTTATCCTTCCTATATCACTTCCATGATATCCATGATTAGGTATACACTACAAGGGAATCTTATGAGCTCTAATTACTGCTTTAATCGTGGTGATTCTATACTATTGTTATTCATATTGATCCCTTTGCTTAACTATTACTAATATTTAACTAACTAAAATAATATCTTCATTTCTACTTGCAGAACAACACACAATTGGGACCTCAATGTCCCAATTCTGCATTGTTTTGCAGAATTGAGAAAGAACCAATCACTTGACCCTCATAATCCCTTGATGATAAATAAGGTAGATATTTTCTTCTATTTACATATCCACACACTAATCCTTGAATAATTATGAGATCCTCAATCTGTAAAATATTAACTTTAGTGTATATAAAAACGTTATACATATATCAACTATGGAGGAGGTTTGCTCTAGTATATCTAAAATATATTTATAGTATATCTAAAATATATTTATATTTCACCAAGACGGAGAGATAGTTTCTCCTAAACTTCATCATTATCATTTAAATTGGAATTAATAAGATCAACTATATTATCATATTAATAAGATTATTTATATTATCGTACTCAACTTTCTCAGGGACAATCTTCTTCATAGCCTTACTTGAATCATTTTGGGTTGTTTAGGGTTTTTTCTCACCAAAGATAGAGAATAATCATTACATGCTTTATGATTTACATATATACCTACAAGTTGTGTAACAATAAGGTTGAAAATGAAAAATTCTTCTTTTTTCTAACGTTATCCTTTGATGAAATGTGTGGTAGATATTATTGCCTATTTACATATCTTCAATCTTTGACATCCTTGATTACTACAGAGATCCTTTCTCTCTATTATGAATCCTAATGCATCTAACAAAGATAACGATCATGGAGAAGGTTCATAATGCATATCTAAAAAATACTTAGATTTCTCCTAGAAAAACACTTTACCCCAAACTTCATCATTCTTATTGAATTTCAAAATATTATAGCAATCTATCAATCTAGCATTGCAATTAATTATCTAAAGGACCATCTCTTTCATATTCTTAACTTTCATCGTAGAAAATTTAGGTTGTGTTCTCACCAAGAGTATAGAATGCTTATCACATCTCTTGTGATCACTTTATATGTATGTTATGTAAAATGATCTTGTATTTATATTATCAATCTCAATGTACATGATAATGCATTTTACAAAGTCATTACGAAGAGACTTCACAAAGTATATATCTAAAATATGGATATTGAAATATACTTTGATTTCATGAAAGGCGAGTCAGTACTAATTTACTTCATCTTTATCATTAAATCTTAAATTACTAAGAATACTTCTATAAAAATATTAAAGTATCTTCATGCATTTTCTTTCATTGTCTTTGGTTCCATCTTTTATAGTTTAGGATATGTGCTCACCAACTGAGGATGGAGATGTCATCACTAACTTGTCATCATCATATATATAATAAGCTATCTAATAGAAAGACTAGATAGGAAAAAGTCTTCATTTTACTATATTTACCCATTATTATGCTTATGGTATATTTTAATACCTATTTAGAAACAAAATATAAAATATATTTAGTTTCATTAAAAAAAGTCAATTTCCCCTAAACTTCATCACTAATATTGAACTTTAAATTATTAAGAATAAGTCCATCTCATCATATGCCTTTCAATTAGTATGTGTTTATGTAACATGGAGACTAAATAGGAAAGAATCTTCATTTTTCTTGTGTTAGGGATACTTATGAGATATATATCAAATAGTATTTCCTATTTAGATATTTACACACTTAGAGACACTCAATCCATTATAAAATCTAATGATGTGTTTGCATAAAACATCTTGTATTAGTACCAATTATTTATTCAGTAGACCAAGAAAAGGCATAGATCTTTTGAACTTTGAGATGGACATTTCACATCAACATAAAAGCTCAAAATTACTCAATTCATCATAAAAGTTAATGTATCATAAAAGTTAATGTATCATAAAAGTTAACGATGCATTTACCTTTTCATTAAAAAGTTTACTCTAGTTCTAGCCTCACCATTATTTAATATAACCCCAAAATGGTCATAGATCTTTTCAACTTTGAGATGAGATTTCACATCAACGTATCTCTTCCATAAACTAAAGCTCTGAATTAGGTTCTCCATATAACTAAATTTTTTTCAATGAATAGAGATTTCTTTGACTTCTTCCTTCTAAACTTTTTATAGAATTAGTTTTATAGTTTGTTAATAATTTCCTAGTCTCATATTTTTCTAACTATATTTTGTTAATTACTTCTCAAACTCATTTTTCTCTAACTATATTTTTTAATCACTTCTAAGTCTCATTTTTCTCTAACTATATTTTGTTAATCACTTCTCAACCTCATTTTTCTCTAACTCTCTCTTACCACATTTCAATATGCCTATTTTCATTTTTTGAAATTAAGTTAGACCTTCCTTTCTTTCAATAATATTATAATACATATCTATAAAACATGTATTAATGAGTAAAATGTTTACCACAAAATTTATTTCTTAGTTCTTTCTTTATATTTACTTCCAATGATAATAAAGTAATTTCTTAGTCTCTCCCCTACATTACCATATAACATGTGATATTCAGTTACAAAAATGATATTGGGTTTTTTCACCACTTTAAAGTGTTCAAACTAAAGATTCAGGTGAAGATTAAGGTAATGAATATAAAAAAAGTGCTCGGAACAAAAATAAAAGCTGGCAGACAGAAAAGCGATTCAGTGCACCATACACTTGTGTATGAGAAATAATATTGGGATAATGTGGCCATGAAATTATTTATTGGAGAGAGTGCAAATTAATCAGTGTTTGTTTCATGTCAGCAGAAATAAAATTCTAAATAATATTGGGATAATGTGGCTATGAAATTATTTGGAGCGAGTGCAAATTAATCGGTGTTTCATGTGAATTGCAATAAAATTAAAAAAAAATAAGAGACATTGGCTTTTGATAGACCAATTGTCTGGCCAAATTAAAATAAAACAATTGGCCCAAAGTTACTCTTATGCATTTTCACATCGTCTTCGTCGTTGAGACCCATAAGACATAAATGGAAAGAAAAATAAAAGTTTAACTGAAACATGGCTGATGGCGGAGGATTCAGTGAAATAATGAATATGCTGCACAGAGATAAATACCTATCGGATATTCAAAAACCTTTTAAGTGAAATGGTTTCCACTGTGAGATTGTGTCAACATTGTGCAACTTTGCAAGAACTTTTTTAGATCATTGGTCGCTCTACACCGTCGAGTGTTTTTTAAGTTTTGTATAAATATCAACATTTTTTAAAAGGAAAGTTAGTGTTTGTGGTATTATTTTGCAGAATAGGTTGTTTTATGCACCAACCAACATTTGAATACTGGAATCTCTGTTCTGATTAGTCTAGGAGTAACTTTTATCCAACCAATAGCAACAGAATGTAAGTGGTGTATGCAACTCTCCTTTAACTGGAAAGCTCAGCCTTGGGGTGTATATATGTATAATTTATACATCTTCACGGTTCACAGGTTCATTACGAGGTGTTTTAGAGTTCCTTGGAGGAGAAACTTGTTGGAATAATATCATTGATTATGATTAGGTGTAGTTTTTTCTTTGTCGGTTAGATCATCATGTCTATAGGAAGAAATGTCCTAACATTATTTATGATGTTTGCAATGGTTTTATGCATGTGAAACGCTGCAACATTTGACAGTCTATCGATTGTGGGCAGATGCCCATTCCATATCCTTTGAGTACCAATGATACAATCATATCCCTATGCCTACCTGAAACAAACAAACTAAAGATTGGTTTAGAGAAGCTCAAAATACTTGGCGGGAGAGGATAGTCAAAAGTAAACGACCATGTTTATTCGGTTGCAGAGTGAAGCGGATTAGCCATTTCACAAGACAATTTAATGATCATAGACAGATCTGAGGAAGCCATTGAAAATGATGACGCAATTTAGCCACCCAGAGTTTAACAGTGGAAAGTCCTAGATGCTTCCTAGGGCAGAATCGACGACCAACACTGAAAGGCTCAATCATGAAATGATCGTTCCCCCTTACATCTATGATATCCCCAGCCTCCCGCCCTCCGACAGGACAAACCTCACAAGACAGAACTCATGAGAAGATTCCAAACCTGAGGGTCGTCAGTAATCAAGACCCAGAGGTTAACAATGGAAAATCCCATAGAATTCCGAGAGCATACTCGACAACCAGGACCGAAAGGTGCAAGCCTCAAATCGTTCCCCCTTACATCTACGTTATGCCCGCCCTCTAACAGGATAAAACTCATGAAAAAATTCCCAAATCTGGGGATTGTGAGTAATCGACCACATATTCACCATGGCAGTGGTACCCGCTGAAACACACATTCCATATAACATGTGGTGCCCGCTGAAGCCCACATTCCATCTTTTACAGTAACATCCTCAGTTACAGACGGACCCAGGATAGGAGGTGACCAGGATGCGTCTCCTTCACCACCGCTTGGAGATACGGGAGCATTGGAATATCCTCTTCTCTCAAGCTTCGGTCACGCCCTACTATTTCGTCTGACTCTACCTAAGCTCTCTTCCAAGCTTCAACATTAGTTCCGCCATGGTCCACTCCGTGAGCAAATATCTCCTCCCATAAACAAACTCAAACTTAATGTAACGTCATTTGTCACACAAATAAAACACTACAAATCCACAGCCAGTGCTATGGTTTCCATTATTGTTCAACACAGCGCCTTGCAGGTGTGGTGTAAGCCTAACGATAGGTTAGACTAATACTTTTCCAATATCGACAACCATTCGGGCAGCGTCCGCTTGACTGGGCCGTGATTCTCCGTAGGGCAAAGAAATGAGCAGAATAAATTCTTAGCAGCAGCATCCAATCGCCGTTGGCAGCATGAAAACTTCATTTTCGGAAATATTTGTGGAAGACTGCAATGCCCATCTTCATTTCAAACAACAAAAGCAAGCAAAAGGCACGTTTAGATATATTCAAATTTCAAATTTGAATGGCCTGGGCATGGATTTTGGCTATGGATTCGTCATCCATCCATGGTATGGGCAGATATATTAACATGGCGTTTGGTAAGCTGCATGACCCCTGATAGAACCATGGTATGGGCAGATATATTAACATGGCGTTTGGTAAGCTGCATGACCCCTGATAGAAGCAGCGTATATGGCATGCATGATAAGAGTTGACTCGGGCCCACAGGCGGTGGGAAGCAGCGATGTTAGAGATGGGAAGTGGATGGTCCAAGGGAGGTTCCGAAGCGCAGTCGACGGCGACCGGAGGAGCTGGCCGTCCGAGCGAAAATGTCAAAGATATAGACAACTCCTATCATGTAAGGGTGGATACAATTTAGTAGTGATTTTCTTTTGAAATATATATATATATGATTTAATTTATCCATATATGTGATTTAATTGATTTCATTTTTGTGATTTAAATTGGAAATTTGAATTTGTTTTTTTGGAATTCTATTGATTACTTAAATATCCTTAGTTTTGACTTGGAATGTCTTTAACCAAAATTATGTGAATGATGTAAATATCTTAATGTGGATACCTACTATGGAGCTCAAGGCCAAGGCCCGACTAATGAATGTCTAGATATGTATGATGTATATATTTTATTTGGACTGTGTGGTTGGCTTATTATGCTGATTTAGAATATATGTAATTATTATGTGCATAGATAATAAAATGGTCACAATGGCTATATAAAGAGCACCAAAGGGGCTATGATTCCACCAGAGGGGAAGAGGAAAGGGGGTCTATGGGAGACTAAATCCTTGTTGGCAAGTGTCAACCTTAGAACTCACCCAAAATTTGTCATGTGCCTTGAACAAGCCAATTATCTCATTTTTTACTATTCTCCAATCATTGAATGCATGTGTGAGGTTGGTGGGAAAAGTCACCTCATGTAGTTATTAAAGCATGGACTTGACTGCACTTTTGTGACGGTTCTGTCATGACAGAAATCAGTCTGCGGTTGTCAGATGTATTTTCACCATTTTCTCATATCCCTTGGAGTCAACCCCCGTTCTCTCATTCTTACATGCAGATCTACACTAAGAAGAGATCTCCATTGTTGTCCATGAGCTGACCAGATTGTGTTTAACCCACACAAATGCGAATTTGGAGGTTGGGCTACAGGTTTGGAAGGAGAAATTGATGGTTGTAGGTGAGCAAAGAAGTTGGGCAAGCTAGGAACTCTTACCCATCGAATTTTGCGGCTTGTAGGTGCTTGAGAAGCCATGAACTGAAGCTACAGTGTAACACCGAATCTGAGTGTTATGGGGAATCCGTATCCGGATAAAGAAGAGATCCATCTTCATAAATAATACATATTGAATAATAATTGAATGTGATGAATAATATTACATTGAGGGCCTCTTTTATATATTGTTAGACACCTTTTGAGAGGAGCCGTGTCCTCTTAGAATAATTATAATTATTATTATTATTAATTAATTGTTAGTTTATATTTATTTATTATTTTATTTATGTTTGTGGCATTGCCTTCCCCTTAAGGGAAGCTTTGTCCTCAAAGCTTAGTTTGTTGATACCGTTTTTTATATATTCTGGCTCTATGTCGAACTGATAACTTGAGACATGCAAGTTTGATTATGACCATTACTTCCTTTTGTTTCTTTTGCTTCGGAATATACATTAAATATATATTTGGTGAAGTTTTGTTTATGTTTTTACCGCTTGCTTGGTTATAGATCTTAACTCTTCTTGTCGTCAACTTGAGAGACTTCACAGACTTGATGCCAATCTTATCTCCTGTCTGATTAATCTTATAGTTGTTCTCACTGATGTTCTTTTGAGGTGAGAGGATAGTCAAGGTATAGTTTAAATCTGAAACATTTGATTTCTCTGATTTGATTTTTTTTGCACACTGTGGGACCCATCCCTTATCGTTGCATTGATCATCGTTATTGTCAGCAACACTGGCTTGGCTCTTCTCGCAAACTTGGTCAATATAATCTCCATCTTTATCTTATATATCATTGTTATTTTCATCATCACTAGGATATTTTGTATCCTTGTCTTGTTTATTATCTTGATTAATATTATTAATCTCATCTTGGTTTCCATAATGATTTTCTATATCTTCCTCATTTTCGTCAATTTTATGTTCTTTATCTGGTTTTTCTCCAGGGCTTTGAACGTCAGATATAGATTTAGGTTTTGAGTCATTGTCTTGAGAAACCTTTGATCTCCCTTGTTGGATCACTTTATTGAAGGCGTTGTTAATAGCTTTTTGAGTAGCTTTTACCATTGATTGTTCCATACGATCAAACATCTTGTCCATCTTTTTCCTTTGCTCATCAAAAAGCATATCCAATTCTTCCCATTTTGACCTCATGGCCAACGTAACAAATTTCCCAGTGATTTATGTGGAACTTGATTAATTATTAATAATAATAATTTATTATTAATGAAATCAAGATAATAATAAGTAATAAAAAAAATATAATAATTATTACTATTATTTGTAAATAATAATATTTTATATGTATTTTTATTATGAAGTTTTTTTTAATAATATACAACTAAGGGTGTGAGTTGGTTTCTTGATAAAACTAAGAGTTGGTTTTATAAAACCAAGGGCTCACAAAACCATGTGCACTTTCATAAAACCATGTGTGGTTTCATGAATGTTATTCTTACTTCTTGTTCTTACTTATTTTCTCTTCTTCTTTTTTTACTTCTTTTTTCACTATCTTCTTTTATTTTTATTTTTATTTTCTTTAGGTCAAATACCTAATTTGGAGAAACTCTCAAATTACTTAGCCAAAAGCCAAATCAACGAAATGCCCAAGAAGGGGCTCTGATACCAATGTAACACTGAATCCGAGTGTTATGGGGATTCTGTATCCGGATAAAGAAGATATCCATCTTCATAAATAATACATATTGAATAATAATTGAATGTGATAAATAATATTACATTGAAGGCCTCTTTTATATATTGTTAGGCACCTTTTGAGAAGAGTCGTGTCCTCTTAGAATAATTATAATTATTATTAATTAATTGTTAGTTTATATTTATTTATTATTTTATTTATGTTTGTGACATATAGGTGGTTCTATAGCAACACATATCAGATTGGACTTCTTTTATGCACACACTAGAAGCATCAGGCAAGATGGATTGCCCAAGAGAACCGTGGATCGGTGAAGGGATGCCTGAGCCAAGAAGGGTGTTGTGTGGGGCAGGTATTATGGAAGCCAAGGCTGCGAGGGCTGAGTGAGATCCCTGTAGAGCTCTCTATGAGCATTTGGCTAAGCATAGAGAGCAAAATGGGTTGTGGGTTAAGAGAGAGAAGTCTGTAGGTGTTTCCTTCGCCCTGGTGGCCTCATAGCCCAGCTTGGGGGTGACCTCTTAGCGGAAAGAGTAAATGCTGGACAGAGTGTCTATGGTTGGGTGGAAAATCTCTCTTACACAACAAGTTGCTTGGATCTGCGTTGGATAAAGATAAGTATTCTCATGCATATGAATCTGAAATGTTTTTATTTGATGCCTATAATGTTTATGCATGTATTTGCATGCTAGATGTGCGTGGATAGATTTTAATTTCGTTGTGTATGTTTATTTACATTTCTGCACACATTGTATATGTTGAAATTCATATTATGACGTTTGGGTGAAATTTGAGCTCACCCGTATTTAGTTAATGTCTCATCTTGATGGTCGTATTCGGTGAAGGGGACGTTACAATTACATTTTCAAATTTGAGATTTTGAAAGTAATTTAGTTCTCTAGGCTAAGGAAATTAGAATTCAAAAAAATGCAAAGAACTCACTTAAACCCATTTTAAATGGAAATTAACTCACTTAAACTCACTTTAAATGGAAATTCAAATAATTGTTCATATAATTTTAATTATTGGTCTTAATTTCAATCAAGATTTAAATTCAAATAATTGTTGTTATAACTTAATTATTGATTTTAATTTCAAATAAGATTTGAGTTGTGTAATATAATTATATTGAATCAAATATATCACTTATTTTATGTGTTGTAGTGATATATGGCACAAAAGAATTATTACATACATCATTATTATGATGTGTATTCTAGTTTAGAGTAGGTTACACGTTTTAAGTTTTGGACCATTTTTCTAGTAATTGTTGAAATTGCAGATATATGAATTGCATAATCTGAGTATCCATGGGTATTTAAAGCCATTGAATCCATTTTACAATTAAAAAATGCAATTTGAACAATGAAAATCACAATTTCAGCAAAGATTTTATCGTCGGATTCAGAAGAAGGTGATCAGAAAAATCCAAAACATAGAACAATTAGCCAACTCATAAAATGGGCATTACATTTTACATTCCAATAAAAACAAATAACATTATGCTATAAGCTTAAGTAGAAAGTAGATTGAAAGGCATTGGAAAAATTTAGTTGTCATTAAAAATTGTTTTGACCAACAAGGTGAAATTGAAATTCTGAGCTTGGTTGCAGGCTATGAGTTAACCTTTCCTCCCACGAAGCCCTTCAACGACCATCTCAATTAAAAATTTAAATCAACTTTGTCTCAACCTATGCTAGATATGGGGCTAGCACTGTGCTTCTTGAGCTGACATAAACGTGAAGCTTGAGGTTTGGTACCTTCATTCACCACGGACTCGAAAATGACAAGATCCACAACAACATCAGAGGAAGTCGTGGACTTTTTCTTACCAAATTACGTAGTGCAAAAGCTCGATTTTCACAACGGAAAAGAAATTAGGCTCTGCTTGCAAGAAATGAATTCAATCACAAGAATGCTAAAACTCAGATCGAATGGATTGAGAAACATGATGGGTTGTTGCTTAGGGATGATAGAGAAACACAGGGTATTTAGATACTCGTGTTGTCAAGGATGTCCTTGCTTAGATACTAGGATCCCTTGCCATGGATTGATTTCAAATAAAGAGTATTTAACAAACTTTCATTGAACTAGTGAATAATGCTTGTGTTTTACGGTTCTCTTTAGAGCTCCAGATCTTCCCAGCTTTATGTTCATTTTCTTTAGGCATTCAACTAAATTATTTCACCTTCATATCTTAAGCTTGAATTTGCCTTTTTACTTGTGAGTTATGAGAAAATAGAGTTTTTCTTTTTCTTTTTCCCATATTTGTAATACTGATTTTGTTAAAATATTAAATTTATAATCCAAAAATCATGGGCGCCGCATACAAATGAAATATGTTAAAATTTATCCACTAATTATATTTTGTATAACAACCAATTACAATGTTCTTTTTGGAGTAATAAGAAGAGATTTTATTATTATAACGAAAGGATATTTTTGTTTAACAAAGATATTTTATAATCTTTTCCACGTTGATTAGTCACCGATCGAGTTTTTTTCATATGTCAATTTTGGGTTTTTTTATGTGACCTTTAAGAACGTATTAATACGTTGTGATATGTTAACATGCATCATGATAATTAACTTTTAGGGTTGTCTTTTCCTTGGGATTTAGATGTCTTTTTAATTTATGAAGATACTTCAGTGTGACTTTTCAATGTGAATTTTTAAGTCTTTTCTGTGAGTTATGTAACACTATAGTCGAAGTTTACTTCTTTAATTTTAAAGATCCTTGTTTCCCAAGTTCATGGAGGTTACGACGCTTGATTGAGATAGTTTTGAAGTTGTTAATCATCATTCATGAAGAAGTTTTTCCAATGGTGGTTATATTCATTTCCACTCATGTTTACTATTGCCATTGTCTTCTTTTGACATAATTTTCCAAACCAAGGTTTTTACTCTTGCAATTGGACATTATAAGCATCTAATTTCTTTTCTCAATAATTCAAGGTTCAATCTTGACTTTTAAGAGCACTCAATACATTATTTTTTATAGATCTTTGATAGTTTTTGTTTCATATTCCCAATCA
Source organism: Larix kaempferi (assembly GCA_027924585.1). Classification (NCBI taxonomy): domain Eukaryota; kingdom Viridiplantae; phylum Streptophyta; class Pinopsida; order Pinales; family Pinaceae; genus Larix; species Larix kaempferi. The sequence goes on from BSBM01001346.1 coordinate 15,060,802, forward strand.
CAACTTCTAATGTGTAAATTTGCCTCTGTTAAGTTGAAGTATTATTTAGCATTTCTCTTGTCATTCTCAATGGCACCTTTGAATTTCAGTATTCACTCTCTAAGCTATGAATTTTTTTTTTTGCATATCTAGAGATTCCATTTCAATCTTCTAGACTATCTTGCCTCGAGCTTACAAGATTGTTGTCAACTTCAATCCTCTTATTGTAAGTCAATGCTTTCCTGTATAGAATGGGGCAATAATGAGTGGAATGGTGGTGCAATAAATGCATTTAAGATGCATCAATCGACCACCTATGAGGTAGCAAATCCCAATTTCAATGTAGAGTGGAATAGGTCCACTATATTGTTATTTTAAAATAAGGCCTGCTATGTTTGTAAATAAATGTAATGTACCTCATGAAAGAAGGTCCACTAAGTGGTTAGGAGGTTAGTATTGTATGGTGATTTTATAAATAAGGATGGAGTCCTCTTTATGAGAGGTGGAGAAAAATATTGTATGTTGAGCTTAGCTCATTAGGAGGTAGCTTCCTTGAACAACCAAGTGAACAAGGTTGATTCATCAAAATCAAAATCAATTTCATAATAACAATAATAATAAAGTAAAAGCTTTTTATTATCTCTTGTGTATGATCTTATGTGATTGTGTTTTCATATCTGAAGTTTATAACAATTAGTATCATAGCAATGTTCAACTATAGTCAACCATAATAGTTAGGGATTTAATAGGTTAGATGTTATGGCACATTATTGGGTTGGTTGGTCAATGGTTAAGGGGTTTATGAGTTTGTGGATTAATAGTTAAAGGATGTATTGGTTAGTGGATCAATAGTGAAGGGGTTAATAAATTAGTGGTTGGGGTTATTTTTAATTATTGATTAAAGGGGTAATGGGTGTTATTTTGGGGGTTCATGTAATGCTAATGAGACATATTTTTAACAAGACCCATGTGGTGGCAATGTTTGAGCTTTACCAAGAGTAAAGTGGATTCCAACCTTTACTACAAGGTTGAGGAAGGCAATCATGTGATACTACTCTTGTATGTGGATGACTTGTTTGTTACGGGTGAAGATAGATTGATTGTCGACACGAAGAGGAAGCTTGCTGCCGAGTTCGAGATGAAGGACTTGGGGATGATGCACTACTTTCTAGGCATGGAGGTGTGGCAGAGTGCAGATGGAATCTTCCTTGGACAAGGGAAGTATGCAGTAGAGATCCTGAAGAGGTTCGGGATGATGGACTGCAAGGCCATGGCCACACCTATGGAATCGAACCTGAAGCTTCTGTGTGATGCTTCATCTGATCTGGTTGATGTCACGGTGTATCGTCAGATGATTGGGTCCTTGATGTACCTGACGAACACGAGACCAGATATTTGCTTTGCGGTGAACACATTGAGCCAGTTCTTGACGGATTCTAGAGGTGTTCACCTAGTTTCTGTAAAGCATATTCTGAGGTACCTAAAGGGTACAATTGATTATGGGCTCAAGTATGATGTGAATCAAAAGTTTAACCTGTAGGGTTGTGTTGATTCGGACTGGGCAGGTAGTGCTGCAGATAGGAAGAGCACTATTGAAGCCAACATGGTCATACATTCCACCCCCCTACATACATTAACCAAAATAAAAACGCTTATTAGAGGATTACATGTATTTAGCTAATGTATTTTCAAGAAAATGGTTTTATTTTTCCTCCTATGTAGACACAAAATTATGTTGGAAAGGAAGTCCCCCAAACATCCCTTTATTGCATGCAATGGTAGAAGTTGACGGGTTAAATATAAAGACATTGCTACAAATTGATGGCACTATGAGAGAATTGAGAATCTTTTAATTTTTTATATATTCAATAGTGTGGAAACATATACATAGGAAAACTAGGAAGATGAAGTGGTGCAGTTAGAAAGTTAGAAACAGATGAGGGTTTATGACCTGGTGGTTTTCAGACACAATTTGTAGAGATGGGTGCATTGAATGGTGAAGACTCAAATTATTTTTTTGTGTTCAAAGACTGCAACTCTTAGATAAGGAGTTGCACTATCTTGAAGAGGAGATCCTTTATGCCAAATCCAATTCATTGGTTGGTTCAACTATATTAGAAATCTCACAAACCTTTATAAAATAGCAATCCCTTGATTATTTCAAAACTTTAGATCAACTATCAATTATCCAAAACAAGGTAAAGGCACAATTTGTAGAGATGGGTGATGTTGACAAGAGAAATGGTATGTTCCCAGATCAACAATTTGAACCTCAATGTTGGCAAAACAAAGAGTTGTGAATGTTTACCCTATTTTATAGTCTAATAAGTATTTACATTAAACAATCTTCAACCTTCATTAATGGGTTAGGTAAGACTTATATGACAAAATAAATAAGAAAATAAAATATACAATAAATAGAATATAAATAAATATATACATTAAACAATCGTCAACCTTCATGAATGGTTAGGTAAAACTTATTTGAAAAAATAAATAAGAAAATAAAATATACAATAAACAGAATATAAACATGTTTAAATTTGAAAGATATTAAATTTAAAGAACTGTGCTGTAAAGGCAATAAAATCTGCACTTAAACATATCCTCCTTGTAACTCCTTTTCAGATTTATAAATAGAAAATCATAAATAAAATGATAATATATACAAAGAACAAAATTAACATCTAAAAGAAACCTTAGAAATTTATAGAAAGTAAAATACTTAACAGAAATAATCTCACAAGGGGAATGATCAATAATAGAAAACAAAATATGGCAACTAAGAAATGGTTTTCTTATTAAAATGCTTCATCTTTACACTATAATGAAAGTCTTTTATCTTTTTAGAATTTTGAGAAAGTCTGGACCAGAAACATGTCCTTCAGAGGTAACAAACCTTAATTACTGCCTAAATGACAGATACAAGTAAGATTGAAAATAATAAAGTTGTAAAAAATATGCATATGCATTTTGATGGTGCATAATCAGGTGAGGGGAATAGGGCAGGTATTTCATTGTACACCACTTTTGGAAAAGTTCATTCATTTCCTTTTAGATTGAATTTTCCTTGTACAAATAATGTTGCAGAATTTGAAACTTTACTTTTAGGCTTGGAAAATGCCTCAAGTCTTCGATGCAAAAACATTATTGTTTTTGGAGATTCATAGTTAGTAGTAAATATATGAGTTTAGTTTTTGAAACAATTAACAAGTTTTCAACCTTTAACATCCACCCACGTCCACCCACGTCGGAAGAAGACTAAACGCCATAGCTGATAGCTTAGCAACCTATGCAGCCTGAGCTGAATGCCATGTAGTTTCCTTATACCAACCTCACATACCCAACAATGACAAATCTTGGCAAGTTTATGCCAATGATGAAAGCGTGCATGCTATTTTAACCAATCATCCTGATGAAGTTGGAAAAGTCATTAATCTTGAACAAAATAAGTTTCCTAAAGGGTTAAATCCTTTGGAAAATACATTTTCCTCAAGTGATGCTACAAAGCGGAATACCTCTAAGGAAGAATCTAAATGAAAGATTGATGACACTACACTTGTAAATATTGGACCAGATGATGATCCAAAACCTCTGTATATAGAAACCTCGTGCTCCTCTAAGGAAAGAGAAAGAGAGAAATTCATTGCTCTTTTTCATGAGTTCCATGGCATATTTGCTTGGTCATACTCAGACTTAATTAAGAGGATTTGATCCCTACATCATACAACACATCATTCCTATTAAAGAAGATGCCACTCCATTAGGCAGAGGAAAAGACTGGTAAACCTATCCCTTGAAACCAACCGACAGAAAGAGCTAGATAAGTTGTTAGCTTCCAAAATCATTTTTCCAATAAAATATTCAAAATGGGTAGCCAATATGGTTCCTGTCCGAAAGAAGAATGGATACATTCGTTTGTGTATTGATTTTCGCACTTTAAATAAAGCAAGTGTGAAGGATAATTTCCCTTTGCCCAACATGGAATTGATCCTACAACAAGTTGTCAGATCCCTGTGTTTCCTCTCCATGAATCCCTTGATTATTTCAAAACTATTGATCAACTATCAATTATCCCAAACAAGCAGGTGAAATGTAGCAGCAACTATGGCAAAGGCGAGATGGAAGCATGGAGTTGTCCAAAGGGACAAACAATAAACTACGTCTTGAACATATCATTGATGATATGTAGATACCAAATCCATCTTACAACTCAAGCAGGCACACAAGAAACTTAAATCAATTAAATTTAATAAAAAAATTGAATTTCTTTGACCTTATTGAATTAAGATCTTTAGGCCTTATTCTAGGAGCGGTTGGGTTGTTGTTGGAACAGTCAACTTGCATTAATTTTTTTGAGTGATCATTAACAGACCATTTTCCTAACTCCACAAATGGCCATTCCCTCTGTAAAATAATTCATGGCTCATAGGGTGCGTGTCACATACACCATGTGAAATGCGCTGGGATGCATGTGTTTTTTACCTTCCTCTCTACGCAGTATTCTTGACCTTACAGCAATCTAAGGCTTCCATGACAGTGTAAACCAGAGATGGGAGGGCCCAATCACTATGGAAATGGGATGCTCAATGGTAACAAGGATTTCATATGCAAACAAGGAATCAATAATGTTTCTGCTGCGTTTTTTGAAGCTTGAGATCAACATACATTAACTAGTGTATGTCCTCGCACATTCCAAAACTCGTCCCACATTCTGAAACTCGTCGCTTAATCGGTTCTTGCAAAGAGAAATATATCTAAGCAAGGACGACAAAGAAGGCATGGACATGGAGAGGGCATCAGCTTGAGATCCAGATGCGACTGCTCAAATTGGGTATCTTTCCAATGTGTTTGTTGTAGTAGAGAATAAGATTAAACAGCATAGAAAGTTATCAGAAGCAGGCAGGGTCAAACCCATGACTTGATTATATCTCAAATTCAAAGTCTCCAGCTTCTTCAAAGTACCCAAACCCTCAGGTAGATAATTCTTGCTTGTTACTAGAAACTAAAGCTCGCACAACTGAGCCAATTTCTTAGGGACCAAACCCATGATCTAGCGGAGGAAAATGGTTAATTCCACAAGAGAAGTCAACAATCCCCATGAACTTGCAGCACTTCCATTGTATGCACGCCATGAACTTGCAGCACTTCCAAATGGTTGGGATCGATCATATTATTAAATTTACTTCAAAAAAAAACATAGTGATGGGTAGCATGCATACATACCAGTAGTTTCTTTCCAATTCTACCCATTCCATTTCCCTGTGGACAGCTCTGTATCATATAATTTTTTTGTCTCTACGAACTCTACAGAGAGTAATTATGTATAAGAATAAAGTCAAGACAATGCCAATTTATTCTCAAAATAAAAAATTAAAAGAAAAATATTTCACCTGGATCCGAAAAATCCATGGTTCAAACCGCCATGGATTCCAGAAGTGGATGCAAACAGTAACCGCTTTCACAAATGCAAAATGCAGAGTGGAAGAAGGGAGTAGTGGGATTTTGGGTTGGGGTTTGATGAAGGCAGTTCAACTGAAACACAGGTGTCAGTCACACTGGACACCAGAGCAAGTTTACATGCCAAACACCATGACACGTTGTTTTCATGCACGTTGCTTTCAAACACCGCGGCACGTTGTTTTTATGCGCGCCACAAAAATTGGCGCAGGAAAATAACGGATATAAACATTGTGTATCTAAACATTAAAAACATCATGGTTTTAAAATTTTGTCTGAAAACGTAGGGAAGAGAGAGGACTCATAACGGATATAAACATTGTGTATCTAAACATAAAAAAATCATGGTTTTAAAATTTTGTATGAAAACATAGGGAAGAGAGAGGACTCATCTTCGGCCTCATCAGTCAAAAAGCAAGCCAGAATAGAAAGTTATGTTTCTTTCTTCAAGACTCTTTAAACGGACAAGGATCTCTTAGAATGATATAACACAAATTTTAAAAAATAAAATAAAGTAAAATATAACCTAATTTAAAAAAAATATATATATATATATATATATAACCTAATTAAAAAAAATAAAGATTAAAATGCATTGATTTATAAATTTATTGGAATATTGACAAAAGGATGAATGAAGAGCCATTTGTTTTTCATAGGTTATTGTTAATCTTTTCAAATGAGAATCAAAGTTTTATTTTTCACTAAGTTGAAGTTTTTCATTTTTAGGTTATTGTTAATTTTTTCAAAATGTGAATTAAGGTTTTATTTTTCACTAAGTTTAATTTTTTTAAGTTTTTTTGGGAATTTTTATAAACTGTTTTATGTGAGTTAATTACATAGACAAATCATATATTTATCTGTCTTATTTGGTTTTAAATTAAAGTAATACTTGATTTTCCATTAAATCTTAGATGTCAGAGTTAGAATAACAAATTTCAATTATTTGGAAAATTGTTTAGTTGATAAATGTTGCACTTATAATGTAGCATTAATTTGACAATTTTTTGAATGAATTAGATTCGAAACTTCAGAAACATTTGTTGATATCAAAATTCCTAGACTGTGTGCGATGCACCTGACATGACCTCTTTTGTACCTTCTGCATGCCCTTTCTTGCACCCACAACGACCTTATTTTACAATGCCTCTTCACAACCTTATAATGAATCTTGAACCATGTATGTAGCATACCTCCTAATAGTGGCAACAACGACACAAGATCTAGACTCATACAAAGCAACATGGAAAGCAAGTTCTAAAGAGCATTTTCCTAAGATGATTTCCAGTTTTTTTTATGAAACTACAATATGTCGAAGAAGAGGTGGTGAGCAAATGCTCAGGATTAAAGCTTCAATGTTACATTAAATTAAATCTTATTCATTGCACCTTTGACATGATAAAGTAGAAGCACTAATAAAGGGAATGGTGGTTGAGAAATTCATCATATTCTTCAAGGTAGTGAAACTATTCAATTAAATTTCTAAAGATACATCTCTAAAATTATGTCTTCATATAAATAAGCATGCATAAATTCATCAATTTCTTTCATGTTACATTTTTTTTGAACTCTAACAATCTACATACAAATGAATTAAGCATCCTTACATGGATACAAATGAATTCAGACATCCTTACCTAAAAGGCAGGGAACATAAGGAAATACATAATTTGTTTCGTGAAAGAAGCTTAGATGAGACTTATGTTTGATTAGGGGAGCACAATGTTCACATAGCTACAGTCATTAATCATACAAATACAAAATACACATACAGAGCTACAACTGTTAATCATACAAATACAAAAGACACATATAGAGCTATAGCTCTAACACACAACAAAAATTAACAGAATCCTCTTCTTCTATTAAGACAGAAAAATATCTATACAACATACTCTGCTACTCATACTTCATACATATAAACATGTCTTAGACAAGTTCGGGAAGTTTCCCACATTAACTAAACTACCTAACTATATTTATGACCATCACATCTACTGCCAAAATGTACACCAACCAGCTTACTTCTTGCAGAGTTACCTGTACTAGTTTACTTGTGTCATACAATAACTTATTAGATAACTATACGGAGGGAGGAATTACCTATTCCTACCAACACTCCCTCTTAATTCAAACAATATTCTGCTACAACAATTTCAAAATTTACATGAACAGTAACTCCTACTGACATGCTTCAGCAATGCCTCTATGGGCGTTTGAATCAACATAATTCATAAATTCGATGCCAGTTGATCTCAGTCTCAGCCAGGCTTACAATATACACAAAAGAACAATTCAAAACTTGCTAAGTATTGTTGCAAACTAGCACAAATTATGCTATGCACCTTGCATGACTTGATTTCTTATTTCTTTTACTCCATAATTTATATTCGTTGATTTTTCAAAAGTTCTTCATCTTCATCTTCACCTTTTTCTATATCCTTTGTATTTTCACAGTTTCTTCAGACTTGATGTCCATGCCATCTTCTTCATTTTTTGTTGCTTTGGCATTTCCATATGCTTCAGCATCATATTTATCAATCTTAGCTTCAATACTTGCATAATCACAGTCAAATAAACCATAAAAAAATAACAGAATTTTCTTTCATTTTAACATCCATTTGCATACTGGAATTTTGCCATATCATGAGCTGATAATAATGTTTCATTTCTTCACGGCTACATTTCTCAAAATATTCATCCAGTTGTTCTTCATTGAGTTTTTCTTGCTAAAAAATATGCATATTTGTTTCATGTTCAGCTGCAATATTTTCTTCCATAATATACTGAGGGTTTTCAAGCCAAACGTTAAGAAACCTTATTTCATCATCATCATTTATTGGCACTGTGGTTGAGTGCTCTTCTTCCTTTTCTTCAATTGTTGTTTTCTGATTGTTTCCTTCACCAGTACCACCTGCAAACTTGGAACCATTTGTCGGATTTTTAAATAAATCATTTTCATTTTTCTCTACTAGCTCTTCTTTTTAATCTATAACATTTTGATTCTTCTCGTTTTGCTCTATTTCAAGAGCATCATCTTCATCTTTTGCACACAATAATTGATTTGTTTTAGCCTTTGCTTCAGCATCAAGTCCATCATCAACACTAGCTTCATTATTTATATTTTTGAACTCGGTTGCATATTTAGGGTTGCCTTAAGCTAAACTTCTTACACCTGCAACTACAACGTAGTCCACTTTAACACAGTTTGGATTTTCAAGCCATTCTTCAATGAGCTTCAATTCAACATCAAAATAAGAAATGTTATTATTTTCTTCAACTTGTGCATCATATTGGATGCATTCATTTTGAACTAAAACTTTGTCAAAATCTGCAATAAAATTGCAGTCTTCATCATCTTTATTTTCCTTCTCAGTTGTTAGCATATTTGTCTTTGTACCTACACATTCACAAACAACATAATTGTTATGAAAATATTTTTCCCTCATGGGCTTGGTCTTCACAAGCTCTTCTTCTTTGTCTTCAGTTTCATTTGCTTCACCTTTTACTTCAACATCCTTTACTACTCCTGCTAAGTCTTCTTCAACTACAACTGCCACTTGGTTTATGGTACCAAGGAGGATTCCTCCATTCAACAAATCATCAATATCATTCTTCTATTTCATTATCTGTAACCATTCTTCTTTTGAAAAATCGTCTTCATCATACAGTATTTCAGTTGTTTCAACAATTTCTTCTTCGTGTTCTTCAAGGAAAAATGATTTTGGTTCTTTTAACTTCATCATCCACAATTGTGTGGGGTTCACAAAATTTCTCAACATCTTCTATGGCTGGAATTTCTATTGCTTTAATGACAATTCCAACCTCATTATCATCCACATGTATATATGGATTGTGGGATTCACAATTTTTATCATCCATTTGTGATCTTACACAATAGACTTCACAAATGTTAATTTATTTTGTTTTATTTGCTTATGCATATTTCATAACATCATCACCTTCTATAGCTACCGTTTTCCCATCATGACTCCTCCCCCTTACAACGAAATTCATGTTCAAAATATTCCAATCCTATTTGGTTGTTTTGGTTGCTGCAATTTTAGGCAGAATACTCTCATTCATAGCTTTCTGAATGAGACTCGATGTTGTTGCATCGTTCTTTTTGTCTGCTAATAAGTTATCTTTCTGAGTTTTTTTCATGGCATCATAGGCTCCTTATCTGGTTCATCAAAACCATTCAAAACTATAGTCCACAAATCATCAAGACAAAGCCTAGTCTTCATTCTGACTGACCAAATCTCATAATTCTTACCTGACAAATATGGGGGATAATAAAATATTTTCCAGTCATCTTGTGATTTTTCTTCAATGCCATATGCTTCAACAAATTCCTCAATACCTATCCGAAGTATTTCTGCAATAACTTGACCAATTTCTTCCGCATCATAAATGTTTTTCTTCATTTGCTTGAGCCTTATGCTCTTTCCCATTTTGCTTTCTTTATTTTCAAGACTCCTATAGGTGCTTGCTTTCTCCTCAGAGCTGCAGCTATCATTTTTTCTCTATGCTAATCCAACTATCATTTTTTCTCATCTTACTTGGCTATTTCCCTTCTCTTATGCCCAGCCATTTTCAGATTCAGCTGCTCCCGCCCATCTCTCATTCCAAATGGTTTATTTTTTTCAGCTCCTTACCCTATACAAAAATCTATCGTCACTTCCACTCAAAACCTCATGTGCAAACATGATTTGATTTATTTATTCATGTATTGTCGGCTTCCATATTAATGCATTCGATTACCATTCGCCACTCTTAGGTTTATTTCCCCTTACCTAAAGAAGCATCTTCCATATGTTAAACCATAGTTGTTTTTTTCTTCTCATCAAGCAATTGTATCATAAAATCACGTATTTCTTGATTCCTCTCTCACCCTTGGCCGCACCATTCATCTCATTCCCCTCCACTAATATCTAATGCACCTTGTTAAACCATCAAGAAAATATTGAGCACACAAGAAAATGTAGAAAACATAAAAACTGACAGAAAACGATCACTCTATATTTTCATTAATGAATATGTACACAATAGTACACATTTCACAACTGGCCTCTAATGGTATGACCATTAGGGTAAGATAACAAAGTGAAATTAGAGTTTTCAGCATCCCCCCTTAATCATAAGTTCATTCTTGTCTGAAAAACCGCCACATCTTGACAACTAGCAGTGTGTCAAGTGATATTCAGAGGGTTGAAGATGCTCTTTGAACCCTAAGAAAATAGCAAAAGTTGAAGGCTTCTACTAAATTGATGGTTTCAAGTTGACCATAAACTATCCGAGCAGAGAAATAGCTGCAAGAAGATGAAGGATTCTACTAAATTGATGGTTTCAAGTTGACCATAAACTATCAAATTAGAGAAACAACTTCAAATGTTCTCTAAAAATGTAAACTAGCAAAAACTCAAATTTTCTGCTAAATTGATGGTTTCAAGCTGACCACAAACTATCAAAAGCTCAAAAAATACGAAGAGGTGGTTTCAATATGACCACTATCCTGGTTTCAGGATGACCACTAACCAACCAATACAATGAGATGGTTTTAGGATTACCACAAACCATGTCAACAAGTTCCACGAAATAAAATAACAAGTAGAATCAACTTGGAACCTAACTAAAAATGTAGATATTATCCCCCCCCTGTCAGGGACAAGGTGAGAAGACTCAAACTTTATTGTTTCTGACGGTCATTCTGCACCCTATCAGGAACAATCTATCAACTACAAGATGTATCAAAATATGTTGATCCACCACCTGTACAAGCAACTACATAAGGAATCTATTTCCTGGCAGACTTCATCTTTTTCCTTTCAGACTTCTTCAGAAAGAACCATTTTGTGGAACAATGTGTATGCTTTCCACAATGCATACAAGGATGAAGATCGAAACATTGATCTTTCATTTGTCCAACTTTAGCACAATGTTGTCATTTCAATATTTCAATTTGAAGATGAAATTTAAGATAAATTGTAAGATGAATTTTCATTGAGGAATCCAGCACTCTGAAATTGGGTGGGTTTTGAATAATCTGAATGAAAAATGTAATTGTTTCTCTCTATCCAAGGCCAATTCTATGTTGGTTATGAACAAGTTCTTCCCAAGGCCTAACAATGAGATTAGGAAGACCAAGTTGAATATTTTCATGGAAAACAACATCTTCAATAATTTCTTCACTATGTGAAGTAGACTTTTGATATTTATTAACATACACAAGTTCAGAATCCTCGGTTTGATATTGTGCAATTGGTTGTAATTTATGTTCATAAAAAATTTGCTGCAGTGCTTTATGGATAGAATCCTATGAAGTAGCTTGATTACTTTCAAGTAAGTATTGTTGAACATCATGTTTAGAATATTGTTGCAAATCGTCTTGTTGTAGTTGTGAATCAAGCTACACAAACTCAAGAGTGTCTTTGAAATCTTGTATACAATCTTGAACATAAATAAAGGACGATTTTCAACTAAAACAAGGTTTCCAACAGTAGAATCAAGTAGAGTGTTTAGTAAGTCTATCAAACCATAAATTTTATCCATTGCAAATAGAGAAGGGTTTCTTGCACTTCCACCCTTTTACAATAATCCAAGAAGATCAATTTTTAAACTCAGCAGCAAACTCAGAAGAAGGTGTTGACTTCAATACAAAATGTACCCAATTACAATCATAATTCACTAAAGGAACAACAATAAGTACCAAAATACATAAGCTTGCAAAATCAGAGATTGCAAGTCAAAAGATTCTGAACAGACACACGTCCATAACGCAGGAGTTGAATTATTCTTTAAAATTTTGGATAGTGTGTATGTAAATCTCTAAAATCTTTAGGCATTGGCGAAATTTAATTCTGACAATGGCAATGGTTGTGATATTCCAGTCTTCAATATGGGCTTGAAGATATTTTGCAAATGCTTGATGTATGGCAGGATCTCAAGAGTTACCAGAACTTTTTGAAGTACTATCGGATCCTTCTTTACAAGATAAAGTGAATACCGAATTACAAAAACCTTGAACAATGATTCACCGCCCTGAAATGGCAGCTCCTTGGTGGAATATTTAACACAAATCGTCTGGACAGTGTCGGCAGGTATTCAACTGCTCTCACTTTGTGCAAATGACTCGTTTTCTCAATTAAATCAACGTCTTGAGCTCCAACAGCTGCAAATTTTAAAATCGCTACCAGATTCTTTTGTGGATTGGCTGTGGATTGGCTTTTTTTAATTAACTTCTCACACATAATTAATTTAGTGTCTTCCCACGATACCCTTCTTCACATTGATGAAGAAACTTTTTAATACTACAATATGGAAAATCAACATCTTCCTTGTTTTAAAAACTTTAAAAGTTCTTTTAAAAAACTTCTTTCACTATATTTAAAACAATACCAGTCTGCCATATTGTAAAAATGTTACGATCATGATCAACGTCTTCCTTATTTTAATTATGTTTCTTCCTTTAGAATAGATCGATATACCTCTTAAAAAAAAATTCCCTTAAATCACTGCGAAAATGCCTTCTTGTTCTGTCTCAAGTTTTGTTATCTTATCCCATGGGCGTTCCTCAAATATTCCTTATTCTCATCATCAACGGATTTGTGCAAGATTAATTTATAGTTTGAGCCAATGGTTTCTACCATCCTTCATGCATTGGGCGTATTCACATCTTGCAAACTTTAATACAAATATTAATACTTCCTTTTTAGACAAGAAATCTTCAAATCGACGTATTTAATACAAATTACTATACTTCAATTTTGAATAGAGGCAGCAAAATATTGATCGATCATACCCAGACAACTTGTATTCAACAAAGGACAACCCAATCCAATAACTTTTGATTTGGCCTGGAAATTCGATTATTAAGGATATAGTTAACGGGACTCGCAATGAAATCAATCAACATGTACTCAAGATACTAGTGAACAGAGGCGGAGAGTTGTTGAGAGACAATGATTTGCTTCACTTCACAACAATTTCTTAAGTATTTCTCTTTGTGGCTCAGTGATTTCTCTTCACGACTCCCTCATCAACTACAACAGTCTCTGAATTATTTTTCCTTTTACTTAGACAGACATGCCTCTTCCTAGATCACACCTTCAGCTTCACAAGATTTCTCTTACACTGCTGCTCTGTAGATTCTTACTAAGTCTACCTGACTCCATCAAACTTCACTTGGTTTTGCGGACTCCATGCAAATGGGTGAGCAGAATTCTTCACGCTTTTTTTTCTTAGCAGAATTTGACATGACTTTCATCTCAAACTGACTATTCACGGTGACAAAGGATTCCTCTCAGGTCTTCACTTTTATGAACCGAGATCCTTATAATAAAATAAAACCCATTTTTTTATATTTTTACTTCACTTCACTTGGCCTTTACATATATTAAACTACTTTTCATTTATTTAATGTATGCCATACCCAAATCCTTACTTTACCACTTTGAGATTTCACCTTTTACATGACAGGTTTTTACAGCCCTCAAACGAGTTTATACGGATTCAAAATATTTCCCCAAATTTTAAATCCATCTAATCCATCCTCACGTGAAAAACTCAATCATAAAAAATATATCTTACTTACTTTTACTCAAACTAGAACTTCATTTTCAAAATATGGTCACTCACACAAACACTTATTGTCTTCTCCCGTGGACAATATTAACTCACAGTCTCCTCTTCTTTTTTCTGGATCCGCGACTGTATCTCCTTGTCTCTGACTGGTTGGTCTATCCTTCACTCTTTCTTCAGCAATAGTCCCTCTTCTCGGTTGGTTGTTGCAATCTACACATAGGCTGGAGCAGATTCTTGGGCTGGAGATGTCTTCCTATGCTTTGATACCACTGTTAAACCATCAAGAAAATATAGAAAACATAAAAATTATCGGAAAAGGCTCACTCTATATTTTCATTAATGAATATGTACGCAACAGTGTATAAATAGTACACATTGCACAACTGACCTCTAACGGTATGATCATCAGGATAAGATAACGAACGAAGATTAGAGTTTTCAACACACCTCTCTTCAACCTATTCACTACTACCCATCACCAGTCTTGGGATCCACTTAGACCTATAATCTACACACCTCCACCTCGATCTTTTTATCCTCCCTTGAGTTCCTTTCAATAGCTTGCCCTCAACTTTATCACCTATCTATGTTATCTTGAAGTATTTTCACCTACTTAGAAACAACTCTACTATTCTCCATTTCATCCTTCACCCCTCTAGTTTCCATTAACTCCCATTCCTCCATGTGGTCGTCTTTTTCCCTTGAGTCCCATTCCTATCCTCCACCTATAGGGAATTTCTTAGGGATCAAACTCTTTCAAGGTTGCAATTAGATCTATATTATGTATCAAACACTTTCAAGGTTGAAGCTTCAATGTTGTAGTAGAGACTTTAGAATGACTTTCCCATATTTCTTTGGTTTCCTCTATCAACATCGATTGTGACTTTTAATATGGGCGGCATATTGTTCACTAGTCTCTTGGATCTATGATCTTCTTCCCCTTTTTCTTATTGTTGCGAATAGTCACACTCTAGTGATGAATAGACGCAACAGGGTGAACCGATGAATTGTTTGATATTTTGTTGGAAAACACGGGAAGGGGGGTTTTGAATGTCAAGAAAAATAAAGGGGGAAAATCGCTAGGAGAAACCCCAGACTCCAACGAATATCTACGAAGAGTACCATCTAAAGGATCCCCATTGGGAAAAGAGGGGAAGAAGTCCTTAAAATTTAGAGGCTCCCTAATGACATCAGAGCAAGACCCCCTAACAGAAGAGGGATCCAAATAATCCCCAGAATCTAAAACCCTAGCAAGGGTAGGCATCAAAAGACAATAATCAAAAGAAGAATCTGTCAAAACCCTCTCGTTAGGCTTCCCTACCTTAGCACAACTCTTTTTAAGTCTCGAATCCTTTTCAACAGAGTTAATGTAGACCAACTCATCTTTAGACAGATCATCGTACGGAGCAGGAGAGGAAATATGAGACTTACCGACTTCCAAGGTTGTCGAAAGAGAGTGCACAGGAACATGACAAGGACGGTGGTGGAAGCGAAACCACCAAGGGGGATTTCGCCTCCACCCTGAAGTTAGAAGATGATTCACCATAAAGAAGCTTCAGACATTTGTTTTTTAGATGATCAGTTGTTTCACGGACAATCTACCAAGAGCGGACTCAAGGCCTGATCTCCCTAGCTTAACATAAGTCTAGAACAAATAGGACAGAACATAAAATAATTTTCTAGATCGTAGAGAGGTACAAATGTAAAAGTAGATCGTTTACCTTAGATTCGTAGATCCCTTTCCCCTCCGTTGATCCAATGCTCCAGCGCTTCCAGATTGCAAGTAGCTAAACCCTGTTGAACATGTGACAGACCAGGAGAAGTGAAAGCATATATTTCATATGATAGATATAAGCTAACACTTAAGGAGGAAAGCTCTAAACATCATCGAGATACAATACTTATGGAAAGCAATTATATTAATTGTATTTAAGAATGGAGAAGTACAATAGAAAAGAGGATTACAACCATCGCCTTAACGTTGCAAGCTCCTTCCAACAAGCCATGCCAAAGCTCCTAGAGAGAAGTGGATGTTCCCCAAGCTAGAGTGTTAGATCTATTGGGCTTGATTTCACCAGCATGAGAGTACCATAGACTTCCTCCCTTTAGAATGGGAGTGAGCTTCATTTAAATAGGACTAAGTGGATAAGATATGGATATGATAGGTTGAGATATGATAGGAGAGACTTAAGGGATATTTTCAAGGTGTTAGAAACTGAGTGCCAACTCTCCCAAGAGATCAGGGATACGGTCCCAAGTCAGCAAGCTTCGAGAAGGAGCTCGAAGAAGCTATTTTTTCCATCTAACTGACTTCGTCGCACCCTGTAATGAAGCAAGGTGCGACGTCGCATGTTGCATGAGTGCAACCTGCAACGACCTCTCAAAACCTAGTACAAATGGGTACAAATCCTTCCAGGTCAATCACTCAATCAAGGTAACTCCAGGGTGTATACACTGAATCTCATGATGGGAAGATTTTAGGTGTAACAAAATGCCCCCCAAAGCATGAAGCTGTTGAAAAATAGACAGGTGAACTGCTTTGACAGAAGGAATGGCGATGGACTTGTCGGATGAAGGACATTGCTGCAGTACAACTGACTCTGAGTATACAGTCTCAAATGACTCACAGCATGGCTGCCGACCAATACAATGCAGATCCATGGTAGTAATGACCAACTGAACACAATCATGACTACTAGACATAAGTGTAGATCCATGATGAGATGATAACACAGCCATGACCAATACAAATGTGGATCCGTGTAATATAACTCAAATACAAACTCCATCGCAACCTGGGTAAAACATGACTCCCCAGTATGGTCGCCAGATTTGTTTCACGGACAATCTACCGAGAGCAGACTCAAGACCTGATCTCCCTAGCTTAACGTAAGTCTAGAACAAATAGGACATAAAATACTTTCCTACAACTTATAGAGGTACAAATGTAAGAGTAGATCGTTTACCTTAGATTCGTAGATCCCTTTCCCCTCCATTGATCCAATGCTCCAGCATTGCCAGATTGCAAGTAGCTAAACTCTGTTGAACATGTGACAGACCAGGAAAAGTGAAAGCATATATTTAATATGATAGATCTAAGCTAACAGTTAAGGAGGAAAGCTCTAAACATCATTGAGATACAATACTTATGGAAAGCAATTATATTAACTATATTTAAGAATGGAGAAGTACAATAGAAAAAAGGATTACAACCATCGCCTTAACGTTGCAAGCTCCTTCCGACAATCCATGCCAAAGCTCCTAGAGAGAAGTGAATGTTCCCCAAGCTAGAGTGTTAGGTCTATTGGGCTTGATTTCACCAGCATGAGAGTACCATAGACTTCCTCCCTTTAGAATGGGAGTGAGCTTCATTTAAATAGGACTAAGTGGATAGGATATGGATAGGATAGGTTGAGATATGATAGGAGAGACTTAAGGGATCTTTCCAAGGTGTTAGGAACCGAGTGCCAACTCTCCCAAGAGGTCAGGGATAGGGTCCCAAGTCAGCAAGCTTCGAGAAGGAGCTTGAAGAAGCTATTTTTGCCATCTAACTGACTTCGTCACACCCTGTAATGGAGCAAGGTGCGACGTCGCATGTTGCATGAGTGCAACCTGCAACGACCTCTCAAAACCTAGTACAAATTGGTACAAATCCTTCCAGGTCAATCACTCAATCAAGGTAACTCCAGGGGTATACACTGAACCTCATGATGGGAAGATTTTAGGTGTAACATCAGTTTCCCTACAAAAATGGCATCGAAAAGGAATATCGAGGTAATCTAACCTCTAGACAAAGATTTGATCCCCCAAATGATGTTGACTTCCACAAATAGCCCTTGAGTAGTATCCAATTCCACCATAACAACCACCATCCTCTTGTATATGGTATATTTATATTTGAGGTAAAACTAAATATACCATATACAATAATATTTATAGTATTTATATCATATTTTTAAGTAATAAATACACAAGCACCAAACTTTAATATCTTGAAATCCTTCGTCGATACAATCATTTTGCAAAGTCTATTTGTAACAAGAATTTTAATATATGATTGATTTAATAAAGTTAGTATATTTATGTTGTTGATAAATTTTTATTGAGGTTATTATTATATAAATGTATTATTGGTTTCATATAAGATTTTGTTTTCAATTATATCTATATTTATATTTAATTATTATCTTTTAATATTTTGTATATCTATGTTGTGTATATATATAACAGATTTATTGAGATTATTATTGTATGAATATTTTTTTTGTTTCAAATAAAATAATACATCCCTCGGGTGCATGTTGCACTTTACAAACTTTTCATACTTTCTACATTGTAGTTTTATTGGTTTACATATCAACAACTGCTTCAAAATTTCTTACAAAAAGACCGATCTTTTCTTATTTAGTTCTGACAAAAACAACAAAAAGGTTTACAATAGCTATCAAACCAAAAAGTCTAGATTTATCCTTTTATTTATTCTGGATTAAATTCATGAGGAATGAGAAAAGAATCAGGAACATAAATCTACAAGGCATTGGCCAAAACTTGGAATTCCGAGTCACCAAATATCTTCTGATTCTTCACTTTTTCCTCTCTAGCTATTTGCATTAGAATTCTCAATGCCAAGCCTTCAGCTCTATTATTGGTTCCTAACCCTCAATTAACTTTGAATTCATTGGAATCTTGTTCTGAAAGATAGAGAATTCCTCCCAGGCCACAAATTCTTTCTGGATCTTCATAAGCTCCATCAATGAAGCATGTTATTTCCTCCTTGCCTACATTGATATCTTTCATTATCTAGACCTTTACCTTGATTTCCTTATCTATAAAGAAGTTGTAGGTTGCTAGTACCTGTGAAATAACATAGAAAGCAGGATACGGTCTATCCTCAAATATGGTTGCATTTATTACCTTCCAAATACTCCACAAAACTAGGAAAGGGGTGCATCTTAAAGATTTCAAATTTAAATTCTCGAACCAGGATTTTAAATTCATCTCTATTGAATCAGCCTCCCGCAATGATCCAGATGGAGACTTTCCCCTGGTCCAATCCATATATTTTTTTAAAAAGGACAATTTAGAAATAAATGTTCAATGGTTTCTTCATCACACCTGCAAATACTGCAACAGCTTAGACCATAGAAGCTTATTTTTCTTAAATTGTCCCATGTTAGGACCTTTCCTCTCAAAATCAACCACATAAAAATCCTACACTTGTGAGGAGCTCGAACTTGCCATAGAACTTTCCACCACCAACTTCCCATTGGATATAAACTTTTCCAAAACAGTTTGTAAGCTGAGCGAACATCATACTTTACTACCTCCTCATTTCCGGTCCCATCCAATGAATTTGGAGATTCCTTCAGAAGGATAAACCCATTGGTCAAACCAGATATCCATCTGTTCCATATTTATGTCCACCTCTTCGAGATTTCTAGGTCTTCCGTTGATTTCAAATCCTGAACAAATATAGTAATTATTCCTTTGCCTGCTACATCATACAAAGAATTATATCCACGATCATTTAGATGCTTGATCAATCCTTCCAGTAGGTTCCTTTGGTTAACTACTCCCACAATTTTATCATTGCCTAGCAAGAGTTCCCTACCATTGCCAACTTCCCAAGCTTATAGATCACCTATTACTAGAAAAACTCCAACTATTGCTTTCCAACACATCGAACATGCCCTGCAGTTCTTCATTGGATCTCTGATCCAATCCGTAATGGTCATATTTTTTACGTATTTGTTCTTTAAGATTGACTGCCATTTTCCTTCCTTGGAAATGAACTGCCATGTAGATTTGGTTGCGAGAGCTTTTCCAAAACTGTGTAAATCCTTAAAACCCCATCCTCCCTCCTCTTTTGGTTTTGCAATTGATGACCAACCAATCCAATGAATCCTTGATTCAGAGTTTCCTTTCCATAAGAATCTGAAAAAACATTTTTCTTAATTTTTTTAAAACTCCTTTAGTAATTTTTGCAATTATCATCTAGTGCACTAGAATTGCATTTAGAACTTATTGAATAAGCACAATTTTTCCTCCTCTAGAAAGAAACCTATTACACCAAAAATTAATCCTCTTTTCTACCTTGGAGATCAACCAATCCCAATCATTTTTACAGTAGTTATTCGGTTTAAGGTAAAACCCCAGATATTTGAACCCATCCCTTAAAGGATATTGTTCCATAGGCATTATTTCTTGAAAATTATGCAACTGTAGTTCCTCCAATTCATTGTGATAACAAACCGACTTGCCAAAATTAATGAGCATTCATGTTACAGAGATAAACTTCCCCAATATCTCACTAACTGTCAGGTCCTCCTCTTCAGAATATCCAAGGAAAAGCAGAGCATCGTCCACAAAAAATATATGTGAAACATTTTCTTCTCCAAAACTTAAACCTGCTATTCTATAACAACATTTGGCCTCTGATAAAGACTTACTAAGACCATCCATTGCCAGCAGAAAAAGATATGGAGAAAGGGGGCATCCCTTTCGTAAACCTCTTGAGGGGATAAAAAAAGGAGAGGTTGCACCATTAATCAATAACGAAAAACTGACAGAAGTCATACATGACCAAATCCAATTTACAACTTGTAATGAGAATCTTGTCTGAATAAGAACCAGCCTTAAGTACATCCAACAGGTTCTGTCATATGCTTTAGACAACTCTATCTTGAAAACTTTGGATGGAATTTTTTTACTTTTTATTGCACCGAGAGGCACTCTACAGCCCAATATGAAGGAGATCTTGTAACATGTGAGTGTTTGTCGAGTGTTTGTCGAGTTTGTCGAGTGTTTGTCGAGTAACAAAATAATACAAAGTAAACAAAAAAAAATAATACAAAGTAAAAAGTAATAAATATTATGTTGGCCATAAACAAAAAAGAATAATACAAAGTAAAAGGTAAATATGAGACTTCAACTAGAGACTTTAGAGCTTAGGATTAGGTGATAAATATTATGCCGATCATAAACAAAAAAAAAATAGTTCAAAGTAAAAAGTAAATATGAGACTTAAACTAGAGACTTTACTTTTTACTTTTAATACAAAGTAAAAAGTAAATATGAGATTTTAGAGTGTTTGTCGAGTAACAAAATAATACAAAGTAAACAAAAAAGAATAATACAAAGTAAAAAGTAATAAATAGTATGTTGGACATAAACAAAAAAGAATAATACAAAGTAAGAAGTAAATATGAGACTTAAACTAGAGACTTTAGAGCTTAGGATTAGGTGGCTCAGGTATTGCACTCAAGGAGCTATTAAAGAAAAGGTTTGCACCTTGGGAGATTTGATCTCTCTCAGTGCTTGATAGAGCCTAGGATTTGGATCTATGTTGGTTGTATGTAGACACTACTGTGCAGTTCCTACAGCTTCATGTATATTCCTATCAGCTAAAAACCCAAATTGCTCTGGTGATATATGAATAGCAAGGAAGGGTTTAAGTCTTTCTGCTATAATCTTTGAAATAATTTTGTAAAGAGCATTATAAAGTGAGATCGGTCGTAAATCCCTAAAGGATACAGGATTATCCACTTTTGGAATTAAAACTATAAAAGTAGAGTTGAAGCATGCTAACATTCTACCCATAGCTTTGGTATATTCATTTACTCTCAGAAGATCAGATCCCATAAAGATCAAAAAAGGAAAGAAATAATTTTGAGGTCCAACCGTCCAGACCTGAACTTCTCTCTCTTTTGGCTTTCCTTAGATTAGCTTCTAACTCCTCCATGGTGACGGGTGCAAAAAGAAATTCATTATCTTCATCCTTTATCCATTTAGGGAATTTCGTACAAGATTGAACTATATCAGGTAAATTTTTATGTTCTGGCTCAGCATAAATATCTTCAAAAAAATTTACTACTGCTGTTGAATTTTCAAAACCCCTAATATTTTCCCCGTCTCCTTTGTTTAATTCCCACATAGTATTGGTTCTCTTCCTCTGGTTGACAAATTTGTGGAAATAAGAATTAATCTCATCCCCTAAGGATATCCAAATAGCTCTACTCTTCATTCTAATTTCAACTTCCTTTTCCTTTAAAATTTCATTTTTCTAGCTTCTAGTTCGGATAACTCCTACAACTCCTAACTGCTTAGAATCCATGAGCAATCATTATAGTGAGATTCTATATGAGATTCGGTATTTTTTAATCTTAGATCCATGCTCTTCATCTGTTTAATAGACCAATCTACATAAATTTTCTTCGTATCGTTTAAAGAGTTTGTAAACTGACTACAATAGGAGACATTCAACGATGCATCAAAGTTTTTCCAGTTAGCTCTGATCAATCCAGTATATTCTACATTTTCCAACCAATGGGGATTAAAATTACTAAGGAGATGTTGGTTTCTGCTCTCCTTTTTTCAAATGGCAGAGAATAGGAAAATGGTCTGAACCCCCTCCAATTAGCTTCCGGGATCTTACTCTCTCAACTTTCCTTAGTAGCTCTTCTGCAAAAAGGAATCTGTTGAGTCGTTTAGATATTGTTGCTTCCCCATATATCTTATTGAACTAGGTAGGTTTAAACTCAGTTGGTTCTATATCAATGAGCCTCCAATTGATGCTGAAAAAATCCTGTAAAGGTTTTGATCTTGCTCTTATCCCCCAAACTTCATCTCTGTTTAAAGTAAAGTTTAGATCCCTAGCTATTAAGAAGGGAAGATCCTGAAGGATTTTTTTCTTAAATAAAATCTTCCAGAAATAGACTTTCCGATCATAAGGGCCATAGACATTGAAAATAGTAGACTTCATATCTAACTCATTGTTATTAAAGGAAGTACCAATCCCTTAATTGAAGGTAAATCTGTTTAAGAGTTCCAAGTTTCCTTTCCATCTGGTTAATAAACCTCCAGATAAACCTCTACCGTCAGACCAAACAAACTCCCACCCACTAAGCAAATGCTTCAGTCTATCAACTAATAATAACCCACCACACATTGTTTCCTAAATAACCAACATATCCAGACTATTTAATTCTACTAGTCACACTATAGCCATCTGTTTAAGGTCGTTGACCAACCCTCTGCAATTTAAGGACAAAATTTTCATGGGATCACCTTGTTGAAGCATTGAACTCTAAGCACCCTAGGTGACAGACTATCATTTAAACTAAGATTTAATTCCTCCCTTAATAACTTCCTTGTCCTAAAATTTCTTTTTATAGGAGTAAAAAACCCTAATCCTACAGTCTCTTCATCTTCTACCAGACTTACAAGTCCTTTAGACCTTAAGGCATACGTGTTAGAGACAACCCATTTTACATTATTTAAACCGGAACCTAAGAAATTTAAGTTCGGGAGAGGAGATCTATCTTTGATTAAGCTTTTATGCACCCTGAGAGACTTTCTAGGACAAGGGATTTCAAAGAAAAGACTTCTCATCCTTCTTCTCAAGGATATTCCCATTGACTCTCTCCTATGATAACCCTTCAAAACCTTCCAAATGTTCAGCCTCAATGGTTTTGGTAGAGTTGTTCTTGGACGAGCTTGAGTCCTTCCTTGCCCATATCTATTTCCTAAAGGGTAAAGAGCAATCCTTGATAATATGTCCATATGTGTGACATCTTCCACACCTAAAGGGTATATTTACATAATCCAACATCTGTTTCAAGCAGAAATCTCCTACTTCAATGTCAATAAATTATGGTAACCCCAGAGATAGGTTAACTTTAATTAGCACCTTAGCTACCATTCGCATAGCTTAGAACTTGTAAGATGGATCCAAAAAAATCGTTGTGCCTACTGTGTTCCCCAAAGCAGTTAGGAAAAGGTCATTCTAGAGGCAACCCTGGTATTTTTACCCAGACTAGAGTTTTCCAAGTAAATTCCCTTCTATGGTCGAAGCAGGGATTCCATAATTTAAGGATTAAAAAGGTTTTCCCCACATCCAGGAATCTTTCAACAGTTTCATTGCATCCTTCCCCTTTTTTAGCTTTTTTTTCCGAGAAAAAAAGATCCTTCCCCTTTTTTAGCTTGAAGCTAAGCCATCCCCTGGTCATAATGAAAAATTCCGAACAATAATTTAATATCGGAACCCACTTTGCAAGAAACCAAGATCTTAGTCCTTCCTCCCTTACTAGGATGCTAAAAAATCTTCCCATTAGGGTTTTTCTGACGAAATACAAACTGTTTTCCACCTTAAGATCAGCTCCCACCATCATTTTCACTCCATTCCCTTTCCTCACTATCTTTCTTTTCTTTTTTTTATATGTTAAGAGATCTATATATTCCTTCTCACTACCTCCTTCAGTGTCTAATTTTTTACTAGAGACCTGCTCACAGTGAAAAACCTCTTTCTGTGCAAAATTTGGAGGTAAAGTTGTTCCTAGAGAAATAAAGGAAGAATCAAAGAAAGCCGAAAAATCAAGGTCATTAAACATGCCAACTAGTTTTGTAACCATAGAAAGTTCAAAAGTTGATGTATCAAACCCAGATCGAGGAGCTTCGACATTGATGAAATCCATCAGAGTTATACTTACACCTGTCAAATCCATATCAAAGCTTAAACACACGTTACAAGAAACCCTAGTCCTTGGGATCTCCATTTTCTTGGAGCTAGCAATCTAATCTGCCCACTTTTTTCCGACTGCCATTCACCATATATATATATATATATATATAATTTTGCAATGTGTTTTCAAGTTTGTTAAAATAGTTATTTTCTAGAGTAAAGTTATTTAAAATTGTATTTTGTTTAATAAAAAATAGTATAAAAAAATGATTAATATACACATAATTAATCAAATTCAAAAATGTCCTACTAAAATTGGACAAAATACTTACATTAAAATTGAATCAGATAATCAGATAATCCATTTCAACTAACTTTGGCATAAGATTGATTTACTCAAACAACCAAATGATTTAGGAAGACGACCAAATTTTCTTAACTTGAATAAGACTGCAGCATTATTTTGATTACGAGTTACAACCAAATTTTCCCTTCATAAGTCTCTTTAACTTCATTTTGATTTATAATTTTGATCTGGTTATTCAAATATTTTCTTTAACTTTATTTGACGTATAATTTTGATTTGGTTTGGCAAATATTTTCTTTAATTTATTTAACATATAATTTTAATTTGGTTATTCAAATATTTCTATGAAATAAAATAGCAATGCTCTATACATATCTTTTTTTCTTGTATAGTTTTGATCTGGTTATTCTAATATTTTAATATTTATTAAATCGCATTAACATTGCGAAAATAATAAAATGGAAATTGAGTATTTATTATGTCTTATTAAGACTAATATGCTTACGAAAATCATAAAATGGAAATTGATTATTTATTATGTCTTATTAAGACTCTGCATATTAGTAATAAAAAAATGAATGATATGCTCTTAGCTTTTCCATGTTAATAATTATAAATTAAAAAAAAAAATGGTATGTACCTTCATCTTAATGGATTTATGTATTATATGTTAAGTTTTTCTTTTCACTTTGTGGAAATTAAAAAGTGATATAATTTATGAAAATTAAATTGTAGGCTTTTTTTTTACGTTATTTTAGTTATAAATTTTTTTAAGTATATGAACTTCACTCGAAATTAATTCGAGATTTGAAATTTTCTAATTATATGAATTTCTTAATCAAAGTTTACCATTCGAGATTTGAAATTTGAAATTTTCTAACTATATGAATTTCTTAATAAAAGTTTACCATTCCAAGGAAATAATCTACCAAATTTTGTATAAAATCTTAAAATGTGTGAACTAGTCCAAATCCCTTCACCCATGTCTTACATACTCTCACTCTCTTGATGCCTCTATGACATAGAATAAACATATATACGAAAATGGAATGTAATCAAAACAACAATCTATAAATATGGAGGAATCACTCCAATTTATTTCTTCTGGAATATAAGAGCCATTTATTTCTACCAGCCCTACATTTATTATACACTGCAAGAATCATTTATTGCAACTAACCCCTTGATATGATTTCAAAAGATCCCATGGGGAGGTTTGGGCCAATGAGGATTTCTAATCACATAAAACATGGACAAAAAAAATTAATTATTATACACATGAATCTCCATAAATAGTTTAACATTAATTTCAGCTAGTTAAAGTAAACAACTACTTGCATATACCCAAACCATATTATAGTAAGTAGTTTTCTAACATTTTTCTATACTCATGTAAGTACCTAAGAGTTTTATGTTACAAGTTTGATTCAGTGTGTGTGATTTATCTTTAATGAATTAAAAAGTATGACAAGTTGATTAAAAACCCCAAGGTAGATCATGGCAAAACCATTCAAGCTAGATGATCAACAAGTGCAATGTTTCGAGGAAATAATTTTTTATACTCAAATTTTCAATATCATAGAATAAATCTCCATTTTTTAAAATCTAATTTATGGTAAAAAGTTCGCAAATCATTTTCAATCTATTGATCTACACTCTCT
Organism: Larix kaempferi; assembly: GCA_027924585.1. Lineage (NCBI taxonomy): Eukaryota > Viridiplantae > Streptophyta > Pinopsida > Pinales > Pinaceae > Larix > Larix kaempferi. The sequence continues at coordinate 15,087,251 of BSBM01001346.1, forward strand.
TCTATCTAATTTCTCATAATTCTAATAAAACTCTATTTTTAACACTCTTCTATCTAATTTCTCATAATTCTAATAAAACTCTATTTTTAACACTCTTCTATCTAATTTCTCATAATTCTAATAAAACTCTATTTTTAAAAAATATAATTTATGGTAAAAAGTCCTCAAATCATTTTCAATCTATTAATCTACACTCTATTCTATCCAATTTCTCATCATTCTCACAAAGAGTCTTCATAGGTTTGTTTTTAGCGATTTTCAATTAAAATTTATATAGACATGCATTTTTGGTAAGATAAGCTACTATCAATATATACTTACTATTTTAGAATTTATAGAAAATGCATTTCAATCATAATAAGCTACTATAAATTTATCTATTATAAACGATGTAGGTTTTTTTTATAAATTTTCATTCAAAATAAGATAAAAATTCATCTTTAACATAGTTACATTATGCTTCAAGTTCTTTTCATACTGGAATTTTACCATAAATTGTGGGCAATAAATGATCTCAATCTTCACATTTATTTCAAAATGCTTTAAATGAAAACTTTCCCCTTGATGTTTCGCCTAATTTAAATTCTGCTTTGAAATCCATTTTACTTATCCCTATCATATGAAACTCCTTGTTAGACCACAACCCAACTATTATGATTTTCCACATAAACATAATGTTGAAAGGACAAGCCATATCTTCATGTTGCATTTAATTTTGATCTTACACAAACCACTGCATTTAATTTTGATCTTAAACAAACCACACATCTTCGAGTTTCATTTAATTATGATCTTACAGAAACCACAATACATCTTCAAATTGTATTTAATTCTGATCACATTTTTGTAAGAAATATGACAAAATGTCAAAGTTTGAATTTAGTTTGATCACTTGTCAGATCTGTTTTATTTAGAACACTCCAATTTTATATTACATCCAATTATGGTCATAAAAATATTAACAAAAACCACACATTTTTGTTGCAAGATCAGGGACTTTTAAGTCACATCTACTGCTAGACAACAATCAAATAGACTTTAACTCCATATATGACAGTAGTTTCATAAATTAGGACAAGTTTCGATATTCCAATAACTTGCAAGGTGCTAACTCAATGGTAGAGCATCTACATCATATATAATGCAGAGGGTTGGTGGTTCAACTCCACCACACCCCATCATAAATATTTGCATTCTATATAGTCTCTAGAGAAACAAAAATGAAATGGAGAAACATTGTTCGAGACAATACAATTTTTTTTTCTCAACATCAGAACATCAGACTATTGTTTATAACTGAATTATTCTATATTGTCTCTATAAAGACGATAATTTAAAACACTCCTTAAGACATTATTTAAGACAATACACAAGGTTTTTTTATCTCAAATTGAGATAATAATTTAAGATGCTATCTAAGACAATAAACAAGTTGTTTTTGTCTCAAATCGAAACAATTTATGTAAAGTCTTTAATACTGTCTCAAAACACCCTTAATGTAATAGTGATTTATGTTTATTTTTAACTAAATTATATATATGTATATATGTGAAAATTACCTATAGCCTAAACTACTAGTAAACCTCATCTAAACTTCATCAAAATATTTGAAACCAAATTAAACTTAAAAGTAACCAAACCTGAACTCTAACCCAGACCCAAACCTTGTGACATAATATATAAGGACAAATATGAAAAGGATGACAAAATATTCCAACCTTTTGTTCTACATGAACATTTTAAACTTGTATGGTTATCATATTTTTATGTGTAACTCCTTTTGGTTCGTTGTTTCTCTCACACACTATACATATTAAATCTTTGTTCTACATGAACATTTTAAACTTGTATGGTTATCATATTTTTATGTGTAACTCCTTTTGGTTCGTTGTTTCTCTCACACACTATACATATTAAATCTTTCTTAATTCAATCCTTTATGCTAAGGCATTCCGTTTAAGAAAATCATGAGATCGATGGAGGAGCAAAACATTGAGATTATGTCATAACAAATAAATTCCATTTTACCAAAAGAAATATCCATACCAATGAATAAGTCAAAGCAGTAATCAATGGTACTGTATATAAGTATGTGTTCCAATTCATCCCCTCAAACATCAACACACATTGATAAGGAATCCGTGGCTTTCTAATTTTATGGTACTTCAACAGTGAAATCGCATATATAGATATTAACATTTTTTTATTTTCTATGTTTTTCTGTTATTTTAATATAACAGAATTTTAAACCCTTGATCCATTTTGTTTAAGAGAGCAAACCATAAGCACACCGCAATGTACAGATCAAACTTTCTTTTGAGAATGTTGTTACAGTATAGCATAATGAGTTTATGTTAACAATAGAACAACAATGTAATACATAAAAATACATGTTTTGTAACTAGACTTCATTAGGGAAACCAAACAAACCACAAAATTTTAACTTAGTCATTTGTGATCATCTTAACACATTTTCAAAGAGTTGTTCAAATTAGTTACATAGTCCAAAAATGAAGCTAACCTATTTATCCGGATTAATTCTATGAACAAACCTGGCCAGACCTATATTATTTATCAATCATGATAGTCCTATATTATTTACTCAAACATAATCAATCATGAATAATAATCAATCATGATCGTCCTATATTATTTACTCAAATATCACTACAAGAAAAAAAACATTATAGCCTCACAATAGCACCACTATTTGTAAAAGATTTGAGAAATCCTCAATTTTCAAATAGTGGTGAAAAAGTAGTGATAATGTGAGGATACACAGGTGATACTAAGATTTATGGTGCAAAAGTGGTGTTTTTGGTGGTTTGTGGAAATAATGTGATTTTTCCACAAATCTTTGCCATATCTGCATTGAAAAATCGTAAAAGAAAATTATAAACATGATGACTTCTCTTTGTAAACAATAAAAATACAAAAAATGAATGAGAAAAAAACACAAACAATAGCTTTAACAGAATTGCAGAAAACCATAAAAAAAGGCATGTAATGAACTAAATATTCTATTGATTGCAAAAATAATTGAAATGAACTAACCTTTGAAGCCATTGGATTCAACATCCGAGTAAATGATAAGGTTGAATCATGAGTCAAAATTCATTTTCCTCTTCTCTTTCATCCTTTGAAACAATTACCTAAAAAACATACAAGAGAAAATCAACATACCTACAAATTGTATTTATTGAAACTTTCATTTAAATATATTTGTTTCATATCATGAACCTTTATTTTGAACAAAGAATTTCTAGGTGAAAAATTACCCCATAACCAACGATAAGATGAAATCCTTCTTTAATATTTTGATGGATAAGAGAAGATACACCATAAGCGTGAAGCAAAATCTTTATCTTCAAATATTTTAGTATTGAATACTTGCAACTACAATTTTAAAAAAATATAAAATAGTAGAAAAGATGATTATAAAAAAAATAAAGTTTACTTGAGAAGCATAATAGTGTAGTAAACTTACAATTTTTCCTCTGCAGGCAACATTCCACCTTTCCCCAAATGATGTCGTGTGGCCAACCTAGAGGCTTGTATGGTAAGTGCATATTTGTACTTTCCAGCCATGTTTCCACATTTCCTTTCTTTTTAATGACCACTTGCTTCAATGTTTTTTTCCACTCCGCTTCTCCTTTGGAATGTGGTTTGACTATATTTTTGTTTCTAGTCAATTCCCCTCTCAAAGCATTTCTAGTATTTTTCACATATTCAACAACACTGGAGAATTTGCTTGGAAGGTACAGTTGCATAAACTTTATGCATATGAGATACCAAATCATCTTTCTTGGATTTCTATGCAAACTAAATATAAAAAGTCAATAATCTATATGAGATATTTTAAGGTTTATAGTATCACAGTAATAACATGACATGTTGTATATGAAATATAGGGAATGCAACCATGAGTAGAATATATACATTTTTTATTAGAAAACATGAACCATTAAATAAGTATATAAATTTATATTACATTAATTAAGCATGCAATCTTTGAAAAAATATATAACAGTCAGGTTTTACCTTGATAACGAAAATCTCTAGTAATTATAGGACCAAATCATCTCAATGCTTCAGGATGAAGTACGTCTCTCCATGTTCTCCCAACTTCATCAGTCAACACTTGCATTTTTTCATTTAAAGTGATTGTAAATGCCATACCATTGGTTGCCCCTCCTCTAACATATTCAGTTGGATGTTTCAAAAGAGGTGCAAGAGATGCACCAATAGATGTTATAGCTGGTTCATCTAAGGGAGGAGATTGATTTTGCACTCCATCAACATTAGTGTCTTCTTTTGGAACAATGATATTACTCCTGAAACAATGAAACAATGATATTACTCCTGAGCAATACGGTAGAATATATTATCATGTTCACATATTTTATGTAATTACAAATGTAAAATTAATAAGTAGAAAACAAATAATTTACCTTGGCATATTATCAGCAACTATTTCTGTATCTACTGCATTATCTCTATCAAAGATGGTTGTGTTGTATGTTGCTTGAATTGCATCTCTTATGAATGGGTTGACATCATCCCTAGTCAACCAGTTTTTATATAATTGTAACTTATCCATTTCAAATCCAGTATCTAATGTTGGCACCACATTATAGCAAGGATCAGTTACTACTGATATGTATACATCTATAAAATTTGAATGTGAAGATGATGTTATAGATAAACTACTTCCCTGGAAAGCATTTCATTAACATCATTTACACTCTTTGTACGAATAGTACACGTCATTTATTTTTGTTCACATATTGAAGCAAGAGCCCTAATTCAATGTTAACACATTTCCCAAAAGTCAAAGCTAGTTTTATACACTTCATTGCACCAGCCCATGAATAAAGTGCAAGTGCAATTTATATATCATGAAAACGTCAACCATCAACTATATGAAATAAAACAAAAATTATGCAAATGAACTAAAATTCCTACTAGAATCATAAAAAATTAGTAGCACTAAATCAAACGGAAAAACTGGACAACGTTTTCATCGTACAAGATTATTTTGGCAAATTAAAAATTCTTAATACATCTTCCAATGCCCTTCTAAAAACTAAATTTATAATAAACATTTCAATTCTATAAAAAAAAAATCATCAATTCTTAAGCTTTCTAAGGATGGCAAAAAGAAAAATGTTGTGAATCAATATAATGATAATACATATAACATTATTATCATGTTATATTGTTATATATACATCATTTATATTTATAGAAAATATTTTCCTTAGCTTCTTAAATGAAAATGTGATATAAAAGTCATGACATGTTTTTATTATACTTTTATATTTTAATTAATAAACATTTCACCATAATGAATTTTTTCCTAATTTATGTACTTTTAATATATTAATTATGTAATATGAAAATTGGATCTTATATTCTAAATACATATCCTAAAAATGCAAATGTACAAGATTTTGAACCCAATAGATTATCTTTAGAAGACAAGTTAAAAAAATATGTTTTGCAAGTTTAGGATGTTAGAAGAACTCTCAATGAGTTTCCTAAACCTATCCATGTAGTAGATTTAAATGAAAAGATAACCCTAATTCGAAACTAATGGACATTTTTTCAAGTAGAAATATTCACAAAATTTCTTATTAATCATCAAAATAAGTTGAATATACATTGTATGCTCCAATCATGTATTTTTATCCATTAACCTCATCATCTGAGCTATCGTCTTTTTATCCATTAACCTCATCATCTGAGCTATCATCAGATGGCATTTGCTTCAGGATAGGTTGGTCTTCATGTAAATCATGAGAAGCTCTTATTGATCTAGGATTATATGCAATAATAAATGACTTTGAGCATTCTGTAGGAGTATGGCGGCATAAAAATATATGCTCACATTGGTCAAGGAAAACATATGGTTCATCTATTTGGTCAAACCTAGTATGGTTGATGATGAAAAATCCATTCTCATGCATATATGTTGTTGGATGATATCAAACCATAATATTTCTAAATCACTCAACATTAAATAGTACCACCTTGCAGGATCTGAAGTTAAGCTCTAAGATATCTTCAACTAATCCATAGTATGGCAAGGTGTCTATTTTTAAGTTTCCATCATGAACATGTGACTGACAATCTACTGTAAGATATGCAACAATGCAAGTACAATCAAATGTTTGTCAACTTTCATCTACCTTTCAAACATAGTAATGACGACCCTTGCACCACATCCCCTTGTAATGTGTCACCTTATTCTCTTCTAGCCCCTTTAGAATGTCCAATGCATATGTAGTAGCCCTTTCATCGTTATCTGTACATGCCCTTGCTACTCTATCCCTAAAATATTTTAAACTAATAGTTAAAGGCCAATCCTTTTTAAAAAAAATCCTTGTTCCTGAGTATGAAGATGAATTATGATCACCCTGAGATACATGTGATAAACAACGTCTTTGTTCAACATCACGATGCCTTTGATAGTCCTCCCTCCATACATTTGTGTGCTCATTGTTTCTTGCAACATATAATTTCCTTTAGGACCTAAGTCCCACTCTTTTCTCCCCAACCATGTCCAAGGTGTTGACACCTATAATTAGTCTTAAAATTCTCTTCGTGGACACAAAAAAATCCCACTCAGAGGCCAAAGATATCATGGAAAGGTCTATTTGCAGTTGTTCAATATACCATTCTTGGCTAGATATATCTAGAAGCTTCGTTTAGGTCCTAAGGCTCAGTTTTCATTCCTTAACCATGTCTAAGTCCCTAAGACCCATACCTAATGCTCAAAAACTTCTTAACAGTGCCCATATTTCAACTATAAGGACAAATATCCCCTCAAGAGGTTAGCTTTGGTGGTTGGAGACATCATTGTTAGACCTTTAGGCGTAAAAGTTTCCTATATATCCCAATGCATGAACTTCCTACACCAACCATGGTCAATACCTCAACACCTAAACCTAGTGCTCAAAAACTCCTAATGGTGCCCATATCTCCACTTGCTGGCCAAGGAAACCCTCAGGAGATCATTTGTGATGTTTCAACGTGATGTTGTTGGCCCTACCTACCCATATCCCAACTTTGAGGAAAACCCTACTCTCACGAGATCGAGTGCAATGGTTCAAGGTGTTGTTCTTGAAGTATGCTACTTAAAAGATTGTTTTAGATACTAAGGCTTAGGTTCCTCTCTTATCCATGTCTATGTTCCCGCAACCCATCGAGTGCAATGGTTCAAGGTGTTGTTCTTGAAGTACGCTACTTAAAAATTGTTTTAGGTACTGAGGCTTAGGTTTCTCTCCTATCCATGTCTATGTTCCCACAACCCATCCATGGTGCTAAAAACCTTCTAATGGTGCCATATTACAACTTAAAGGCCAAATATCCTACATAGAGGCCATGTATGGTAGGTTAAGGGTTTATTCATGGCCCTTGAGTTTCAAAGGCTACATTTTAGGACCAAGGCTAATGTTTCATCACTCTATCTTGGTTTAGGCCTCAATACTTACACATAGTTTTCAAAATACCACAACAGTTCCAATATGCTCTATAGAAGGTGAAGGGTCCCCTTGAGAGGCCATTTGCGTTTGTTCAAAGCATTGTTATTAGCATTAGAAGCACAAAATAACCCTTTAGAGCCTAAGACCTAGGTTTCCTCCATCCACCATGTTCAAGGCCTCCTGAACAATACCTTGTCCTCAAAAATCCATAATGGTGTCCACATCACCATTTTGAGGTCAAATATCCCCTTAAAAGGTCATGTGTTTTAGCTCAAGGAATCATTCTTAGGACTACATTCCATTAATATGCATTTAGTGGATTAGGATCAGGCATTGTGTACCAACCATGTCCAAGGCCTCAAGACACATACTTGGGCCAAGTATATTCTTGACAGGTTAACGTGTGGTTGATCAAGGCATTGGTCTTTAACTTAAATGCATATAACTTTACAAAATAAGACCTAGCTTTCCTTCCTCAATTATGTTCAAGGCATAGAGACAGATACCTAGTATCCAAAATGTTGTAATGGCACTTGTATCACCACTTGAAGGCAAGGTTAACCTTAAGAAGTATTAGGTGGTGGTTTGAGATATTATTGATGGCCATCAGTACCTATAATATTTATCTGTAGTCATATCCCCACATATACTCCCCAAACCATGTCAAATTCCTTGAAATCCATACATACTACCCAAAATATTCCAATGGCTCCCTTAGTGCCACTTAAAAGAAAATAATACCCTTGAGAGGTGCTATGTTGTAGCTTGAGTTGTTGCTCTAAGCCTCAGATAACAATAAGCTTCCTTTATGGCCTAAGTTTTAAGCTTTCTCCCCCATCCTCACTCTCAACTCCAAGACCCATACATAATGTTGAACAACTTCTTACTATCAACAACATCCCACTATTAGGTGAAGGGTATCTTTCAGAGGTCCTTTGTGGTGATTTGAGGTGGTGTTCTTGGCCCTCTATGCATAAAAGTTTATTTTAGATTGTAAAGCCAATATTTTATTTATATACCATGTTCATAATCCTGAGACTCGTATCTACTATTCAAAGCCTTCTAATGTAATTAATATCCCCACTAAGACCTAAGTTTCCTCCATTGACCATGTCAAAGGCATCAAGACCCATGTCTATTGCTCAATTCCTCCTAATGGAATTGGTATCTCACCTAATACATCAAGGAGACCCTCAAATGGTCTTGTATAGTCATTTAAAGTGCCTTTCTTGACCATAAATTCCTAGATAGTTCCTTTAGGATCTAAAGTTCAAGTTTCCACCCATGTCCATGTCTAGGGCCCCAAGACCCATACCTAGTCCTTAAAACCTTGCAAATTCCACCCACATCCCTACTCTAAGGCCAAGGATCCCCTTGAGAAGTCATGTCTTGTGATTGGAGGTGTCTACATCTCTATTAGCATCGAATCCCTAAAAGCATCATTTAGTGTCTAAGTATTGGTTTCTTCTGTTAACCGTGTAAATGACTCCTAGTCCCATATATACTCATCAAAATTTCATAATAGTATTGATATCCACACATAGGCTAAGAATACCCTCACAAATATATGTATAGTGGTTTGAGGTGCTTTTATTGGACATATATGTTTAGAAGATTCCTATAAGACTTAAGGTAAAGTTTCCTCCTCAACCATGTCTAGGGCCCCAAGACCCTACATAATGCTCGAATCTTCCTAATGGAACTAATACCCATCAAACGATTTAATAATTCTTATTACTATTAATAAAAAATTATCATTCAAACAATTAAATTTCAATTCAAAACACTTTTAACACCATCTTTATAATCTTAATAAATTAAAATTGATCATCTTTGCCGGTTTAAAGCTGAGATGGCGAGTTTATGGGGACAAATGGGAGGCTTTACCGGTGTTTGTTATGTGGTTCATCTGGATTCACAGGAACAGAATTATATTTGATGATTTTATGGTTATAGAGCAACAATTGTACTACAGGCACTGGAGTCATGGAGCATCGCTCTTACTATTTGCGAATGCAGAGCAGATAAGGGACCTGACAGTGGTGGGTGATTCGTTGGTTATATTGGACTGGGCACAGTTAAAGACAGATATCAGAGTAACAATTTTGGAGCGATAGAAAGCCCACATCAGAGGACTACAGGCACTATTCCAGAGGATAAACTATATCCACATCACAAGGAATTACAACGAGGCAGACAGGTTGTCAAAAGAGGCATTCTTACACAGTCCAGAAGGAGTTAAACAGAATGTTGTGGGAGGGCATTCTGGACTTATATTAATTTTCACTGCGATTTCATTTCTTGGTTGCACCGCTCACTGGGCTCTGTACAGTTCAGTTTGTCTTCTCGTGGGGATACACACGGCAACTCTTATTGGGATAGTATCTTTCTTTGCCCTAAAGAAAATATTACTTCTTTACAGATTGTGGGAGACCAAAGATAATTCTAGAGTGGACAAAAAGCAAGTGTATTTAGTAGGTGATCCTCTTGGACTGGTGACAACTCCGAATTCGAAGACTTCGAGCATCCTTTCAAGGTATCATCACGTTTTCAGGGAATAAAAGGTCCTCCTGTCCAAAACAGTTTTTTGAAGTCTGGTGTGATTGTCTTTCGATTTCACAAGGATCACTTTCACTTTTTTATCAGTAGGTTCAGTGGGTGTGCTTTCCATTCAATTCGACATACTCCCTCTCTGTCAAAGTGGGGCAACCTGTTCCTTTAGTTGTACTTTCTCCTTTGTAGTCTTATTGTCCAGTATGGGACAAGAAACTGGGTACTATTTGTTATTTGTCATCCCTTTTGGAAGTAGTCTATCCTGGTGCAGATTATCAATGCTATCAAAGTGATTAAGTGGGCACAATGTTCAATGTGTAAAATCTGGAATTTCTTGTTGAAATGTCATTTTGTAGAAGGTCTGTGAGTATTTAAAAAATGATACTAAAAAAGTCAATTTCTGGAAAATCTATGTATACTTTGATTCGATAATGAATAACAAGTATAGTTTTTTCTCTATGAAAAAAGCTAAGGCATAAACAATAGTAATACAACTAAGCATGGTTGGAGAACAAGTAGAGAACAAGTAACAGATAACTTGTTCACTTAACTTGTTATTTGTCATCCCTTTTGGAAGTAGTCCATCCTGGTGCAGTTTATCAATGCTATCAGACTGATTAAGTTGGCACAATGTTCAGTGTGTAAAATCTAGAATTTCTTGTTGAAATGTCATTTTGTAGAAGGTCTGTGAGTATTTAAAAAATGATACTAAAAAAGTCAATTTCTGGAAAATCTATGTATACTTTGATTCGATAATGAATAACAAGTATAGTTTTTTCTCTGTGAAAAAAGCTAAGGCATAAACAATAGTAATACAACTAAGCATGGTTGGAGAACAAGTAGAGAACAAGTAATAGAAAACTTGTTCACTTAACTTGTAAAGTATACGTGTTCACTAACAACAAGTAACTTCTCTGTGCTAGTTATACATTTCAAAAAGTGGTCAACCATAGTAAAAAAAGTCAATCAATCATTAAAATTTATAGTTATAAATATAATAAATATAAAGTCAAACAATCATTAAAATTTATAGTTATAAACATATAAATATATTTATAAATTTATATCATTCTCCCGATATGGATGTAGCCCTCTAACAAACGGTGAACCATCATTTAAAAATAATAATAATTCACTAATACTTCTTTATTGTTGATATTTTTTATTGTACTAATTATCTTTTTTGCATTTATCAATCAATCTCTATACAAATCAATTAACATAACCACATTTTTAAAAATAGTTGATATTTTTTATTATATAATTATCTTTCTCACATTTACTAATACATGATTATCCTACTCACATTTACTAATACACCAACATAGATCCATCTTAAACTCGTATCTATCAAGCACCGAAAGGGATCCAATTGCTTGAGGTGTATTTCTTTTTTTAAATTTAAACTCAAGAAATTTGATTTTCTTGATTGATAAATCTGGGTTTAAGTTTTAAGTTTTTATTTTATAAATGAACATCTATTTTTTAATTACTTTTCATAATATTTTATTTTATGAACCAACATGGATTTTTTTTAAATATTTTCCATAATTTTATTTTATTTTTTTATTATTTTGTTACTAACGTTATATCACGTTAGAGGATCTCTCCCATACTGGGCTGTAGAGCACCTCGCTTTACTCGATGCAATGATTATCCTACTCACATCTACTAATCCAACAATTAGTAATTAGCAAATATTACTAAAACCAAGATAGTGTTTAAATGTAACAAGGAAAATACTGTCCGTCATTACCAAGACCTTGTTCCAAATGGTTATGGAATCTCACCGACGCTTTTGCTGGGGATGGGCAGGCGTTTTTATGGTGGAGTTATGGACAGTCATGAACGCCACCTATCAACCATGGGCTCTTTTTTATGGTGGAAAGATGGGAGTTACAAGGAACACCTAAATCAAGAAAAAGTTGAGGTGGATTGGAATCGACCCTCAAACCCATCTCTGATAACCCGTCTACTGAAAACCTTCCCTATTCGATTGGCAATGTTCTGTACTCAAAACTCTATTTTTATTTAATATTAATGGCAGTTTGTTGTTTTACGTTAATTAATTGTGATGAACTTGTTTCAGGGTGAAGTCCTCATAGAACTGAAACTTACACTGCCATAGAACTAGAACTTACACGGGTTATTCCTTTTATTACAGGTCGCTTGGGAAGCAGACCCGACCAAGCGTAGAAGGGACCCGACTTTGGGTTCCTTGCTTGCCCAGTCAAGGGTTAGGGTTTTGGAAGAGCTTCCTCTAGGTCCATTCTTCAGTTTTGTAACTACCTGCGATGGCTCGGGGTTTAACCCTCGTGATTACTGCACTGATAAGCTGGCTTAATGCCACTCGAAGTTGTAATAGTGTCCTGAAGATTTTTCTAATGAAATGAAACTTCGTTGAAAATCATACTTCTGATTAAATCCGAAGCTTGTATTTATACATCCATCCACTACTAACGTAGATGTGCTATTCTTTACATAAAATCAATGCAGTCTTATATACAATCAATGCATTCATACAGACTTGCAAAAAACTGAGACAATAGTCTTGCAATAGGCAGGGACTGGCAAGAGTCTCTGCCGTGGGCAGTCATTCCTGCTGGGACTAACAGCACTCCATAAATATGCCACGAGGATTCAATAAATGACTGGTTTTCAATAAGGTATGCATCAATAGGGGGAATTAATGAAAGCTAAGATATGCCACGGGCAATTTATAACACATTCATATTAAACCTGGTATGTGACTCTCCTACCGTTTTTGAAAGAATGACCATTTTCCTGTGAGAAATACAAATTTAGATGGCGGTAGTATAGAAGGCCAAAATTTTGGGCTTTTTGGGTTCAACCAAAACGAGGAGCAAACAGAGGTAAAAGTAGCACTTTTTGGCAGAAATTCGGATGAAACCGGAAGCAAAAGAGAGAGAAATTTGGATAGAATATCCACTAGAGTAAGTTTTTTACTAAAACTGCTGGTATGAGATACATAGATTGCACGAGTGCATTAAAGGTTTTAGAGGTTGCTGAATCGGAATGTGCAATCAAAATTTGCAGAGTGTTTCTTTGTATTTTTCTATAAATCTAACAACAGGGATCGATCATATTTTTTCAAACACAGATAAAAAAAAAATACAGTAACATCAGTTGTGTTCTAATACGAAAAATAAACATAAAATAACTAGATATGCAGACAGACATACCTGATCTTTTCAATTCTACCGATTCCATACACAAAGCTCTGCTGTACCGCACCATTTTCCGGCATCTTTGCCTCCACCAGCTGGACAAGGAGAATAATTCCTTAGTACCTAGAAACCAAATAAAAAAAATGCCAATTTGTTCTGCAGATAAAAACCCAAATAAGAAATTTAAAGGCACGTTACCTGCAACCCCAAAGTCCCAGGTACAAACCGAAATGGAGCCATGTACTTAAGAAGTGGAATGCAAGCAGTGAAAGTTTTCACATATTGAAAATGCCGACCAACAAAAGAGAATTGGTGAGACTTTTATGGAGATCAAACATATTGAAAATGCCAAACCAGAAAAGAGTTGGGTTTTATGAAAATACGGCACTTCGGGTTACCCATTTAAAACATTTAATGCGTGCCTTTAAAGCCGTAGCTGTTTCGCATGCTCGATGTCATGCGTGCCTTTAAAGCCGTAGCTGTTTTGCCGGCGAGTCTCGTGTACCAAACAGGCCAACCTGTCCTCTGTCAGACAAGGACGGCTCCATCAATGGAAATTGGCGGTCATGTTGTCAGAAGCCAACGCGCCTTTTAGATGTTGACACGTGCCGATCTTGTTGTCAGATGCCGGCGCGTCGTTTCAATGTTGACGAGTTCCCGGTAATTGGTTTCGGGCATCGGCGTTTAAGCATAGGTGACAGTAACTTGAAAAAGCTTTATTGTAAAAGAATGAAATAAATGAAAAAGCTTTATTGTAAAAGAATGAAATAAATGAAAAAGCTTTATTGTGATTATTTGAGAAATTTCCATTATGATGTAATGTATATCGAATGGATTCACTTTGGAAGGATGGTGAGATTTGGATAAGCTATTCTAATTCATATTTTCATGTATTTTTCGTGGTCGTAAGGTGTTGGTATGTTAAGGAGGTAATAGCTTCTACAAATATGCTAATACAAAAGGTTAATCGATAATTAAATGATTAATTGTGATTTTCATCTTCATAAGATATTAGCATAGTTATTTAATTATTAGTTATTTTGTGTATATATATAATTTGGAATAAAATTCATGTAGATAGTACATTTGTCTCATCTTTTTACAATTTAGAAAAAACTATTTATTACTTCATCCTAAATTCTAAAATATAAACACTTATCTATATAATTATCTCATTAAATAAATAAATATATAAATAATTAATTTCAACTTCAACATTCATAAAATATTATCTCACTAAATAATTATATATATAAAAAACTAAGAAAAATGTTAAAATTAATAAAAAATTAAAAAACATGTTAAACTTAAATATCTTAAAACATTACAAAACATTCCTTCATTTTATGCATGGTTTATAACCGAATTTATAATCTTTCCAAAGGAAGGACTAAGTTTGTTTTTAATATAACATTTGATCATGTTATATTAAAAAAAATGAATATTGTAAAATAAAATTAGTTTTTTATTTATAATTTATTTAAAAATTAATAATAAAATTTAATTTTTTTAATGGTAGCTAATATTTATTAAAATAAAAAATTATTTTTATTTTTTTCAAATCAATAAATAATATCTACATCTATTATATAAAAATTTAAATTTAAATAAATAACAATTTCTTTTTAAATACTTTAATATTTATAGATCATTTCATATAATAATCAATTTTATGGCATCGTATGTATATCAAGTTGTGCACATGGATGATGGATTTCCCCTCAATTGCTCATGACTTAGGCAAGTGAACATCCTTAAGAACTCATAAGGTCTTTGGTATCATTTTAACACTAGCAATTGCCCCAAGAAGGTGCAATGATACGCCCATAGGTCAATGTTGGAGGGTGAACTGGCTTGAAACTAGGAACAAAACTTAATTAGTGTTTTGTAAAGGAGGAGGAATTCTACAGAGTTGTGAAAAAGATGTGGAAGATCTAACAATGACTGTATTTATATTTAATTTCCTATCTAAAAAGAAGGAAAAGAGGAGCCACATTGGACATGATCACCCACAATGACATGAACATCACCAAAAAAAATGCTAGGATACTATAATGCTTTTGATGCTGGAGTCTCAAACTCTCATATGCAAATCTCTTCTGCCCAAAATTCAAGCCACGAGGAAGAGAGACCAATCAAGTGTAGAAAGATTTGCCACCAAACCATAAACTAGAAGATATATGGATACGATTGTATAAGGGCATGGAAAAACAAACCCCTGGCTGCCAAACTTTTGTAGTTGTGGGAAAATAAAATTGTCTTGCGACTTCTGTGATTAGGAGGGCCAAGCCACACAAAAATGATCCATGGATGTGTTTGTGTGGTAGGGAGAGATGCCATGGTTTAAAAATTAGCAAAATGTGATTTGTTTGCAACCCGAAATAAAATTCTTTGTGCACAGAGCCAAGCCACACTCACATCTATATTAGATTGGATCTACTTGTGGAAAGTGTAGGCCACCCATGATGTTGCCCATCTACAAAATTTGGAGGGATGATCGATTTTTGTGAGAAGTTTAATAAATTTGAACTACATATTGCCCAATGCTTGATTGTGGGCCCCTATTAGAGTGTATGTGATGAACAAAGGCATGAAATTTGATTGTCAAAGTTATCATAGTCCTATGGAGAGGAGGCCCAATCTACAAGGCAGCATGGAATCCACATTTTGACATGATGGATATGCCCACAACTCTGTAAAAGGATTTTGTTAAAGTCATTTAAGTATAATCGATGAAATAAGAGAGAACACAAAAATTGAAATTTGTGTTGATGTCCGCAAAAGACCAAAATAGGTCAAAGTGGCTAGTGACTACACCTAGCAATAATAGCCAAACCAAAATAGAGAGGTGCAAAAGACTCCCCTAATATGAAATGAAAGGAAATGAGAAATGCGTGCAACAACAGTAGGAAACAAAATGACATAAGAATACACATACACGGAAATCCAAAACGGAAAAACCCCTATAAAGTGAAGGATAGATAGGAAAAAACATAGCATGAACAAAAGATACAATTGCCATAAGAGGACGAGAGAGTTCCAGCTTGATCTGAATCAGTACTGCAGATGTCAACACCAAGTGCCAAAAGAGTAGAAATAATAAAAGTACAAAAGTGTGGCGCACTACCCTTAGCCATCAAAACACAACTTTGGCAAGAGTGCTCTTCACTCACTCTTGAACATAACACAACTTGCTTGATTTCTCCGAGTGAAACATTCTCTGCTGGATTTTATGGAGTAGGAAACAATGCTTATGATTTTCCTATATGGTATACCTGGACACCCATCCGAACAGTGGCCTGAGTGGCCAACAAAGATCAACCTGTCGACAGAAGAGAGGCCCATCTTTATCTGGAGAAAGACGAAAACCTTGTTCTGTGGGATGCAGATGGTAATGTTTTCGAGAATACCAACACAAGTAACATGAATGTAAAGGAGGCTATTCTTCTAGAAACGAGAAATCTAGTGTAAAACGACTCTTCAGGTGATAAGTTTGTGTGGGAAAGCTTCCAGTACCCAACCGATACTCTTCTTCCATTCCAGCCCCTCAATAAAAATGCAGCGCAGTTGATACCTAGATTAGAAAGTTCCACGTTTAACCGAGGCCCCTATCGTCTCTATTTGGATAGCGACAACGTCCTTCAACTAATTTATGAGGGACCCCAAAATTTAATTATTGGGCCTATCCTTGTCTTTGGAACTTTGGTTTTATTAGTTCTTAATTGATCTCAATATCTATGTAAAATATAACTATTGGGGCTATTTTGTCTTTGGATCTTTGGTTTTATTATTTCTCAATTAATCTTAGTATCTATAGAAAATATAATTATTGGGCCTAATTTTTACGATTGAAGTCTAGTTGATGATTTGCCGAGATTCACAATTATGGATAATAAGGAGCAATCTGCTCCATTTTTTATTTTAGAATGTTGTAAAGCTACTGACCCAACTTTGGGGAATGTTTTGCACATAAAAATGTTATAAGGGCATTAACCCATCTTACTAGAAGTCTCAAACAAATTGATCATGAATTGAATAAGGAGCATGCCAAACCTACAAGATCAGTACACTAGGGGAAGTAGCAACTAAAATTAGTAGCCATTAGAGAGCTAATGTCATGCTTAGAAGGAGCCAACACACAACATTGGAGGCCCTCAAATCAATGGAATTGACTCTATATGGAAAATTGGATATTCTAATTCATGCAATACTACAAAAAATCGAGAGTAACCAATCAAGCAATTCTAAATAAGCATCATGCAGTATTTTGATCCTAGTTTTATCTAGAGACAATATAAGTAATAGACCTTATAATTCAAGCAATGCTACCAAAAACTGAGTAACAAATCAAGCAATTATATATAAGCATCATGCAGTGTTTTGATCCTAGTTTTATCTAGAGACAATATAAGTAATAGACCTTGTAATTCAATCCAATTATCTACATGCTATCAAAGAAAAAATTCACAATCTATGTAGTTGTATTTTTTTGGAAGTAATATAATTAACTTTATTTCTCAACACAAAAAGACATCTCTTCCATTTTTCAAATAGGGGTTAAATAAGGTTTCTGCAACAAAAATTGTTCAACATCTATGTGAATTTTTACAGTTTAATTTGACAATTTAAGAGGATTCAATGAATGTTTTTGAAGTTTGCATTATGCACATATAAATTGTGCTAACTTTTGTATAATAAACAATTTTAGGCATATGTATAATTTCACAATTTCCTCTCTTATGCTAACAATTGTGCATGCCTTTATGTTTATTTTGATGACTATGAAATGGATTTCTCATGGATTGGAAAACCTTACTTTTTGTAAAATTTGCAATTGTTTCCAAGATTTTCATTTGTCAAGTTTTATGCCAAGTTTCTCCAGAGCCAGAGAATGTTACACTCTTGCTCATTAGCTTTGCCATGCCATTCCTTGTGTGACTATGGTAAAACAAAAAATATTGTTGACATTAAAAAGAGTAGAAAACTACAAAAAGGAACACCAAAAATAAGAGACACCATTAAACTGAGAGAAAGTTGGTTGAACCTTATCTACATTTTGACTAAATATTTGAAGCTAGGTTTCTGAACTACAAGCCCATGAAAAAACCAAGGTCAAGTGTATGAAACAAGAAATATATTGTAAACTTTTCATACACATAGTAGGGGACATGCTTTTTGAAGGATTGCAGCTAGAATGAACATGGAATTGAAAGGAAAACCCACGAGGGCAAAAATGACAATAAACCCCACAAAACGTTTTACGTAACGATAAAAACATTTTTCTTGTCCATGGAATTACAGATATGTAATTCCCCATCCTAGTGGTTGAGTTTTTGTAATAAGAACTAGAACCCTAATAGAACTAAAACCTTGGCAGAACCAAAAACCTAAACCCTGATTTTATTTCGTAAATTAAAGCTCTAGGAAAATAATAATAAATAACAGAGACTTTGCCATCACAACAACTTTAAAAATCCTCAAATACTTCACAGATAAATAGCAAAGTGGGTATGCTGGATGACTTGAAATGGATGAACCCACCCGACGTTTGTTCTGGTACTGCAGAGATGAAAGAGAATGCCTGCGTTCTATAAAAGAATCTCTCCACTACATTAATCAAATCAAACTTCACCAAATCCCAAAATTTATGAAAGAACTCAGGTGGAGAGTCATCAAGGCTTGGAGCTTTATCTTATTTCATTGAAAACATTGCATTCCAGAATATTAACAACAAAATCTTCTTCCAAGTCTGAGTGGGGGAGAGCTTATTTATTTTAAGATGGATATGACAGGGCAACTGGTGGAGGTGGAGAAGCGTGAAATGCCTAGAGATGTGGCTTGTCTAGATATTGCTCCAGTTCCTGAAGGCAGACAAAGATCCAGATTCCTGGCTGTAGGATTATATGACAGCACCATTCACATATTATCTTTGGCTACTGATGACTGTATGCATATTTTGAGTGTGCAGGCTGTATCTTCTCCCCCATAATCTCTTCTCTTACTTGAAGTGCAGGCTTCTGTTGGAGGGGAGGATGGTTTTGATCATCCAGCGAGTGTGTTTTTGAATGCTGGTTTGCAGAATGGTGTTCTTCTTAGAACTGAGGTAGATATGGTAAATGGTCAACTTTCAGACACCCGGACCAGATTCTTGGGTTTAAGAGCACCGAAATTTTTTTCTTCTCTAGTGAGAGGCCGTCGGGCAACTCTTTGTTTATCAAGCATGCCTTGGCTTGGGTATATTCATCAGGGGCACTTTCTTTTAACTCCACTTTCTTATGAGACTCTGGAATATGCAACATCATTTTCTTCTTATCAGTGTGCTAAAGGCGTGGTTGCAGTTGCCGAGGATGCCCTTAGGGTTTTTACAATTGAAAGGTTGGGAGAATCAGACCATTATGCCTCTCATATATGCTCCAGGAAAGTTCATTTTGCATCCCAAGCAAAAATCCTTGATCATTATTGAAAGTGATCAGGGTGCATTCATTGCAGAAGAGCGTGAAACTGCAAAAAAAGAATGTTTAGAAGCTGTTGGTTTGGGGGAGTGTGGGAACATGGAAGCTGAGCAGCAGAATGGTGATGATGAATAGAAGGAGGATCCTCTTCTCGTTGAGCAGTATGGTTATCCAAAAGCAGAGTCAAAGAAGTGGGGATCTTGCTTTAGAGTTTTAGATCCCAAAACTGGTGAAACTACATGCCTCATGGCACTGCAGGATAATGAAGCTGCATTTAGCATTTGCTCTGTTACTTTTCATGACAAAGAACATGGAACTCTCGTGGCCATTGGAACAGCAAAGGATTTAGAATTTTGGCCAAAGAAGCATTGTTCAGGACGTTTTATTCATATCTATAGGTCTGTGGATGATGGCAAAGCCCTGGAACTTTTGCATAAAACACCAGTTGATGGAGTACCTCTTGGATTATGTCAATTCCAAGGCCGCCTATTAATTGGAATTGGACAGGTGCTGAGAATATATGACTTGGGAAAAAGGAAATTGCCGCGGAAATGTAAGAATAAGCTATTTCCCAATACGATTGTGTCTATTCACACTTATGGTGATTGTATTTATGCTGGAGATATTCAAGAGGTATGTGTCAGCTTTTCTCTATTTCCTGCCACTCTTTCTATGAGAGCTAAGATACAACAAGAGAAATATTAATTGGAATTTTTTGGTTAAAAGGCAATATTTATGTTTAAAAAAGTCTGAAAACAGGCATAGATACATAATAGTATAGAACTTCATAGCTTTTAGTTTGAATCAGGATTGCAATATATCCGACAAACTAAAAGCTACTACTAGAGGACTACAAGGCACGTAGTGTCTTTACTCATTTACTTACTGATATACATAATCAAAATACTTGTGGAGAGGATGCTATACATGGCCTTCTTGATACTCCTAGGATAAGGTCACAATGAAAACGAAAGTGCAAGATTAGCTACTGATTACCATTCTTTAGGAAATAAGTCCAGTCATCAAAACAAATTTCAAATCATAAGGTTGCAGTTATCACAAGCAAAGGCCTGCCTCAAGTCTTCCGATCTGGCTTCTCCTCTATCACTGGAATTCCAGGATCCCCTGCTACATTGAAGAGTTTGAGATCCTCTTGTTTGTCTGTTCCTACTTCTGCAAGATCACTTGTCTAGAATGATCAATTATTCCTTTGTCGGTGCACATCTATACTGCACTATCCTGAATCTTTTCTTTCAGCCTCTCCAAGATTGGAATAGGTTCAAACTCAGAGTAAGAGACACTTTGATCAACCATATTCTATAGGGGAAAGAAGAATCAAGAGCAGGGTTGTTGGAAGGAATTGAAAGATGATGAGAAGGGCCATAATGCTTATGTTCTTTATATAAAGCGCACCCCTCCAAGATTTCTGCATTTAAGCAAGATCTCATGATCTGCCTCTATCTATCAATGTGGGTTGTGAATCCGTTTCCAAGGCATTCTTCTTTGGAGTGGCTTCCTGTTGTTGAACACCTGCAGATGTTCTTTGGACTGTTTTCTTTCTTTTAAAGACCCCTATGTAATATGGGTGTTTGTTTTCAATTCTGATTCTTCTGTAGTCTAAGAAGGTGTGTTAGGGGCCACAGGGCCTCAGTTCTCTGGAGTTTTTTAGCTTATATGGCGAAGGTGACACTGGACTGTAATTTTATCTATTGTTCCTCAGAAGTTGTTCTGCAGTATGGTGCAGCAGTGATGCCAGATCGATACAGAAGATCTAGTATGCTTCTGCCTTGTGTAGATATGAGGGAGGCATAGTTTTGGAGACATTAGTAATGGTTGTGGATAGAGGGCACAACAATGAAAGATTCATAATACAACAGTGTACAACCTTCAGCACAAAGAGGATCCATAACTTGGCGCAACAGTTCCGTACATTGGGATGTTGCACAGAATTCCTGGAAGAGTGAAAGCGCAGCACTAGTTGCTTTGGGAGTGTAGGAGCTACATCATAGATGCATCAGCCTTAGAATACTTATGGTTTTAGTTCTACTTCTAACCTATCATTAGAATTTGCCTCTGTTTTGGAACTAAACTAGCTTTTTAGAATTAGTATATTGGATTTCCTTGTTTTAGTTAGTTGCTGCTCCTATTTTAGTTCAAGAGAGATTCTAGAAATAGCTGGGTGCCTATCTCTAGCATAGTTAGGCATGCTATTCCAGACACTCATATGCAGAGTAGGGACTAGGGTGCTCTATTTTAAGTGATTGTCTAAGTCAGGATTTCCAATTTTAGCACTGCAGGGTGGTCTAATTTTGCAATCACTAAGCCTCTGCATAAAAACATGCCAGGGTGTGTGGTTTATTTATTTCAGTTTTAAGTAAGATGGTTGGAGTGGCAAATAGAGTTTTGAGCTACATCATTGTAGTTCTTTAAGTTAATAGAATACATACATTGGGCTTAATAGTTGGTGCCACATGATCTATTTTTAGACATTGGGCTTAATATATAGGGGATGGGAGTGAAATGGACATCAAAAACCTTTTACTCTAAAACAACTCAAAATGTAATTTGCCTAAATAATTGCAAATATTGACCAAAATGAATCTTGGAAAAGCTGTAAACTTTCACTTTTATTTAAACCTTGGGCGAAATCCTTCACAAAATGGACATTTTTCATGATTTGGAAAGGTTGTTGTTTATGTTGGGTTGGCTGCCTCAATCGTCTACCCTTCCACCGCCAACACCTTCAAATGTTCTTTACATGCAATACTATCCAGTCGGTGGCCAGCACTGAGCCATAAATAAACAAACAAAAAAATCAATTCAAGTCTAAAACAAAAGAGAAACCAAAAAATCGTATTCTGATGTGCTAGGAAATAACATTTCCATAGGTATTACTGTTCGATTATGTGCCAAACTCTTGCAGAGTACAGAGAAGGGTAATCTGGATAATAATAAAAATAAAAAGAGGGTATAGAATAGACAAAGGAGAAATTGACACGGGATATCGACTGACAGTGCATAGTCATTCTCCATGATGATTCAACCCCCTCCTAGCCTATTCCATGTACAGATTTTAAACTACATTATAGAAAAAAATATATCCACAAAACAAAATCAACAGACTTACCTCCCATGGCTGATGCATATGGCTACATGAAAATCTTCATAACCGACCCATCCGCCATGAAATTTTTCTTAGATAAGACTAAATTTCATTACCGTGGCCAAAGAAATGGAGGTTATGGAGTTGGGCTCTCACACCATTCATTACATATCTATCCGTCAGTGGAAAGGCGTGTTCATGAATTTAAGTAGTCGCTGTTTCCAGCGAGACATTAATGTAATTTGGGGGCTCTGAAAGATAGACAACCTGTCGTTAGTCTATCCGTCCACAAGTGGACATCCATTTAAGAGTTTAGGTAACCATCATTTCAGTGCAGATCCTTCTCCCTCGACTGCAAACCCATCATTTCCCTTGAACTTGTATTCAGGGAGGTCTCTGTCTCCCCTTTTGTTACAATGCAATCACTTCAGAGCAGTTCATGGTCATCCCACTCCAAGACTCTCTGTGTCTGCATGCTAACTCTCCTCAGCAATCATCGACGCTGCTTCTTCCTTCAGCATCTGGAGCTACCCTCGAACTGGTGAATGAACCCCCTGTTTTCCAACTTGACTTCGACCCAAACCCTAATCGAAATATATTGTTCTGTCCGCACTTTGAATTGTCCGTCGGATTTGGACGCAACATTTTACATTGTCCAGCGGATTTTGACTCAGATGCAGTGGAAGGAAACTTCCAGAACACGCAAGAACGAACAAGAGTTAAAACCACGTGGCAAATTCCTATTAGCTAGAAGGACGATGAAGGTGAACAATGTTTCTCAAACTCCCCTTCAGAATAAACGTCTATCGATGTAAATATATTTTTCCCCTGCATCTCTCTTAATTTCAATTTCCATTTTTTTACTTTCAAAAACCCTAACAAAATAATTACCAACTTCTTAAAATCAAAGGATGGTTGATGTTGTATATACATTAATGATACTTGCAAAGCTCAATGTAACATCCCTCTTCTTATATATTATTATTATTATTGTAAAATACAAATTGTAATTGTGTATCTGGCCTGGTGAGGAGCTCAAGGCCAAGGCTCCACTAGTGAACCTTGAAAGTATTATTTCTCAACATGTAAAGTTTTTTGTGAATCTAAGAGACTAAAGACGGACGCCACTAAACGACGGACCACTAAATCCACTAAGGGGAAAGGTAAGATGGCAGAGAAGCCATGGGAGTTCAGTTATAACAACAGGTATCGTCACAATACCATGGGAACGGGAAGATGATAAATTGTTTTACCTAAATGACCTAAAATGTTTAGGGTACCATCCAAATGGAGGTTAACCTTAAGTAGAGTGGCTATGGTCAAATAAGTAAACTCATGTGGTCTTTAATTTCAAAAAGAGAACCTATACGCTAATATGCTATCTTAGATAATGTCTAAATGACTATTATAAATAGTATTATTTCAAGCAATTATGTAACCTAAGATAAGGTTCTTCTTTCACTAGAGTATATCAAGTTAATACAATTTGTTGATAAGAATTAATGATACTAATTAACATTAGTATCTTCATCGTTATGGCATTAAATCCATGAATAAGGAAATACTAGGATTAAATGAAAAGTACTATATTAGTATCTTAAAATAATAAATGAGAAGCCTCTTATGCATTTTTTACGAGGTATAGGGTGGAATATTTAATGTATATATATATATATATATTAAAAGTATTTAGTAAAGCGATCAATTGTTATTGGGAACATGATATATTCGTATTAATACATATAACACAATACCATGGTTTTAATTAAGGAAATGCATGTTTTTGGCATATATGAACAAAATACATATGTAAATTATTATATGGATATTTTAGTGGATTTGCAAAGTACTTGAGATACTTATATATTTATATTTGTATATATATATATATGACATATAATATAGTCGTATTATATGGAAAGTGGAGTAATCACAAGACTACAATACAGTGAATTTAATTACTAGCATTTGCCCTTTGAGGGGCAAAAATGAACGCCGGTAGGAAAAAAAGAAAGTTAGAAGGAACAAAAACATAGGCTCGGGCAGTGAAGGATACTGGTAGGAAAAGAGCAAAGTTTGTAACAATCTCAGATTACAAAGACATAGGCACTCAACCCACAACAAAAAATAATGTTAAGTTCATCAACACAGTGAGCCAACTACAATTGCTTATCTCACAATCTCTGTAGTAGTAATCTCAACACTATAGATTACTACTATATCTAGAATATATAAGCAATTTAAAAAAATAATTATGCAATAATATCAATGAAAACAATGATTATAATATCTCCTAAACTGCACAAACTACTTGTGAACAAAAGTTTGCTTTCATGCCATGTGCTGTAGCAATAATTTAAGGGATCTCCATATACAACTATAGGTATAGAATTGTTTCATGGACCAACTCTTGATAGTGCCACAATCTAAGTTGTAAATTAATCTTCGTTGTGCTTGCTTCAAGAATGGAAGATACAGTGGGAAACCCAAATATGTTTCTTTCTTCTCATTGAGGATTTCAAATCCACAATAAAAACTTTACATTGATCTCAACCATGTAAAGGCGAACAGACCTGTCACTACATGAACTATTCTTCTGGAAATTACTAATAAACAAAGGAAAGTAACTGGTTATCAATGACTCTAACCGCATCAAGGATTCACACGTCTTCTGACAATATAGATAGTTCACAACAAAGCACAATAAAAATGCAGACTTACAACACAACAGGAGTGGTGAATCTTCGTTATGCTTGCTTCAAGAATGGAAGATACAGTGGGAAACCCATATATGTTTCTTTCTTCTCATTAAGGATTTCAAGTCCACAATAAAAACTTTACATGCTTCTCAACCATGTAAAGGCGAACTGACCTGTCACTATATGAATTAATCTTTTGAAAAGCACTAATAAACCAAAGGAAAGTAATTGGTTATCAATGACTCTCACCGTATCAAGGATTCACATGTCTTTTGACAGTATAGATAGTTCACAACAAAGCACAATAAAATGTAGACTTACAACAAAACATGAGTGGTCGTAGCTCTCAATATAAAGGTTGTATTTATTCAACGTGGAGGTAGATGAGGAGAGGTCGCTTTGCTTGGCTGCTTTGTTTTTATGAATGTAAAAGAGAGTACACAGTTTACAAATCAAATGAGATTAATATTTATATCACTACTACTTGGGATAATCCATTATGAGCTTAGCTTGAAAAGCCATTGCCAACAAGGAAACTGAAGAGCATTGAACTAAAAACGTAGTAAAATATAGCACTGTTACAAAAATTTGAACAAGCATTTAGGTTTTTTAGAGAAAAGGAATCCCAATAATATCCATTGAAAAGTACACATTACATATAAACATTTCTACAATAGTTTCTAAAGAAGGGAAATTTGTTTTCATTGACAAAGAAGAATAGATGAACAACAAAAAGGGTTGGTTCACCACTATACAGCCTTGGAAGAGTTTGTTATCTGGTGAAATTGAAAAAATGAGAATAGTAGGCAAAGTTTTCATTTGAGTGTTGTACATATGAGAAGATACAAATGATATTTACAATTAAAATTAGTTGGACGCTTCTAAATTGGAAATATAGTCTACCCATGCAGTAGCTTCTTCAATTATGATATTATATTCGTCAAGCTTTAATAGTTTTAGAGACACTTCATGATAAGACAGTCCTGTTTCTATATTTGCAACTTCTGTTGGTGCAGCCTTGCAGGTATCCTCAAGGAAAATGAGATGTTTAGATGTTTGCCTCACATAGAAGTCGATGTCTTATTCTGTTAGAGCATCAATTTTATTGATGTAGTCCAGGTTTGAATGCAACACCTGCTGGAGTTCTGCCATCTGCTGATCCTTGGGGGAGAGCTCATCGATATTTGCTGCCATAGGGAGCTGACATTTACGGTGAACCTGATGGATTTCCTCATAGAAGTTTGTGCACTTTTCAAGAGTTTTATCAATCTCGACATTTAGTCGATTACTGGCTTTCGTGCAAAATTCAAGGAGTGTAATATCCAGCTTCAGGGTCGCTAGTGTTTTTTGAGGGAGGTGAGGAGGAAATGTTGGGTTATTTTCTCTCCAAGTTAACTGTTTAATGTTAAGCTTGTTTCCAGTAGTAATCAAATGTTGATGCATTGCTATTGAGCTTGTAGCAATTTCTTGCATCCTTGCCATGAATTGTTTGATATTTTGTAGATTTGTTGAAAGCATGTGTTTTGATAGTTTGAGACTTGCTCTTGAAGCTTGCATGCTTGTGCCCAGAACGGTTCCATGAGCGATTCCTTATCTCTCAACAACTTATCTACTTGAGTCTTCAATTCATTGGCCTTGTTGTTCGCCACTGATGCACGTGTTTCAAAGTCTGTAAGGTTTGCTCGAAAATCATTTGTCTCCGCTTCCATTATCATTAACGGAACAGTCAATGCTTCCTTTTATGTGTTAAGGTTGTTGTACGCAGCTAGTAAATTGTATTTCTCAAATAATGTGGCCTGTAGTTTTTTGTTTAACTTGAGCTCCTTTGAAGCGTGAATCCTCCTCTCATTCTTTGCTCTCATTATATATATTATTTATTTTATAAATAATATATAAATTAATACTTTCTACAAAATTATGGTTATATTTTGAAAAAGAAACACCTTTGACAAAATTATGTTGACAACTTTTCAAAAGAAAGGACAATTTAATATTATTAAGAGTACAATTATGAATTCATCATCCTCACAATTTTAAATGTTCCTAACCATAGTGTACATACGTGAAATCTCAAAATTTGTCACCAACACGATGATGATTAACTAGATATATCTCTAGATGTACATAATTTCTAAGAGTTATTCGATTGCCATGACGATGTTCAACGATTAAATCATTGATTTTAAAATATCTTCACAATTTTATATTTGAAATTTAGGATGATGACCTCTAACAAGAGTTGCATAGTGGCGATGTCCTTATATTAATAGTGTATATGAGAAGTACAACTCTAATGCCATACATGACTTCTATGTCGATAGAAAATCATCTTAAGAAATTATTAAAAAATTGAAAATTATTTCAAAAAACATTGAAAATATTTAGAAATAAGTTTTATTTGAGAAATTTATGATTAACACTATTAACACATGTATACACAACAATTATGTAATAACTAAAATCCCATGAACACCATATGTATCGTGGAAACTGAAACAGGAGAAAACCATGGAAGAGCTTTCTTTATTCATGAGTCGCAGTAAAATAAGCATTTCATGTTTTTACAATAACTTATAGATTTCTCCTTCCTTTACAGTGGATCTGCGCACACAACCTGCAGATCATGCGACTGTTCTCTCATAGCATGCAATATCTTCGACATACAAGATTGAGTATTGACTGACCGACTCTTGGGAAAAATAATTGCTTATTAAAACAATCAATTCCAAACATAAATTATCAACCACGGAACATCTATTTATTTCAAAATTATCATGAAAAGACTATGCAGGCCACAATTTCCTCTTCTAGCATTGATAATATAATATGCATTGCAGTAAAATAAATCAATTCACTTTTGTAGAAAAAGATGAAAATCAATCTTCACCGTTGGAAGGGAGAACATGAGGAGTCTCCACTCAAGTAATTGCTATGACCTCTTACCATCATGCGTTGATTGAACACTCTTGCATAAAACATACTTGCAAAAATAAACACAATCACACTTGCAAAAAAGTAAGCCACGCTAATCTATGAAGTTAGGCATGCTTGCATAAATAAATAACTTGATTTAAAAATGAATTTGTACAAATAAAATGAAAGAGAGAAATATACAGAAGTTAGTCTAATTGAAAAATGCAAGAACCAAATAATTACAATCTCCATTAACAAAAGATATTGAAAAATATACAGTATTCCATCATACAATGAAAGAGAGAAATACCTACAGTAATACCTATTACCCGGATAGAGACCTTGTATACAGACACTACCGCCTTTAAGAAATATAGAAATATACACAAGTTAGTCTTATTGCAAAATGCAAGAATCAAGTAATTACAATCTCCATTAATAAAAATATTCAAAGAAAAATATTTTATTCCATCATAATTTGGAGGTTTCTTTGAGAGTCCTATGTTTGGAATGGAGAATGCACTCTTATTTATTTATGCATAATGTTGATTGAAAATAAGATAACAATATAATAAATCTAGATCCACTTTCCCCTCGTAATTACAACCACTTTGCCAAAAATTAGAAGATAATCATCTCTACAAATCCTACCACAAATCTCTTAAAATATTTGATAAGAAATCTTATTAAGACTCATGATTCTTCTCCATCAAATATGATTCAATAATTATCTTCAAATCTTCATAGCTTAATTATGAAATTCGAGTTTAGGCCTAGGTGATAAGATTCGACTTTAGTGGAGTCTTCAAATACACAAATAAACATCATTTACCTCACCCAACTTTTATATACAAGTAAAAACATATTTTTTTTAAAGGATTTAATCCTAAATTCACTTAAAAAGCAAAATAAATGCATTGGAAAATATTCTCCATCAAATATGATTCAATAATTATCTTCAAATCTTCATAGCTTAATTATGAAATTCGAATTTAGGCCTAGTTGGTAAGATTTGACTTTATTGGAGTCTTCAAATACACCTGTAAACATCAGTTACCTCACCCTGTATTGTCTTCTTCACCTCCCTAAGGTTGTTAATTAAGGTTAATATTATAACATTTCCTTTGTTTATCTTATCATATCTTATAGTGGTAAGAATTCTTGTCCTCATCGTAATAGATTGGGAAATTGATTGTCATGCTCGGTCGTAGCAAGAATCTCTGTTATGATTGGGATAGATAATTACCTGTAACTATCTAGTTTGCCATACTGTAGTGGTTTTATCTTCTCCTCCTTTGCTCTCTCTTTCTCATCTTCCACCAATCTCAATATTCTGCACTAAGTAATTGATGAAAAATGAAATGCTTTTCTGTTGGTCTTAAATTTAAACAATAATATCTAAATTTAAATTGCGAATTAGGATGTTTACCTCTCTTTCAAATAGATAAAATTAACAGAGTAGATTGGTGAAGCAATCCCAAGAATTCAAATCCAAGGACATCAAGGATTCTTTCAATTGCACCATATATATGTACAATGGCATGCCTGAAACATTGCCTAAAAGGAGATTGTGTGGCCTTGTTACATGCATTAACATTTTGAACACAGATACACCCACCTACAGATTTCCATAAGGATGAGGAAATCATAGATACACCCACCTACAGATTTCTATAAGGATGAGAAAATCTATAGAAGTATATTTATGCCAGTTAATGGAAAATGATGGCTTAACTTTGTATAGAAATGGAATTAAACATACATTGTACTTCCTTGCAAGGGTGAAATTACAACATCTCAAGATGGGAAAAAATGATAATAGATTGGCATGTACAATGTAAAAGATATGCTCTATCATTAACACTATTTGCCAGTCATATCCAATGAGGACAAAATGATCTTGAGAATGGGGTCATAGGTTGGTGAATCCCTGATTGCATCGGGCAAAGAATAGTTGCAAGCAATGTTGATATAAATAACATATATGCTTTATATGTACAGTGTAAAAGCTATGCTCTATCATTAACATGATCTATTTGCCAGTCATATCCAATGAGGACAAAATGATCTCAAGAAATGATATATTTTCCAGTAATATCCAATGAGGACAAAATGATCTTGAGAATGGGGTCATAGGTTGGTGAATCCATGATTGCATGGGCAAAGAATAGTTGCAAGCAAAGTTGATATAAATAAGTGAAACTAACAAGAGAATATGGAACCTGCTTTGGATTCTTGCACTTCATGCTTTACGTGGCCCCATTAATTGACTTTTTAGTCTTTCCCCACGAATCCTCTCTCTCTCTTGTTTTTTAAAATCTTGTAACAAGTGGGTTACCCCAATTCTTTTGTAAAAGTTGAAATCTTAAGTGCTTTGGCCGACTATATTCATATATGTAAATTTTTAAATCCTTTGGTAGTCTTTGCATATATATGTGTATGTAGGTATGGATTTGTATACCTTTTGGCATGCGATGCAAATGTATGCATGTGCGTAGATGGGCACATTTTCTTTTAATTGGGCTAATTTCATAATTCTATTCAATCAATGCAATTATTCTGAGAGGAAATCCAATTTGCATTTCGTGTGTGTTTTGCAGGAAGCCCAGTCAAGGCTAAGTGCTAGGAACAGAGAAAAGTCGAACCAGGCAAGCTTTATTGTGTAATTGATGGTAATTGATGGGAGGTATGGACAATGCATTTGTGATGAGACTGATGATGATGTTTGCAGCTTGGATAGTAATGAGGCAGTGCTTCGCAAGCATCATCGTCAATCTAGAGCCCCAATGCCCATTGTTTTTGCCTTCAGGATTCTTTTGAGGATGAATGCACTTATGTGAAGAATGGGCAACCCAACCTTCCTGTTTGGGAGACAGAGGGAATAGAAGGTATGAGCAATGACCTAAGAGAGTATTTGAGGCTAAAGATAGAGGTCCATGTAAAAGGAGAGGGTGTGCCACCTCCCATC
Source organism: Larix kaempferi (assembly GCA_027924585.1). NCBI lineage: Eukaryota > Viridiplantae > Streptophyta > Pinopsida > Pinales > Pinaceae > Larix > Larix kaempferi. The sequence continues at coordinate 15,118,614 of BSBM01001346.1, forward strand.
CTGGATTTTTCTAATTGTAAATTTGATCCAAAACTTAAGATAATTTTGAAATCGCTAGATATGATATTCCCACACCTGTGCACATAAAATGCATACCATCCCAGCTGCATTGAAGCAGGGGGATATCCTGGTCTCTCAGACACTAGTTCTAGTAAAAATGTTTCATTTCTTATCCCTATTGTATCGTGGTGCTCAATGATTTGTATGCAACATCTCTCTAAATAATCGAAACCATTGGCCATGGTCTTGGCTCCCACTGGGGAATTCTGTGCACAGGCATAAGAGTAGAAAAAATCACTTGGGAAAAGGTTGCCTTTAAGACAACTGTCATTGTAGTTGGAGATGCAATGCCTCGTCAAGTTTGCAAGATCAAACAACGGATTGACTTAATTATCGCCACACCAGGAAGACTCGTGTATCTTCTTTCAAATCATGATATTGAGTTAGAGTATGTATGCATGCTTGTTCTGGATGAAGTGGATTGTGTGCTGTAACAAGGATTCTATCACCAAGTCATGCAGATATCGTCCAAGAGTTTTCCACCTGTGATAAATGAAACACCAATTCCAAATCCCTCACCTTTTATGGGCAGAGTATCAAAAAATACAATGAGAATTCAAAGGTCCAAGAATGTAGCCAATTACGTGAACGACTTAAGCATTCTCTTTTGGATTCAGGGTGGTCTATCGATTTCAGACCTAGAAAAGGTAAAAATTATGACAATAATGTATATATCTCACCTATAGGAACATCTTCCTGGTCTCTTTCGAAAACATGGGCTGCCATGAGTAAAAACAGAGAAAAATATAAAGGTATTCAAAGCTCATTGAGAACCGGTGCAAGCGTAGAGGCAGAGGCAGAGACTTCAAAACCAGCAGATAGAGGTAGTCAAGGTTGTGCTAATGGTGGAAACCAGCTTGCGACCATCGTAATTTGTAACCAAAGAAGAACTCAGTTTATTGAAGCGGAAAAGAAGGAAAGAAAGAGATGACGAAAGCAGTGAAGTTATGAACAAAAACAGGAAAGTCGTTAAGGCCATGAAAAATGAAATTTTTTTTGACAAAGGAGGCAACAAGAGAATTGTTTTAGTTGATCTGAAATCCAGAGAAGAAAAGGAAAAGATTAAAGTAAATGGACTAAGTGCATAGCGTCAAAAATCGGGTCACCATCGCCGCCTTCGTTCCAGCATTGCCTCCGTCATAACCACCACCCGCCTCCGTAATAAATCTAGATCCACTTTCCCCTCATGATTACAACCACTTTGCCAAAAATTAGAAGATAATCGTCTCTACAAATCCTACCACAAATCTCTTAAAATATTTAATAAGAAATCTCATCAAGACTCATGATTCTTCTCCATCAAATATGATTCAATAATTATCTTCAAATCTTCATAGCTTAATTATGAAATTCGAGTTTAGGCCTAGGTGATAAGATTCAACTTTATTGGAGTCTTCAAATACACAAATAAACATCATTTACCTCACCCAACTTTTATATATAAGTAAAAACATATTTTTTTTAAAGTATTTAATCCTAAATTCACTTAAAAAGCAAAAATAAATGCATTGGAAAATATTCTCCATCAAATATGATTCAATAATTATCTTCATAGCTTAATTATGAAATTCGAATTTAGGCCTAGGTGGTAGATTTGACTTTATTGGAGTCTTCAATTACACCTGTAAACATCAGTTACCTCACCCTATATTGTCTTCTTCACCTCCCTAAGGTTGTTAATTAAGGTTAATATTATAACATTTCCTTCGTTTATCTTATCATATCTTATAGTGGTAAGAATACTTGTCCTCGTCGTACTAGATTGGGAAATTGATTGTCATGCTCGGTGGTAGCAAGAATCTCTGTTATGATTGGGATAGATAATTACCTGTAACTATCTAGTTTGCCATACTATAGTGGTTTTACCTTCTCCTCCTTTGCTCTATCTTTCTCATCTTTCACCAATCTCAATATTCTGCACTAAGTAATTGATGAAAAATGAAATGCTTTTCTGTTGGCCTTAAATTTAAAGAATAATATCTAAATTTAAATTGCGAATTAGGATATTTACCTCTCTTTTAAATAGATAAAATTAGCAAAGTAGATTGGTGAAGCAATCCCAAGAATTCAAATCCAAGGACATCAAGGATTCTTTCAATTGCACCATATATATGTTCAATGGCATGCCTGAAACATTGCCTAGAAGGAGATTGTGTGGCCTTGTTACATGCATTAACATTTTGAACACAGATACACCCACCTACAGATTTCCATAAGGATGAGCAAATCATAGATACACCCACCTACATATTTCTATAAGGATGAGAAAATCTATAGAAGTATATTTATGCTAGTTAATGGAAAATGATGGCTTAACTTTGTATAGAAATGGAATTAAACATATATTGTACTTCCTTGCAGGGGTGAAATTACAACATCTCAAGATAGGAAAAAATGATAATAGATTAGCATGTACAATGTAAAATAAATGCTCTATCATTAACACTATTTGCCAGTCATATCCAATGAGGACAAAATGATCTTGAGAATGGGGTCATAGGTTGGTGAATCCATGATTGCATGGGGTAAAGAATAGTTGCAAGCAATGTTGATATAAATAACATATATTCTTTATATGTACAGTGTAAAATCTATGCTCTATCATTAACATGATCTATTTGCCAGTCATATCCAATGAGGACAAAATGATCTCGAGAAATGATATATTTTCCAGTAATATCCAATGAGGACAAAATGATCTTGAGAATGGGATCATAGGTTGGTGAATCCATGATTGCATGGGCAAAGAATAGTTGCAAGCAAAGTTGATATAAATAAGTGAAACTAACAAGAGAATATGGAACCTGCTTTGGAGTCTTGCACTTCATGCTTTACGTGGCCCCATTAATTGAATTTGTAGTCTTGCCCCACGAATCCTCTCTCTCTTGTTTTTTCTAAGATTGTAACAAGTGGGTTACTCCAATTCTTTTGTAAAAATTGAAATCTTAAGTGCTTTGGCCGACTATATTCTTATATGTAAATTTTTAAATCCTTTGGTAGTCTTTGCATATATATGTGTATGTAGATATGGATTTGTATACCTTTTGGCATGCGATGCAAATGTATGCATGTGCGTAGATGGGCACATTTTCTTTTAATTGGGCTAATTTCATGATTCTATTCAATCAGTGCCATTATTCTGAGCGGAAAGCCAATTTGCATTTCGTGTGTGTTTTGCAGGAAGCCCAGTCAAATCTAAGTGCTAGGAACAGAGAAAAGTCTAACCAGGCAAGCTTTGTTGTGTTATTGGTGGGAGGTATGGACAATACATTTGTGATGAGTTTGATGATGATGTTTGCAGCTTGGATAGTAATGAGGCAGTGCTTCGCAAGCATCATCGTCAATCCAGAGCCCCAATGCCCGTTGTTTTTGCCTTTAGGATTCTTGTTGAGAATGAATGCACTTATGTTAAGAATGGGCAACCCAACCTTCTTGTTTGGGAGACAAAGGGAATAGAAGGTATGAGCAATGACCGAATGGAGTATTTGAGGCTAGAGATAAAGGTCCATGTGAAAGAAGAGGGTATGCCACCTCCCATCCTGAATTTTTCTAACTGTAAATTTGATCCAAAACTTAAGATAATTTTGAAATTGCTAGATATGATATTACCACACCTGTGCACATAAAATATATACCATCCCAGCTGCATTGAAGCAGGGGGATATCTTGGTCTCTCGGACACTAGTTCTAGTAAAAATGTTTCATTTCTTATCCCTATTTTATCGTGGTGCTCGATGATTTGTATGCAACATCTCTCTAAATAATCGAAACCATTGGCCATGGTCTTGGCTCCCACTGGGGAACTCTGTGCATTGGCAGAAGAGTAGACAAAATCACTTGGGAAAAGGTTGCCTTTAAGACAACTGTCATTGTAGTTGAAGATGCAATGCGTCGTCAAGTTTGCAAGATCAAACAAGGGATTGACTTAATTATCGCCACCAGGAAGACTCGTGGATATTCTTTCAAATCATGATATTGAGTTAGATTATGTCTGCATGCTTGTTCTGGATGAAGTGGATTGTGTGTTGTAACAAGGATTCTATCACCAAGTCATGCAAATATCGTCCAAGAGTTTTCCACCTGTGATAAACGAAACACCAATTCCAAATCCCTCACCTTCTATGGGCAGAGTATCAAAAAATACAATGAGAATTCAAAGGTCCAAGAATGTAGCCAATTACATGAATGACTTAAGCATTCTCTTTTGGATTCAGGGTGGTATATCGATTTCAGCCCTAGAAAAGGTAAAAATTATGACAATAATGTATATATCTCACCTAGAGGAACATCTTCCTGGTCTCTTCTGAAAACATGGGCTGCCATAAGTAAAAACAGAGAAAAATATAAAGGTATTCAAATCTCATTGAGAACCGATGCAAGGGCAGAGGCAGAGGCAGAGATTTCAAAACTAGCAGACAGAGGTAGTCAAGGTTGTGCTAATGGTGGAAACCATCTTGCGACCATCGTAATTTGTAACCAAAGAAGAACTCAGTTTATTGAAGCGGAAAAGAAGAAAAGAAAGAGATGTCCAAAGCAGTGAAGTTATGAACAAAAACAGGAAAGTTGTTAAGGCCATGAAAAATGAATTTTTTTTTTGACAAAGGAGGCAACAAGAGAATTGTTTTAGTTGATCTAAAATCCATAGAAGAAAAGGAAAAGATTAAAGTAAATGGACTAAGTGCATAGGGTCAAAAATTGGGTCACCACCGCCGCCTTTGTTCCAGCATTGCCTCCGTCATAACGACCACCGCCTCTACCTCTACCACCACCTCTTCCTCTACCACTGCCTCGACCTCATCTCTGTCGTTGCCTCCACTGTTACCCTTGACAAGGGCACCATCAGGCCCTGTAACATCTAGGGCCTTGGTTTTCTTTCGCCATTCTCATGCTCGACTGACGGCCTCTCCCTCGGCCAACACCGTAAATCGGAGAAGGCTTACAACAACAAAATCCACAAACCACAGAATGTCGTGAAGGCATGAGCAACGAGCACAACATTCAAAACGATGAAACGGAACAAGAAAAAGATAGCGTCGAGTAAGTAAATCCTGCTCTGAAACCCTAGAATTGCTCTCAAAACTGACCGCCTTTCCAATGCCTAATTTTGCTCGCTCATCCTCCACGCTCCTAGTACCTGGTACTGCAACAAAACCCCACAACCCATGTCGCTCACTCATCCTCCTTTCTCCTGGTACCTGGTACTGCATCACTACCCCCACAACCCATGTTGTATGTGCCTAGAATGACCTCCAATAAAGCGACGTGGCATAATTCCATTGGCTCAATGAGCGAGGAATCTCCTACAGAGAAGTGGATGGTCTTTGGTTGAATGAACGCAATGTCAAACCAATGCTATTGGATATAGTTATAAGGTGTAGTTATATTGTTATTTAATATAAGCGGTTGAGCCATGCACCTTAAATAGACTCTTTAAATGGTGAGAGTCTAACAGCCAAAAACATCATTAACTTATGAATGTAATCATTAAAAAAATAAAAAATTATTATATATATTATTTATTTTTTAAATAATATATAAATTAATACTTTCTACAAAATTATGGTTATCTTTTGAAAAAGAAACACCTTTGACAAAATTATGTTTACAACTTTTCAAAAGAAAGGACAATTTAATTTTATTAAGAGTACAATTATGAATTCATCATACTCACAATTTTAAATGTTGCTAACCATAGTGTACATACATGAAATCTCAAAATTCGTCACCAACACAATGATGATTAACTAGAGATATCTCTGGATGTACATAATTTCTAAGAGTTATTCGACTGCCATGATGATGTTCAACAATTAAATCATTGATTTTAAAACATCTTCACAATTTTATATTTGAAATTTAGGATGATAACCTCTAACAAGAGTTGCACAGTGGCGATGTCCTTATATTTATAGTGTATATGAGAAGTACAACTCTAATGCCATACATGGCTTCTATGTCGATAGAAAATCATCTTAAGAAATTATTAAAAAATTGAAAATTATTTCAGAAAACATTGAAAATATTTAGAAATAAGTTTTATTTTAGTATTTTATGATTAACACTATTAACACATGTATACACAACAATTATGTAATAACTAAAATCCCATGAACACCATATGTATCGTGGAAACTCAAACGGGAGAAAACCATGGAAGAGCTTTCTTTATTCATGAGTCGCAGTAAAATAAGCATTTCATGTTTTTACAACTTACAAATTTCGCTTTCCTTTATAATGGATCTACGCACACAACCTGCAGATCATGCGACTCTTCTCTCATAGCATGCAATATCTTCGACATACAAGATTGAGTATTGACTGACCGACTGTTGATTCAAAATTGTGGCCTGCATGCAATTGCTTCTTAAAACAATCAATTCCAAACATATATTATCAACCACGAAACATCTGTTTATTTCAAAATTATCATGCAAAGACTATGCAGGCCACAATTTCCTCTTCTAGCATTGATAATATAATATGTATTGCAGTAAAATAAATCAATTCACTTTTGCATAAAAAGATGAAAATCAATCTTCACCGTTGGCAGGGAGAACATGAGGAGTCTCCACTCAAGTAATTGCTATGACCTCTTACCATCATGCGTTGATTGAACACTCTTGCATAAAACATACTTGCAAAAATAAACACAATCACACTTGCAAAAATGTAAGCCACACTAATCTATTAAGTTAGAGATGCTTGCATAAATAAATAACTTGATTTAAAAATGCATTTGTACAAATAAAATGAAAGAGAGAAATATACAGAACTTAGTCTAATTGAAAAATGCAAGAATCAAATAATTACAATCTCCATTAACAAAAGATATTGAAAAATATACATTATTCCATGATACAATGAAAGAGAGAAAAATACACAAATTTTTTTTTTTCCACGGAAAAGAAGTTCCGTGTTATTCATTAATTGAATCAAAGGAACTTACAATAATATCTATCGCGAGGATAGACCTTGTATACATACACTACCGCCTTTTTAAGAAATATAGAAATATACACAACTTAGTCTAATTGCAAAATGCAAGAATCAAATAATTACAATCTCCATTAATAAAAATATTGAAAGAAATATATTTTATTCCATCATAATTTGGAGGTTTCTCTGAGAGTCCTATGTTTGGAATGGAGAATGCACTCTTATATATTTATGCATAATGTTAATTGAAAATAAGATAAGAAGATAATAAATCTAGATCCACTTTCCCTTCATGATTACAACCACTTTGCCAAAAATTAGAAGATAATCATCTCTACAAATCCTACCACAAATCTCTTAAAATATTTAATAAGAAATCTAACCACTTATACTATGAAACGAGAACTTTATACTATGAATGAGAATTCTAGACATAAAAACGATGATTTTTGCAAAAAAAAACACCAAAAACACCCCCCAAATAGAAAAGTGTTGATACCAGTAGACACGATTTTTTTTTTGGGATAAAAAATAGAGCCATGGCCCAAACATCCCATACTCTTGTTTACAAAAACTTTAAAATCAACCCCTAGATTGGAAAAAAAAAGAAATTCTTCAAGAGATAAATTACAACTTTTTTGAAACTTGCATATTAAACAAACAAACAAAATTCATAAATAATTTCACCACTTTAACAACAAAAGAAACCAAAGAAATTATGATGCGATTCATAATGAAATAATATATTAGACTATACAAGAACAAATAATTCATATAAATAAAATGAATTATAAATTGCAAATTTTAGGACAAAAATACTTTCTTATTGTATCAGCTAAGGTGAGTTTTGTAATGAAATCGTAAAGGCCGCATATGAAATTATGAACTAATAGTAAGAAATTGCCCGTTAGTGCTCATTTTTCTTTTCGGAAATGAATGTGTATCTGCTGCTCTCGACACGTGTAAACAAAAAGTCTCATGTTTAGTCTGTCTTCGTCCCCAGCAACGCAGGGGGGGATCGGTATTTGGAACCTAGATCCACTCAACCAAAGAGTCACAGTTATCCTTTGAATAATGACATTGATGCCTTTTCATTTTATCCCTTCCCATAAGTATTTAAAGGGCCATTGCCTAAAATTAAGACTTCACCCCCTCTTCATTATTTTAATTATATCCTTTACCTTCTTTCCAAATGGCCTCACCAAACTCTTATTATTATGTTATTATTATCCCCTTATTATTAAAAAAACATTCAATATCTCCTCATACTTATTTTAAAGCCCCTTTAATATCTCTTCATGAATTTACCCTTTCCATTTAGTAAAAAAATATATAAAAATTCCTCATTTCATAAACTTTTTAATAATCTAAATTTTTTATCCATTTTTACCAATCATTTCATAAACCTTTTTATAATCTAAATTTTATATTCATTTTTACCAATCTTCTACCTTCATATTTCATATCCCTTTTCCCCTTTTTATTCATCCATCCTATTTCGAAACCCTAATTTATTAAGGTCATTCGAATGGAGGCTCATATTTCAAAGCTTTATGAAAAAAAATATTATTAATTTATAAATTCAAAAGGGGAGAGACCATTTACAGAGGTCGTATCATATGTTTTGAAAGAGCATTAAGCACGGTTTTTATGAGATGTGGCAATATCCGGTATATATCACATTAATACCTATGGCAGTTGCTCCAATCTTCTTGCTCGCACGAAAAGCCATATTGGCCGCCAGTTATCATGTCATATAAGTTTTAGGGAGGAAAATGAAAATAAAAGTCGGTATCCTCCCAAAGACGTTCCCAAGGGTTTCTTGGCGGTGTACGTTGGGGATGACCAAGATGACCAAGAAGAGCAGACTCGGTTTGTGATCCCCGTCTACTATTTCAACCATCTGTTCTTCCTGCATTTGCTCCAAGAAGCCGAACACGTCTATGGCTTTCACCAGAAGGGCGTTCTCACTATTCCCTACCAAGTTTCTGATTTCTAGTATCTACAATGGCTCATTGAAAGAGAGAGTGTGCAAGACAATAGTGGGTAATCGCTTTTAGCTATGGAAGCTAGTTCGGTTATCCAATTTGCCATGAAAGACCAATTGTACATAATTTTTTGTCGTGTGTATCACTGCTATCCGGCGCCCAAGGCCCACCCTCACGGGGCTGCCCTTAAAGTCTATGTTGAAGATCATGAGTAGTCAATATAAAGACTTGCAAAAGCATATCAGGTTTCTGGTGCAATAACCGAAGTACGTTGATGGAAACCACCAGGTATATTACCTTGTCGTTTTGGGAATCCAATTTCACAGGGATTATTATTGATCTTCATGAATTCCAATAAAATCTTCTATGTTCTCGTTTTATTGGTAGATATTCAATCCAGATCATAAAAAAAAAAGCGTATTGTGTCCTGTCGACTCTGACCGTGCAATTTCTGACCAATCTGAGGAGAAGAAGAATGTCGAACGTATGGGTGATTACCACCTTCCTTTAAAGAAGAGGCAGAGAAATTACATGCAGTCGAAACAGATTGAGAATGGAATCAATTCGTCCATGGAGTTACAAAACAAGGTGCCGAGCGAGGCCTCTGACAAACAAACGGCGGCCACGCCCAGAAGAGTTGTAGCCTTGTGGACAAGAATCGACCAATTTGTCGTAATAACCTAATTTATTTTGACGAGACAACTTTCTCTATTGTTGTAATCTCGCAATTCAAAAATTAGAGTTTTAATGGAATTTTTTATAATCCATTCCATTTTTGTGGACAAAATCCTTAATACAGCATAAACATATTTTAAAACATGGTAAATTTCTAGCAGGAAATTTTGCTTTTCAGCCATCTATAGAGTATCTAATATGATGTATTATCATCAGAGAAGCGATGGTTGCCAGTGGCGAAAGTATGGTCAAAAGATGACAAAAAACAATCCATTTCCAAGATCTTATTACAAATGTGCTGGCGCGCCCAATTGCCTAGTGAAAAAACAGGTTCGACCTCGATCTCTCCCTAAAGAAATCTATTGCTTAAATACACTCATCGACTATGAAATACATATAATTAGCCTGCCTACCAGTTTCAATATGTTGAATTTTGAGCAGGTTCAGAGATGCGCTGAAGACCCTAAGATTGTAATGACAGCCTACAAAGGCGAACACACTCATTCTCTGAGTAATCCTCTGGCTTTGGCTGTTGTGCACGCTAGCTCGTCCAACCATCTCATTGGGTATCCACACTCATTTGCTCATCTAGGCGCCCAAGGGCCACCCTCACGGGGCTGCTCGATGCCGGACATCGAGGAGCCCCGTGAGGGCGACCCTCGGGAGCCCAAGTGAGCGGCTCCACTGTTATGACAACCACGACAATCAATAAGGAGAGAAACGCCCATCCACAACGGAGAGCAGGTGGAGAAAGCTTAGACCCCTGGCAGTGAGCAGCAAATGGAAACACCAGTGGATGATTCAAGTGAGTGGAGCCTGCTCACTTGTGCGCCCAAGGGCCGCCCTCACGACGCTGCTCGATGCCCGGCATCGAGCAACCCCGTGAGGGCGTCCCTTGGGTGCCTAGATGAGCGGCTCCGCTCACTTGGGTGTTGAAACTTGTCTTGTAGGTGACAATTTGGTATTTCAATGATTGGTAAGTATTGTTGTTACTGTGTGCAACACCCCTACCTTCCTTCTCTTGATTGTGGACATTTTTATCCGAGTATAGAAGATGATGAGAATATAGTAAGATAGTGTCTGCAAACAAAGGTAGGTTTCCCACTTTTAATTGAACGAAATCTTGTTGACTATACCAGTGCTAATCTGCAACAAGTTATAGGTATAATAAAACAAAGATTTGTTTTCCAAAGAAAGACGGTTGGCTTCCTAACTACAAAACCTTTTTCTATTTAACTCATTAACCATTTTTATCAGAGTCAACATATGTAAATTCTAGTTAATAATATACTCGTGATTAACATATGTAAATTCTAGTTAATAATATACTCGTGATTGCAATGTTCAAGAAGAAATATTAAGAAAATATCATAAGTTAAAATTTTAATGTAAAAAGTGAAGATTGAGAGTCATAATCTTTAAAAGTTGTTGTTTGAGATTTTGAAAATGAAAATTTCTTCAAAATTATTGAATAAATGGTGAACTAGGTTGATGATCCTTCCACAAACTTAATAAAAATATCAATACTTTGGTAGAATACGGCATTGTTAATAAAGTTATAAATTTGGTTTAATTTCTTTATAATTATTTAGAATATTTCTTTTAAAAAAATTGGTAAATAAAAGTAAAATGACATTTTTTAAATCACATAAACCAACAAATACTAATAACAATTTAGACTAAAATTTTCATAATTATTTTTAATCAACATTGAGTGACCTTATAGATTGATTTTGTTAGCTCTAGCTCCATAATTTTGAGAGCGATGAATAGAAAGAGTTGCAATGGTAAATATGTCGTTGTTGTGAGATTGCCGCATTTAAAAACGATGGTACAAGATTATTGCGGCTGTAACATTGAACATGAAAGATTTATGTTTTGACCTAGGTTTTGTAGGAAATGGGAATATTGTTTTCTAAGACCATTTTCTTGCTCTTCACCAATTCCATTTCTGCTTGAAGGACTGACATTGTTGATTGAAAGAAGAAATCGACAATTTCAGTCCTTCAAGAAGAGATGGAATTGGTGAAGACCAAGAAGATGGTCTTAGAAAACAATATAATTGCTTTTTCCTTATAAACCTAGGTCGAATCATAAAGCTTTCAATGTCCACTGTTACAGCACCAATAATTTTATGCCATTGTTTTTATATGAGGCAATCTCACAGTAACAGCCAGATATTTACAATTGCAACCGTCTGCCTTTCTATTCATTGCTGAAAAAAAAATATGGAGCTAGAGCCAAAACAAATCCTTAAATTGACTCAGTGTTTATAACATATCCTCCATTATAGTCCAGATCTAGCCAATATCAGCTTAGAAAAAAGAAAACAGCTCTATCATAGTCCAGATATAGCCGATATCAGCTTAGGAAAAAAACAACTGCTACTGGACGGAGAGCGTTTGGTTCTTTCTACCCTCGATTTCGACCTAAATGTAGAGACTCCTTACAAACATCGAGTCGTCGCTCTGAAGCAGTTCAAAGTTAATGAAATACACCATCAGATTATGCAAGGGCCAATCAGATCTCTTAATATTGGATTTCTGAAGGTGAAAACACGCCAATATATAGAGTTAGATTTTCTTAGTACGTGGATTCTTAGATATATATTAAACAAGACCCCTTATGAAAGGAAATTATTTTTCTTTATTTTATTTATTTGGTACATCTTAAATAAGAGTTTAGTAGTAGAAAGCCATAAAATATAATATTAAATATTATATATATTCAAGTTGGATCATGAAATGTACCTATAAGAAGATAAATGACACTTGTAAGAAGAAAAATGACACGTAGATAGTTTTTAACTAGTTAAATTTAATGAAAAATAGGTAGTTTCTAGTAAGTCAAATTTCAAATTTATGAGTTGGACACTTTTTTATTACACATTGGTAATTTTCTCTGCATCGAGCAGCCTCGTGAGGGCGGCCCTTGGGCACCTAGATGAGCAAATGAGTGTGGCCAGAGGAGGGAGAGGAGGGAGGTGCAGTGGGAGGAGGGGGCATTTTCACTTCATTTCTAAGAAGTTTGAGGCAATTACAAATTTAAAAAACATTTTAATACTGTAATGATCTAAATGCATTTTAATACCGTAAATAGAACTTGAAATAAATTAAAAAATTACATTTAAAAAAATTGTCAAATAAGTTTGTAGTGTAATAATAATAATAATATATCTATACATATAAAATAATAGAATAAGAATTTGTAAAGTATAAGTCTAGAAGAAAAGATACAAAAATAACAAAATGTTGGAATTAATATATGCTTCATTTCTAAGAAGTTTGACCCGATTACAATTTTAAAGCATTTTAATACTGTAATGATCTAAATGCATTTTAATACCGTAAATAGAACTTGAAATAAATTAAAAAATTACATTTAAAAAAATTGTCAAATAAGTTTGTAGTGTAATAATAATAATAATATATCTATAGATATAAAATAATAGAATAAGAATTTGTAAAGTATAAGTCTAGGAGAAAAGAGTTATAATCTTGCTATCTATTCCTTATACTAATGTTGTTTGTAGAGTATAAGAATAATACTATACTAAGGATCTGTCCTTGTGAAGGGTTAAGGAGTAAAAGCTATGGGGTACCTAAAGTCGAAGAGAACCTATATGAAGCTTAAGAATCAAATTAAATTATTAAAAGTAAATAATATATAACCCGCTTAATAATCAAATTAAATTATTAAAGGTAAATAATATATAACCCTCCTTATAGGGGTTTAATATTTCCTGATGTAAGAATAAATCTATTCATCTAAGATTCCTAAATTCCTTCTACCTTTATCAAAAATTGTCAAATATAAGTATATATTGACAACTATCTTCATTTTAAAGATTTAGTTATTGCTATTATTTCAAAGATAGAAAGATTTATCTTCATTTTAAAGATTTATATTATTGCCATTATTTCAAAGATAGAAAGATTTAGGTTGTTAATGTTTAATAATGATTTTTATTTTTTTATAAAAAAGTGTAAAAAGTTTTAATATAGATATAAATATTAGTAAAAATAATATTTATTGTATATAGATATCTCTTTAGCTCAATGTTATGATATTTTCACAAACATATATACCTCATTTCCGCAATCTTGTTCATAGGTTTTCAATAGTTTAATAATTTTATTCTATATTTTATAATAAAATCAATAAAATTATATTCGAAGAAACAATTGAAAAGAGTGGTGGACAGGCATATAGTGGCAATTAAGATAACCCTCATTGTGAAGTTTGAAGTGTTCAATCTTTCTAGATATCTTTTTAAGAATGATGCAAAGACATATTTTATATTGCCAATTAAGATAACCCTCTTTGTGAAGTTTGTGGTGTTCAACCTTTCTACATAGATATATTCCATGTCTAAATTTTTAATCCATGAACTAGGCTTTGTGTCTTTCTACCAATTATTTGTTTTCTCTAATGTAATTGTAATTATAGTCACTTGCTATAATCGTATATTTTTCTTTTTAATATTGATAAAATACAAATATTTGGATATGTTCCCTATTTATAATGTATCATGTTCATAAACATCAATGGTATAGGGAAGAGATGTTTAATTTATTGTTTTCATAGAATGAAGGAAGAAATATAAAAGAGAAATATTCAAAAAAAAAATATTGCAAAGAACATAGTAATATAAAAAAACTCAAATTCTATTAATGTATGAAATAGAAAAAGACTGTAAACCACAAAGTAATACAAAAATCTCTAAAGATATATGTATTTGTCAGCTATGCTCATTCCAATAAATATTACAAGAGACTAAAAGTGCCTAATAACTTAAAGTGTTATTAGTTTCATGTCTGGAAGAAAATGTTAAATTTGACAATTTTTTGATACGATATATTAATAATGTTTTGACTTTCAGTCTTTATTATAGAAATAAAATTTCTATATATAATATTTTTAATATGTTTTTTACAAATATATGGTATAGTTGTAAATTGTCACTTTTCAGAAAATAATATGAAATAGTATCGTTTTAATACCAAAAAATCTCTAAAAATTCATTGAAAATGGTTTTAAATGTCTTTATTTTCTGAATTTGTTTACAATTTTGTCAATAAAAATGTCTTATTTTGTCCATAAAATTGTCTTATTTTATAGAAAAAATTGCAAAATGTATATGTTTTTTATTATAAATTGCTTATAAATGTACGTTATTTTGTTAAATCTCTAAAAACACACTTGAAAATAGAAATTAAATATATTTTACCGCAAAGATAATTCAAAGGCCCCCAAAAAATGCCTCAAAATGAAAATGTGTGATACTGGTATCAATCCTTTTTGAAATGGAGGTAAAAATAGTTACTAAAATTAGGAGAGAGAAAAACGAGAAGTCTTCAAATACACAAATAAACATCATTTACCTCACCTAACTTTTATATATAAGTAAAAACATATTTTTTTAAAAGGATTTAATCCTAAATTCACCTAAAAAGCTAAAATAAATGCATTTTGGAAAATATTCTCCATCAAATACGATTCAATAATTATCTTCATAGCTTAATTATGAAATTCAAATTTAGGCCTAGGTGGTAAGATTTGACTTTATTGGTGTCTTCAAATACGATTCAATAATTATCTTCAAATCTTCATAGCTTAATTATGAAATTCGAATTTAGGCCTAGGTGGTAAGATTTGACTTCATTGTCTTCTTCTCCTCCCTAAGGTTGTTAATTAAGGTTAATGTTATAACATTTCCTTTATAATTAAGATTTAAGGTTAATATTATCAATCTAAAAACTTATAAACTTCAACTAAAGTTTACATTACAAATTACATAATTTTTTAAAATAAAATATTCTTACGCAACCACCTTTCAAAGAATTATGATTTCAATATGAAAGCAATTTTTTTAAAATAAAACATTCTTACATCATTAATTAAAAATTAAAACATTCTTACGCAACCACTTTTAAAAAAATTATTTCTATATGGAAACGATTTTTTTTAAAATAAAACATTCTTACACATTAATTATAAATTAAAACATTCTTACATAACCACTTTCTATGAAATTATGATTTCAATATGAAAACGAAAACACTAGAACGTCACAAGAGCGTCATGATTTCAATTGGGAATGAAAGCATGATAAAAGCAGCCTATGGTCCCATGTCTAGGTCCCCATGTCTAAAACATCAAAACATCACAAAGGGTCTAAAACATCACAAAAAGCATCATGATTTGCAAGAGAACCATATGGTCCCATGTCTAGGTAATAAATAAATTTACTTCATTAATAAATACTCTCCACCCAAAGAAAAAGCAAATAAATACTCTCCACTCAAATAAAAGGAGATAAATATTCTCCACCCAAAGAATAAGCAAAAATAAATACTCTCCACTCAAATAAATAGCAAAGTTGTTTGATGTGCTAAGGATATATATATATATATGGATAAGTCGTTTGATATGCTAAGGATATATATATGCATGGATGTTTATTTTACGGTTTGCCTCAATTTGATATATTTTTTTTCCTTTGTCAGAGTGGTCTATATGATAATGGTCCAACTAACTTTATTCTATTTTTATAATTTATTTAGATATCATTTGATTCCGTAGCAAGAATATGGAGGAGGTTTATAATTTTTAATACAAGATGGATATTTTTCTTTATACAAGCATATCATGTGTTCACAATCACTAAAAATATTAAAAAAGACTTTTAGGCCAAAACAATGATTTGATTAACTCTTTGTTAGTAGGTGGATAGAGTACCCCAAAACCGGATAAACCAGATTCCAAGCAAAGTTTAAGAATGGGCTGAAAATATAGCAAGGGTCAGGCAACAACTGTCAGATGAAAAGCATAAGACGTCGGATCACATCTGGATAAACAAGACTCCAAACAAAGTTCAAGAACTTCTTCACATATAAAAATCCAATTTATGAAATGATGATGTTGATAGCATCAAATCAATTTTTTTATGATAAAATTAACAATTAACATTATAATAGAATGTCCACGGATACATGGATACATCAATCGGTAGTGTGTAAATGAGAGGAGAAGAAAAGACGTACATAAAAATCACAATTTCAAATCTGTATATGAAAAGTCACCTGTTAAGTCTCTTCCATGGAGTTACCCAGTTCAATCACTTCAACTTCAGGAGCAGTTTTAATGACTATACTGCACAGTGGAAATTTGCCTTTCCGGGCTGGGCTGGTTTTCAATAATGTCTGATTTACGAAGAATGTAGAATTAAAGAAAGCCAAGAGAACAACTATTTTAAAAACGCGTCAATCACGATCACATCCAACTCCGTGTGGTAGATGATCGCAGGCAAATGGGTTAGAGAGCCGGGCAGGTCTGCAGGAGTAGTTGGCTTTGAATCGACTTTTTCTTAGTTGCGCAGCAGAGCAACAGCCTTGGACATCCTCGGTTGGTATTGGACGTGATAGGCTTTCATTCCTGGTTCGAATTCACAATTTCCCATAGACATTTGAAGTTTTCCTCCCGGAAAAATGGTGTTCCCATGGCCGTCAAAAGGGCATTTCTTAGGGCGTTGTCGTGACCAAGGCAGAAGACGGGGAAATTGCAGAGGCTTCTCACCGAGACCACTTTCAGAGGGGCATCAATCATGATGAGCACTGTAAGAAATACAACTTTAAAGGCGCGGTAGTATAGCCAACGTTTTGGGCTTTTTCTGTCGGAGCAAATCGAAGAGCAAACAGAGTTAAACTAGCACTTTTGGACAGATATTCCGCTGAAATCGGCGACAAAACTAAAATTTTGGATAGGATATCCATTAGATTATTATTTTTGTTACTAAAATTTTGGGATCAGATTGCACAATCCCATTGCAGTGAATGTTTTCAAGAAGAGTGTTTCTTTATATTTTTCTATAAATCTGAACAACTGCCATCGATCATTTTTTTCAGATACATCTAAAAACACACTTATGGCTGCCATTCACTGAAATATTTCTAAAATCATATTTTTTTCAGATACATCTTAAAAACACTTATGGCTGCCATTCACTGAAATATTTCTAATATCCGTTGTGTCTTTAGAAAGAAATCATATTTTTTCAGATACATCTAAAAAACACTTATGGCTGCCATTCACTGAAATATTTCTAAAATCAATTGTGTTTTAGAAAGAAAAATCATCAGAAAATAAATAAATCTGCAGACAGACAGGCATACCTGCTCTTTCCATCTTTCCAATTCTACCTATTCCATGCCTGAAACGCAGCTGTACAGCGCCTTGCCTCCACCAGCTGTACAGGCACCAGCCGTACAGGGAGAATAATTAAGATTTAGAAGAAAATTTCCGAATATGTTTTGCAGATAAAAACTCGAATGAAAATTTGAAAGCCATTTTACCTGCATCCCCAAAGTCTGGATTACAAACCGAAATGGAGCCATGGACTTAAGGAGTTCGATGCAAGCATCACATATTGATAATGCCAAGCGAAAAAAGAGGACGAGGGTTGAGTTTTGAGGTCGGAGACTACGGCTATTGAGGTTACTCTCTTAGCCTCCGCACATGGAGGTAAAAAGGGCGCCCCGGGGGGCGCCCTTACGTGACATCAGCTGGGCTAAAAACTCCCCTTCGCGCACATGCAATTGGAAAGCGGAGGCGGAGGCAGGGGCGGGTAAATTTAAATTTCAATTTCAATTTTCCCGGAAGTAATCGCCAGCCTTTGAGGGGAAGAAGAGGCTACACGTATTGAAAGCTTAAACAGTGAGTGATCTGGTAAGCGATAAGATCAATGGATGGCGGATCTATCTGACCAGCTTTCAGGGGTGTTGGCTGGCATGAGTAGGTTCAACCCGATTTCTATTGCCAGTTCCCGGAGCAGTCCCAAGAGGGTCATTTCTAGCAGCTGTTGAAGGAGCCTAATTCCCATCAGCACCAGGTAAACCAGGTCAAGCAGAAGGAAGGATCATCATCCCCAGCAGCCCAAGTATTCCCAGTCCCACCAGTAGCCCTAGGATCAAAAGAATTCCCAGCAGCTTCATCATTAGAACCAGGAAAAGCAACATCACGCTAAAGCCCAGCCCAGTTTATATGCTGTTAGTCAATTTATACAGTTAAATATAAAAGGGGGGGGAGAATGTGCCTCATAAGCTCCCCATAAAAAACAACAGCATTGGAAGGGGTCGATTAACTGTAAAAAAAAACAAGCTCTGAAAATCTGTCGATCATCTGCTTGAAGGGAGAATGCGCATCATGTGAGAAGAAAAGGCAGGAGCAGGACTATTTATTAATAAGGTAAGCTGTATCAATCCTGGACATCATCTGTCCTGTTGAAGCGGTTAAATTGCCGGGGGAAATTGTCTGTAGCGTTCCTCCATCAAAGGGGCAAGCTGTTGTAACTCTCCAACCAAGCTCAAGCAGGCTGTGGCAATCATAATCATTGATTGATTATGATTACGAGATATACACAGAGGTGAACTGCATTGAGGGAAAGCACATTCATCTATGATAATGACATAGTGGTTATAGAAGAAATTGATTGAGCAACTACATCAAAGGCATAACAAAATACAGAGGTATGAAATGTTTGTTTGATTGAGCAATTACATCAAGGGTATATGCATTTAATAGATAAAGACTGTCTCTGTATTTCAAATATACATTGAGACCATTATATATTGCAATCAAGATTATCTACAGATTTGATATGGACAGATTGAGCTGACCAGTGTTGGTATTGAACAGAGTATTAACAGAGTTGCATTTGAATAAGATGTGTTTTGGTTGAAAACAATAACAGGTTTGGCAAAGATAGGATTAATTGTTACAGGTTTGTTTTTCACAGAAAGCAATTAACAAAAGAATATTGACAGACTTGGAATTTGAGATTGTGTTTTGCAAAATAAACAGCTTGGTACCTGTACTAAAGGGAGGAAATACTTATTAGGTTTTAAGCTGCATAAAAGAAGTAATCTTTGTTAAAGCAATAAATGTAATAAATGTGTAAACAACTGATTCAGCCCTCTCAGTTGCTTGACTTGTCCAACAAAAACATGGAGTGCTCGTTCGATTCAGATTTTGAAGAGAGATCGGCAAGATGGAAAAATATTTGGCAGTGTTTCCCTGAATTTTATTAAGATTTTAATTTCCATCACAATATACATCATTTATAAAGATTAAGAATCCACAATATACATCATCTATGAAGATAAAAATCGTCATATTAAACTAAACTAGGTTTTTATGCAAAGTCTTACATTGAAACACACTAAAAAAAATTAATAAGTCCTACCAACCTCATTTCTATCTGTGTTCCAATAATTCTTTTTCCATTCGTGGAAACCCTAGGTGCTTATCTCATGCATACTCGCCTATTCCTGCGGTTAGTGGCCTGCCCTAGTGCATCCTTCATGAAGATCTGTTTGTGGGATTCTTCCTATCTATATGAATCCTGTCTATAGAGCATTTTATTCTTGGGATCAATTTCACATGGTTTTGATTCAGGTTTCAAATTTAGCAACAATGAAATTTGGATAAAATTCAAATTTTCAGATGGAATTTGGAGAAACTTTGCCATCAAGTTTGCCTGTGTATATTTCAAGATTTTCACAATATAAAAAACAATACATATTAGCTATAAAAAAATCCATTCCCTCGTTACACATTATGAGTAAAATCCAAAACCATCATTAAAGATATCTGATATATGAATCATGATAAAATCAAATGCCCTCATTAAAACATATACTGCAGATTACAAAGAGAACATAATGACATATTGTTCAAATTTCAAAAGACGTCCCTTGCAGCTGGCCCTTCCCAAATCTCAGCAATATGCCCAATCTAAATGTGCAGGTTGAGTTTGGGCCAGCAATCTAAATATCTTGGTAGTGGTCAAAGGAACAAATGGAAGTTAGTGGCAGTTGTCAGGAGAAGCAAGTTGCAGGAGAAATGAATACATAATACCGCCAAATAATCATGATAGCCTATAGGTATTATTGAACACACTAAAAAAAATTAATAAGTCCTACCAACCTCATTTCTATCTGTGTTCCAATAATTCTTTGAAAACTAACTACTTCTACAATGTATGCAATAATGTATTTATTTAAATTGCTCGTCTAGATGTATGTCCGTACTTGTGCTTTCACTGGAATCTATGCTGGATTTATCATATTCATTACTCATGAAAGAACATAAAATCATAATTTCATCTATATTAAACTCTGTTTTTTCTTTGTTTTGCAGAAAACCATACTTTCAGCTATTATGGATCCAAAGTTCATTCTATTTGGACAGACTTTTTAAGAGAAAGTCTTACAAATTCTACTTCATCAAATACCTCTGATTTATCCAATGCTTTTATTAGCTTCTTTATACATATGATGCTCATCTATGCAGAAATGGAATCACTATTCAATATGCAAACATGTAAAGAGTGGTGGAAATTTCCAAGGCAAAACACATTTTGGAATTTAATTCAACAAGAAGTATGGGAGGCACAGCCACATTATCGTGATATATTATATCGTCGCCACTACAGGATGTCTTTTTCTCTTTTTCATGTTGTGCTGTCAAAAATAGAACCATATATGCCCAGCACAAACACAATACAGTTTGTCAGAGAGCCAATACAATCTAGAAAAGCATTGTGTATAGTTTTGCATCGTCTTGCCCATGGCACTTCTACATACATAATAGCAGAATTGTATTGTGTGGGAGAATCGACAGTAAGAAAATACACTATGGTCATTGTCAATATTATCCTTCAAAACTTGCAAAATCAATATATCAGCATTCCATGTGGTACTAGGCTGTAAAATATTTTGTGTGATTTCCATACTTTAACGTTGCTTCCAACAATATGCGGTGCAATTGATGGCACACATATTAAGCTATCCGTCCATCCAGGGGAGCATTATACTCCTACGAACTATGCAAATAGACACCATTTCTATAGTGTTCTGCTGCAAGGAATATGCGACCCACAAAAAGTATTTTGGGATGTATCTGTCAATGCTCCCGGTGGTGCTCATGATGCTGATCATTGGAATTGTTCTGCAATAAAGGAAAGTATGCAAAAGAGAGAGGTGTTAGCAGCTCCAACATTTCAAATTGACGGAAGCACTATCTATCCTCAATTAATCGGGGATTCTGCCTATCCTATCTCCCCCTACTTAGTGAAGCCATTTAATAACAGTGGTTCACCATTACACACTCTTTTTGACAAATCTCTATCTAGAAGACGTGTGAAAATTGAGAATGCATTTGGTATACTTAAGGAGAGATGGAGATTTCTTCGAGATGTTGGTGTAGAGTTGGAGAAGGTGCCCAAGATTGTAGTGGCATGTTGTGTGCTCTACAATTTCTTACAAATGAATCATGAAGATGAGCCAGAAACACAAGGAGATCCACATCCCAATTCGACTATGCCATTACGGAGTACAACCGTAGAGAGAGATCAAGGTCGGGCAAACAGAGATATTTTGTTTCATGAATGGGAAAGACAATATAATTTTAGTATCCATGGGTAGTGATGTACTTGCACTGTTTACATTATAAATAAAATGTTTGGTTATGGATCATGTTATGTACAAGCTACAACCAAGTTATTGCTACAAAAGAGAAAATGTTAT
The DNA here is from genome assembly GCA_027924585.1 of Larix kaempferi. NCBI lineage: Eukaryota > Viridiplantae > Streptophyta > Pinopsida > Pinales > Pinaceae > Larix > Larix kaempferi. The sequence continues at coordinate 15,140,860 of BSBM01001346.1, forward strand.
TTACCTGAGCAAAGAGTTTTGCAATTTGGAGTTGTACATCCAATATTTTGTCCATCCATTTGCTTTCTTGCTCCATTTTTGCATGTTCAAGCTGTAATCTCCCTTGCTCAATTTCTTTCATTGTTTCAGTGAAATGCATAATACTTTTCTCCATTTTCTCTCCCAATTCTTCATTGGATTTTCTTCTTCTTTTAATTCTTTTGCATTCAATTCCTTTTTTGTTCAGCTGAGTTTTTTTCTGTGCATTTTCTTCTTCAATATCTTCAATATACATAGACACATCTTCTTCATGTGATTTCCCCATTTCCTCTATTTCTTTCTTTGTTGTGGAAGTGTTCAAATTAACCCATTCTTTTCCATTAAAACCTTCCATGAGACCAATCACCTTGGGAGTTTTTCCTATAATGCGTTCCATATCATTATAATAATTCCACGTTGATGGCTTCCCTCCTGTGCTATTTTCCATCTGTTTCTCTTTCTTGAACGTCCTCTTCAATCTATTCCACTTGTACTTACATTGAATTCCTGTGAAAGATGTTCTACATTCATGATTAACATCATTTGCCAATTTATCCCAATGCTTCTTACAAAGGTTTCCATGGTTTAAATTCACATAAACATCTTCAAACTTCAAAATCAATGTTTGCACAGCATTTTTGGGCCAAAGTTCTTCTCTACATTCCTTGGTTATGTTTGCATTTGTTATCTTATCTTCCACTGTTTGAGTTAATGGAGTGATTTCCTCCATATCAGAGTCATGTTGAGGACAACTATTGAGTCCAAGATCAAGATCAACCTCTTGATTAGATGCACTATAATATTCCTCCAAATCAACCGTATCATATGCATTATTCAAATCGATTTGTGAGCATGGAATGTAATCACGAAATCCTGATAGATATGTGTTATGTTGTGAGGATGGAACATAATTCTCATCTGAATTATCCATAAAAAATTCCAATCGCTGATAATCGGCTAAAGTTTCAGATGAGGAACCCATACAATGATGGAAGTTTTTAGTAGTTGATTTAGAAAGCTGGGATTGAAACACTGAAAATTCACTTGAACATTTTCCATGATATGGCACTTTATCCATTGCATCCAACCTGTAAACATTTATAAAGACATACAATCTTATTTCAAGAGAATACAAAAACAAAAGAAGATAGATGGAATAAAATTTTAATTCAAGGTAATGAAACAAAGTTAAATTCAAGAGCCCAAATTATTGCAACCCAATTTTGTATTACAAATTAAAAAATAGAGTACCCTGTTTACCAGAGACCACCTAAATTATACAGGAAGTTGGTAGTTCTCTGTTTTTAACTAAACAATAATACCCCATTTTGTTTTACAATTTAAAAAACAGAGTACCCTGTTTACCAGAAAGGCAGATGACACTTATTTCAAACGAAGTGGGATTTGATTCCTGGACTCAGTCTACACACTTGGAAGAAAATTACTCGAATGCCTTTCGAATAAGAAACAATATAATATAAGATATATTGCCATCACACCGAAAGTCAGTGGTCTCTCTAGATTCCTCGGCGTATTGGCATTCTCATGAAATGCTATCAATGTATTGTGATATCCTATGAATGCATGTTCGCTCATTATCTAACCGAATGCAGTGAATATATATATAGTTGTGGGGAGAAATGAGGATTGGAGTAGCTAATTGACTGTACCTAATCGACTGTTTCTCTTGCTCCAATCTCGCAGCCCTGAGCGTATATAAAAAGGGGGAAAGTTTATTAAATTTCTTAGCTAGTTGATATAGCAGCTAATAAGGTAGCAAAAACACCAGCCGTTTACTAATATTTAGTCAAATACCTAATAGTAGTGGATTCTCCGGTCCTGGAAGCAAAGATAGTATCTGAACAAGTAGCAGGAGGAGGGAAGGTAGCATCTAAGCCAGAAGCGGAGAGGCAGGCATAAAATACAAAGACATTGACAAAGGCGAGGACCACGAAGAAAGCAGGGGTTCCCCAGCAAGGGGTATAGGCAATTGATCTACTGGCCACGATTTTGGAAATATAAGAAGAAGCCAAGCATGCACGTTGCAAAAGAAAGATCCATCATGCCTCATATCTTGCTATTAATACCCCTACTGCAAAGGAAGCATTTGAGCCAGATTGAAAGGCACCACTTTACGTCCCTACATCAAAGTCTGCATTCCTTCCAATTTCAGAATCATCACCCGCAGAAGCAAGGGCATCAATCCCATCAGCATAAGCAACGGAAACATCCGAGCAAGTTGGAAGCACAGGCAGTTTCAGTTCAAGCGGCGGAGTCATAGCCAGTCCCCTTTGCTGAGCCGTAATAAGAAGGACCGACATATATAGTTGTGGGGAGAAATTCAACAAAATTTAGTGTAATTTAAACGAAAAAAAAACAGTGCAAACGTGATGAGAAATAGTGAGTAACAAATTTTGTTTCTTCTCAGTCGGTTAAAATGGTAACCTGGACTGAGCACGTTGAGCCTGCAATTGCCTGTGAGCTCTCGCCACCAAGCCACAGGATATGGCGGTTACGCTGCTAGTTCAAAACGTAAGCTAAGAACGTTGTCCGAACGGGTAGTTATATCATTTAATAGCCTTATTTTTTTTTGCCGCCAAGGAAAAAGGGTAACCTCAGCTGTCAGTTTTGTACTGTAGCTGTCAAATTTCGTCAGAAAGCATCTGTGCCTGAAGGCAAGCCCAGGCTGTAGGTGGGTCTGCTGGAAATGCGCGAAAATTGAGCTCAGGGGTGCCCTCGAGCGCGCTCGAGGGCGTTTTTTCCCTCCATGTGCGGAGGCTATCTATCTATCGACAGAAAACAACACCACATTTTGCATTACAAACATTGTGACACTTTGCTTGCATGCCTGATTTTAAAGCTATAGCTGATTATTATTATTATTATTATTATTAATTATCCTTTCAACGCGATGTTTTGCCCGCGAGGCTCTTGCACTAGCTACTGTCCTATGTCACACAGGGACGGCTCCATCCCATCCTTATATCCATCAATGGCGCACCTACATCTTCCGGTCATGTTGTCAGATGCCAACCCGCCGTTTCGAAGTTGACAAGCGCTGGCCCCGGAAATTGGTTCAGGAATCGACAGTCCCGGAGACGCTTGAGCAGGAGGTGACAGTTACAACCCAATGCATAATATATACAACCATAGCATGGCATGACCCCCAGTACAACGCGCCTCCATATCTAGCAAACTACCAACCAATGCCTGATGGATACGCGGCACGCCTGGTGCCCGGTCGAACACACTTTTATTATTTACCACGCAATGAATTTTTGTAGCAGTGAGAAAACCAAGGCTATCCAGGCAAACGAAATTTAAGTTCGATCATTTTGTCAAACATGGGTTGCTTGACAACTACGTTAAAGGTTTTTGTTATGCTGGCGAGCCTCATGTACCAGACAGCCTAGCGTTAAGCCGAGCCTGTCCTGTTAAGGACGGCTCCATCCCATCCTTTCTTCCATATCTACCAAACTGCCAACTACTGCCTGATGCATTTATCATCGTAATGGATTTTGTAGCAGCCTACTGCCTTTAAAGCCGGCTCGATGTCAGTGATTATTATGAGTTGTCCTTTCCACACGATGTTTTGCCGAAGACTCGGCGAGGCTCTTTCACCGGACAGCCATGCCTTTAAGGCGAGCCTGTCCTCTGTCATCCATCTATCGCAGATTCGGAGATCTATCTCTCTGATCACGTTGTCGGTGCCAACACGCTGAGCAGACATGAGAATTACAAGTACAACCCATGGCATGATAGTATGCATGGATCATATCAATGGAAGGGCGGCAACATCTACTCCAATATGACCCCAGTGTACAATGTACCTCCATATCTACCTATTTGGATGCCTCCATATGAATTTTGTAGCAACGAGAAAACTAAGCCTGCAGCTCAACTCAACTATTGAAACGGATTTCAATTCTAGTTTTCTATTTATAATTTAATTTTTTATTTATTTAAAAATTAATAGTAAGATTTAAGTGAAATTCCTTTTAGTAGTTTTGTATTTATAATTTATTTATATAAAAAATAATTATTATTCTTATTTTCTTTAGTAATTTTTAAATTTAATTAATTTATAATTTATAATAAAATTATAAATTAATTTCTTCCATATTTACCAAACTGCCCACTACTACCTGATGCATGCCTGGCTTCTCGGTTGAACACTCGTCTAGTGTTTGTCAACCCAATGGATTTGGTAGCAGAAAGAAAACCAAGAGTCATGATGGTGATCAAGATTTATGTGTAGAAATGATGAATCGTAAGAGAGATGTAGGGGAGGGATGCCAATCATTGGACACCCCACGCGGCTCCCTCCCCCACGACACGCTGGCACCTCGGCACATGGCGTGATCGGGCCCAGCTGGCAGCGCCACGCGTCGTGGTTGTTGGTGTCTTTAAAGCGGCCTTTATGGTGGGCTTTTTGCCCTTTTGCCGGCGCTTTTCCCGCACTTGGTTTTTGGTCCCGTATATTCTTGCTCGGGCCCTGTCCGTGGCTGCTCTGCCACCCCCGTCCCTATTCGCTCCTGCTCCGGTTCTTGAACACTCCGGCTCTGGTTCTGCTCCACTCATGCTATGCTTCTATGATGTGGTGGATGGGTGGTGCATTTCTCCCCAACCGATGGCGTTCGCTGCTGTGGTTTGATCTGTCCGTTGGTTCTCCCGACATTGACGATATTATGATGCCCGCGGCGCACAATATGCCCATGGACTCGTCTGCAGCAGACCCCGTTGGAGGGTTTCATTGGTTCGATGGTGGTGTTGTTGGGTTCCTGCTCGACTGGTTTCGTTGGGTTCCTCTTCATGGCAGTGGTTGGTCCCTTCCTACTCGCGGCATTGGCGAAGGCTGTTCCTGCTCGCACTTCTTCAGTGGCCCTAGCGCTGGTAGGTTTCGTTGGTTCGGTGGTGGTGTTGTTGGGTTCCTGCTCGGCTGGTTTCGTTGGTCCCTTCCTCTTCACGGCGGTGGCTGGTCCCTTCCTGCTCGCGGCGTCGACGAATGCTGTTCCTGCTCGCACTTCTTCGGTTGCGCTGGCATTGGTAGGTTTCCTACCAGCCACTCCTACATCAGTGTTTTTCAACACTCTCAACCTTCTGGTGATTTCGTGGACCATTTGGGTTTTTATGTGGCATTAGGGGTTTAATTTGTTTATGCTGCAACAGGGTTTAGGAATGGTTTATGATGCAGTAAGATTTATCAATGGTTTATTGTGCTTTTGTTAATTTGTTTATGAATGGTTTATGATGCAGTAGGGTTTATGAATGTTTTAGTGTTTATTCATTTATTAGGTTTGAGGTGAATTTATTTTGGCTGAATTATTGAAGGTTCTATGGTTTATGTTGCAATCATATTTTCGAGTGAATTATTGAAGGTTCTGTGGTTAATGTTGAAGCTGCGTTTAAACTTTTTTAAGGTGTATGAATTAAGGTTGTGTTGCAGCAGCGGTTAAAATTTTTTTAGGGTTTATGTTGCAATCATAGTTTGGGCAGAATTATTGCAGGTTCTATGGTTTGTGTTACAACAGGTTCTATGGTCTGTGTTGCAGCAGGGTTTGTAAATTTTTTAGGGTTTATGTATTTGGTTTGTGGTTTGTTTATGTTGCAATCAGCGTCTAGGCTGAATTATTGAAAGTTCTATGGTTTAAGTTGCAGCAGGGTTTATAAATTTGTTGGGGTTTATGAATTTGGTCTGTTGAATGGTTTATGTTGCAATAATCGTTTGGGCTGAATTATTGAAGATTCTATGGTTTATGTTGCAGCAGGGTTTGTAAATTTTTTAGGGTTTATGAATTTAGTTTGTTGTTTGTTGTTTGTTATGTTTCAATCATAGTTTGAGATGAATTATTGAAGGCTCTGTGGTTTATGTTGCAGCAAGGTTTGTAAATTTTTTGGGGTTTATGATTTCAGTTTGTTGCTGGTTTATGTTGCAGCAGTGTTTATAATTTTATTGGGGTTTATGAATTTTGTTTGTTGCTGGTTTATGTTTCAATCATCGTTTGGGCTAAATTATTGAAGGTTCTATGGTTTATGTTGCAGAGGGGTTTGTAAATTTTTTGGGGTTTATGATTTTAGTTTGTTGCTGGTTTATGTTGCAATCATAATTCAGGCTGAATTATTGAAGGTTCTATGGTTTATGTTGCAGTAGTGTCCCTAAATTTTATCTGGTTTATGAATTTAGTTTGTTGTTGGTTTTTGTCGCAGTAGGATGGTAATAGTTAAAAATCAAAACTGCATCTTACAGGGGATGGATGCCAGTTGACAACAGTGACTTTTCCATTGTCTCATCTTATTGGAAGAATACCCATAATTCAGCTGTTGATATCAGTAAGTTTGCCAAATTGGTTATTGTTAATGCAGTTTACAAGTGATCTGCTCCATCTTATGATCTGTTATTGTTGATGAAGTTTACAAATTATATGCTATTGTTAAATTACAAGTGTATGATGCAGTTTTTACTTTTAACTATTAACATCAATTGATCTGCTGCATCTTATCAGTCCATTGCTTACATTATGGGCCAATAACTTGCATTATGGGCAAAATAGAAGAATTTAAATTAGTTGTTGCATTATGGGCATTTATATACACATGGTTTTATTAAACAGTTTGTTGGCTTGATTACTATTGTATGTTGTTGTAGCCTTCAAAAGGATATTGAATTTGTTTATAGGAATGTACATACACTGGATCTAATTTAGGACTGTTATGTTGATTATTATGATACTGTATTAAGGTGTAATAAGCCATGCATGAGAGCCCTCCATGGAACATTCTTTATAAAAGCATTATTAATAATAGGAGAGAAATATGGGCATGTTCCCAATCAGTTAGCATCGCATGGATGGGTATCACACCCACATAATGGTTCAACCCCATTCCTAACTGCTACTTTAAAGAATATAAGGGTCAAGAGTTGTAAACCATAGAACCTACTGCAACATAAACCATAGAACCTTCAATAATTCAGCCCAAACTATGAACCTTCAATAAACCATAGACCCTGCTGCAACATAAACCATAGCCCACAATATCAGAAGCTATTATAGTGATCTTGGGATTCTTCTATTTCCCTTTGAATTTTGAGCATATGGTTGTAATTCAGCGCAAATGACTGCAACATAAACCATAGACCCTACTGCAGCATAAACCATAGAACCTTCAATAATTCAGCCCAAACTACAGCAACATAAACCATAGACCCTACTGCAGCATAAACCATAAAACCTTCAATAATTCAGCCCAAACTACTGCAACATAAGCCATAGACCTTACTGCAGCATAAACCCTAGAACCTTCAATAATTCAGCCCAAACTATGATTGCAACATAAACCAACAACAAAATAAATTCATAAACCCTAAAAAATGTTTAATTGGAGAACATTACAGCTTCTTGTTGAAATGATGAAATTGTATATTAAACCTTATGATAAACCCCTTGTTGAAATGATGAAATTGTATATTAAACCTTATGATAAACCCCTGATTACAATGCCACAAACATCAGGGAACGATATGACCTAGGATTGTACCCAAAATGGTCTAGGATTGTATACAAAATGGCCATGTTGCAGTAGTTAGACCCAGTGATTACAAAATCCACAATGCAATGTGGTCACAACAAAAGCTTTGGCACCCCTATATGACACTCCTATGCTTGATGTCATCAAAGATCTTCACTGCCCAATATTGTTGAGTTTCTTGCTTGAGCCAGGTTGGTTGGCATACCTAACAATGGCTGATTAGGTCGTGGTTGGTTGCCTCCATATGATATCCAATTTGCTTCTTGTAGCCATGGAGGAATTGAGTAGCCACAGTGCACACTTGTGCTACTAACCCCTGCATTAGGTTGAGCCCCCCGATAATCATACATATGTCTGACACCTGCACTGTTAGGAGGGAAAATATTTAGAAATAAGTTTTATTTGAATATTTTATGATTATACACAACAATTATGTAATAACTAAAATCCCATGAACACCATATGTATCGTGGAAACTCAAACGAGAGAAAACCATGGAAGAGCTTTCTTTATTCATGAGTCGCAGTAAAATAAGCATTTCATGTTTTTACAATAACTTACAGATTTCACCTTCCTTTATAATGGATCTGCACACACAACCTGCAGATCATGCGACTTCTCTCATAGCATGCAATATCTTCGACATACAAGATTGAGTATTGACTGACCGACTGTTGGGCAAAATAATTACTTCTTAAAACAATCAATTCCAAACATAAATTATCAACCACAAAACATCTGCTTATTTCAAAATTATCATGCAAATTCTATGCAGGCCACAATTTCCTCTTCTAGCATTGATAATATAATATGTATTGCAGTAAAATAAATCAATTCACTTTTGCAGAAAAAGATGAAAATAAATCTTCATAGTTGGCAGGGAGAACACAAGGAGTCTTGTAGAAAAAGATGAAAATCAATCTTTACCGTTGGCAGGGAGAACACGAGGAGTCTCCACTCAAGTAATTGCTATGACCTCTTACCATCATGCGTTGATTGAACACTCTTGCATAAAACATACTTGCAAAAATAAACACAATCACACTTGCAAAAAAGTAAGCCACACTAATCTATTAAGTTAGAGATGCTTGCATAAATAAATAACTTGATTTAAAAATGCATTTGTACAAATAAAATGAAAGAGAGAAATATACAGAAGTTAGTCTAATTGAAAAATGCAAGAATCAAATAATTACAATCTCCATTAACAAAAGATAATACACAAGGTTTTTTTTTCACGGAAAAAAAGTTGCGTGTTATTCATTAATTGAATCAAAGGAACTTACAATAATACCTATCACGAGGATAGAGACCTTATATACAAACACTACCGCCTTTTTAAGAAATATAGAAATATACACAAGTTAGTCTAATTGCAAAATGCAAAAATAAAAAAATTACAATCTCCATTAATAAAAATATTGAAAGAAATATATTTTATTCCATCATAATTTAGAGTCCTATGTTTGGAATGGAGAATGCACTCTTCTTTATTTATGCATAATGTTGATTGAAAATAAGATAAGAAGATAATAAATCTAGATCCACTTTCCCTTCGTGATTACAACTACTTTGCCAAAAATTAGAAGATAATCATCTCTACAAATCCTACCACAAATCTCTTAAAATATTTGATAAGAAATCTTATCAAGACTCATTATTTTTCTCCATCAAATATAATTCAATAATTATCTTCAAATCTTCATAGCTTAATTATGAAATTCGAGTTTAGGCCTAGGTGATAAGATTCGACTTTATTGGAGTCTTCAAATACACAAATAAACATCATTTACCTCACGTAACTTTTATATATACGTAGAAACATATTTTTTTTAAAGGATTTAATCCTAAATTCACTTAAAAAGCTAAAATAAATGCACTGGAAAATATTCTCCATCAAATACGATTCAATAATTATCTTCAAATCTTCATAGCTTAATTATGATACTCGAATTTAGGCCTAGGTGGTAAGATTTGACTTTATTGGTGTCCTCAAATACACCTGTAAACATCATCAGTTATCTCACCCTGTATTGTCTTCTTCTCCTACCTAAGGTTGTTAATTAAGGTTAATATTATAACATTTCCTTTTTAATTAAGGTTAAGGTTAATATTAATATTATCAATCTAAAAACTTATAAACTTCAACTAAAGTTTACATTACAAATTACATAATTTTTTAAAATAAAACATTCTTACGCAACCACTTTTTAAGAAATTATGATTTCAATATGAAAGCAATTTTTTTAAAATAAAACATTCTTACAACATTAATTAAAAATTAAATCATTCTTACACAACCACTTTCTAAAAGAAATTATTTCTATATGAAAACGATTTTTTTTAAAATAAAACATTCTTACACATTAATTATAAATTAAAACATTCTTACATAACCACTTTCTATAAAATTATGATTTCAATATGAAAACAAAACATTCTTACATAACTACTTTCTATGAAATTATCATTTCAATATGAAAACTAAAACACTAGAACGTCACAAGAGCGTCATGATTTCAATTGGGAATGAAAGCATGACAAAAGCAGTATATGGTACCCATGTCTAAAACATCAAAACATCACAAAGGGTCTAAAACATTAAAACATTCTTACATAACCACTTTCTATGAAATTATGATTTCAATATGAAAACAAAACATTCTTACATAACCACTTTCTATGAAATTATGATTTCAATATGAAAACTAAAACACTAGAACGTCACAAGAGCGTCATGATTTCAATTGGGAATGAAAGCATGACAAAAGCAGTATATGGTCCCCATGTCTAAAACATCAAAACATCACAAAGGGTCTAAGACATCAAATAAATAAATTTACTTCATTAATAAATACTATCCACCCCAAGAAAAAGCAAATAAATACTCTCCACTCAAATAAAAGGAGATAAATACTCTCCACCCAAAGGATAAGCAAATAAATACTCTCCACTCAAATAAATAGCAAAGTTGTTTGATGTGCTAAGGATATATATATATGTACATGGATAAGTCGTTTGATATGCTAAGGATATATATTTTACGGTTTGCCTCAATTTGATATATTTTTTTCCTTTGTCACAATGGTCTATATGATAATGGTCCAACTAACTTTATTCTATTTTTATAATTTATTTAGATATCATTTGATTCCGTAGCAAGAATATGGAGGAGATTTATAATTTTTAATACAAGATGGATATTTTTCTTTATACAAGCATATCATGTGTTCACAATCACTAAAAATATTGAAAATGACTTTTAGGCCAAAACAATGATTTGATTAAATCTTTGTTAGTAGGTGGATAGAGTACCCCAAAACCGGATAAACCAGATTCCAAGCAAAGTTTAAGAATGGGCTGAAAATATAGCAAGGGTCAGGCAATAACTGTCAGATGAAAAGCATAAGACGTCGGATCAAATCTGGATAAACAAGACTCCAAACAAAGTTTAAGAACTTCTTCACATATAAAAATCCAATTTATGAAATGATGAATTTCGTTTGTTGTTGGTTTATGTTTCAATCATCGTTTGGGCTGAATTATTGAAGGTTCTATGGTTTATGTTGCAGCAGGGTTTGTAAATTTTTTGGGGTTTATGATTTTAGTTTGTTGCTAGTTTATGTTGCAATCATAGTTCGGGCTGAATTATTGAAGGTTCTATGGTTTATGTTGCAGCAATGTCCCTAAGTTTTATCTGGTTTATGAATTTAGTTTGTTGTTGGTTTTTGTCGCAGTAGGATGGTAATAGTTAAAAGTCAAAACTGCATCATACAGGAGATGGATGCCAGTTGACAACAGTGACTTTTCCATTGTCTCATCTTATTTGAAGAATACCCATAATTCAGTTGTTGATATCAACAAGTTTGCTAAATTGGCTATTGTTGATGCAGTTTACAAGTGATCTACTCCATCTTATGATCTGCTATTGTTGATGCAGTTTACAACTTATCTGCTATTGTTAAATTACAAGTGTATGATGCAGTTTTACTTTTAACTATTAACATCAAGTGATCTGCTGCATCTTATCAGTCCATTGCTTGCATTATGGGCCAATAACTTCCATTATGGACAAAATAGAAGAAGTTAAATTAGTTGTTGCATTATAGGCATTTATATACACACGGTTTTATTAAACAGTTTGTTGGTTTGATTACTGTTGTTTGTTGTTCTAGCCTTCAAAAGGTTATTGAATTTTTTTATAGGAATGTACATACACTGGATCTAATTTAGACTTGTTATGTTGATTAGTATGATACTATATTAAGGTGTAATAAGCCATGCATGAGAGCCCTCCACGGAACATTTCTTATAAAAGCATTATTAATAATAGGAGAGAAATATGGGCATGTTCCCAATCAGTTAGCATCGCATGGATGGGTATCACACCCACGTAATGGTTCAACCCCATTCCTAACTGCTACTTTAAGGAATATAGGGGTCAAGAGTTGTAAACCATAGAACCTTCAATAATTCAGCCCAAACTATGAACCTTCAATAAACCATAGACCCTGCTGCAACATAGACCATAGCCCACGATATCATCAAGGATGAAGCTATTATAGTGATCTTGGGATTCTTCTATCTCCCTTTGAATTTTGGGCATATGGTTGTAATCCCATATGGTTGTAATTCAGCCCAAACGACTACAACATAAACCAGAGACCCTACTGCAGCATAAACCATAGAACCTTCAATAATTTAGCCCAAACTACTGCAACATAAACCATAGATCCTACTGCAGCATAAACCATAGAACCTTCAATAATTCAGCCCAAACCACTGCAACATAAGCCATAGACCCTACTGCAACATAAACCTTAGAACCTTCAATAATTCAGCCCAAACTATGATTGCAACATAAACCAACAACAAACTAAATTCATAAACCCTAAAAAATGTTAATGAAATGTTTAATCAGAGAACATTACAGCTTGTTGTTGAAATGATGAAATTGTATATTAAACCTTATGATAAACCCCTAATTACAATGCCGCAAACATCGGGGAACGATATGACCTAAGATTGTACCCAAAATGGTCAAGGATTGTATACAAAATGGACATGTTGCAGTAGTTAGACCCAGTGATTACAAAATCCACAATGCAATGTGGTCACAACAAAAAAATTGGCACCCCTATATGACACTCCTATGCTTGATGTCGTCCAAGATCTTCACTGCCCAATATTGTTGAGTTTCCTACTTGAGCCAGGTTGGTTGGCATACCTAACAATGGCTGATTAGGTTGTGGCTGGTTGCCTCCATATGATATCCAATTTGCTTCTTGTAGCCATGGAGGAATTGAGTAGCCATAGTGCACACTTGTGCTACTAACCCCTGCATTAGGTTGAGGCCCCCGATAATCTTACATATCTCTGACACCTGCACTGGTAGGAGGGAATAAAGTGGGAATGTGCACTTGTTGATAGTGGGGGACTTGGATGTTTAGGAGGTCTTGGAAACATGGAGTATTATCTGCAAGATGTTCCATTGTGTTTGGCATCATCCTACTCCCCTCCACTATGTTTGCATCAATGGCAGAACTTTCTGCCACCCCTTGTTCTTTTTGAAGCAATTGTTGAGCCTTTCTCAATTCCTTTTCCTGCCTTGCCATTTGTTTTTGATGAGCCTTTTCTTGTCTTTCTTTCTCTCTTTCAAGCCTTTCCTGTGCTCGAAGTTCTGTTGCAGCAATCCTTGCAGCCTTATTTTCTTTAGCTAAGTCCCTCTTTTTTTGCTTTAAATCCTGGATTTCAAGTTTCCTATGCTCGGACTCAACCAATAGTTTTATATAGTCCTCTGAGGTGAGTAACTGGGAACTTCGGCATAGACGAAGATTGTCTGCTGTTTCTTACCTTCTTTTTGCTGACACTCTCTCTACTGGTAGCTTTAGGAACCGACCAAGCAATTGGCCCTTCTTTGACACTTGTTGCTCCTTGCTTGACACTTGCCTTTCAATATTTGGGTCAATGTTCTCCTGCTCAATCTGAACCATATTGTCCTCTTCAGCTGGAACCTCATTGTGGACACTATCTTCTTCCAGGTTTCCATTGTCCACAAAATAATGAACAAATTCATCTTCCAATTCTCTTGGTTGTGAAGGCATGTTCATGCTTTCTTAATTGGTCCTTGAGACGATATTTTTGTCCAAATTCATCATGGCTTCTGCTAGCCATGATGGTGGGGTAACCTGGCTTGGCAAAGTCAATTCTCCATTGCTGCTTCCTGGTGCATGATCAACGTTTTCATTGACATGATCAGAAGCAGAAGTTGCAATTGTTTCTTGCATAGAGACATTTAAAAGATTAGAAGTAGAAGTTGCAGCAGTCTCAGTTGGTGTAACAACCTCTACCTCCACATCTTCTTGGGATTCAACATGTGCTTGGACATCCCCTTCTTCCTGACCATTCAGATCAAATGCCTGGCTACAACTAGTATCATGCATGAGAGCCTCATAATTCAGTGGCCATATTCCAGTCCTCTTAAACCCAGCCTTGATATTCGAAGGTGTGAGATCCCTTTTAAAGGCTTTACTTGCAAGCTCGGCTAGCTCAAACCTTTTTACCTCCACCCCTCGATTCTTTTCCATCCACGAAGCTCGCTCACCCCTGAAATAGTTCTTGAAAGGCCCGAACACACTGACATCTAGGGGTTGCAATCTGTGAGTGGTATGAGCAGGCAGTGTCAACAGGTCGATGCCCAAATTGTTAGCCTCCTTGATTGTTTGCATAGCAATGTGGCTTCCATGACCATCTAAAACCAACAGGTGTCTATTTACAGGTGAGACACCGCCTGGTATAGATGCAGCAAAGTGAGTAAGCCAATTCAAAAAGAGTTCTTTGGTCATCCAAGCATGGGGATGTGCAGCCATGCATGCAACTGGTTCACAATTCTGTATATAGTTTTTGAGTTGAGTTTTACCTTTAAATAGATAAAATCCAGGGATTGAAGCACCAATTGCATTGACACAACATAGAATAGTGATCCACTCCCTACTCCTAGGCAAAATCTTTGGCACATTACGACTCCCTCTCTTGGCAATTACACGCATGCCACAATTCCTTCCTGCCTGTAAACCTGTTTCATCACAGTTCCATATATGGTCTGGAGTATACCCATGTTTCTCATATGCACTAGAAAGGGTGGCATAGAACTTAGTCATAATTGCAGGCTGTAGATTTAGATCCATGTCTCTATCTAGGCCCTCAGCTGTACGAAACACAAGGTATGGATGCCTTTTTTTAAACCCAAACCACCATGACTTACCAGGAAACCCATCTTTGAAGGGGTTTGGCCTCCCTTGACAGATTTGAGCCACCATGGATTTTAGATGTATCAGCTCTAGCCCATGTCCCATTTCATCCATCTCCTTACACCACTGAACGACCTCAACCTCCTCCTCTTCACTCATAACTGTAACAGGTCCTCTGCGCTTTGTATGTGTGAGCCCATTTATCCAATAATGTACTGAAGAGGTAGCAACTCCATGTTTTTTAGCAGTAGCACGAATGGAATATCCATTGAACTCTATATCATCAATAGCAGCTAGCATGTCTTCTTTTGCCCAGCCTCTTATTGCACTGATGTTGGTGACTGAACTTGTTCCTTGAACTGTGGTTGGAAGTGATTGTGTGGTTGATGGTGGGACAAAAATGTCCTCTTCCACCACATTGTCATTCTCAACAACATTGTTGGGAGCATTGTTGGCATTTGAATGATCAACCCTCTCTTCATCCGATGAGGTGTAGCGTAGCTGGGCACCCCTGCTCAGTCAATGACTTGTTCTCCTTGCATTGCTGGCTCTTGCCATGCCTACAACAACCTGCACATTTAGAAGGGAGGCTGATTATGTAGAAGAAACTGGAAGTTGATTATAACAGAAATGTAAATAACAGAAATGTAAATAACAGAAATGGAAATAACATTACAAGGGAAGCTGGTTATATAGAAGGAAACTGGAAACTGATTATAACATAAATATGAATAACATAACTGGAAATAACATAAACAGAAATATAAATAACATAAACAGTAACCTGAATCTACTGTGCACACACTTCTGATGGTATGCCTCCACTGTGCACACACTCTGCTGTTCGAATTTCTGAAATGAAACTGTGCACACACTCTGCGGGTCGAATTTATGAAATGCATCTTCATAAGGGTTCTGGTTCATTTATAGTTGTTTGCTATTGAATTGGATTGGTAAGAAGGTTGCACATGGATTGCAATCTCTCAAATTTCAATGTGTGTTGTGGATTGATTTGAAAGTGATCCAATGGTTGGGAGCTTGTCATTGTGGATCCATGTGCCTTCATCTGTTTTATGATCCTTGTGCTTCCATCTGTTTAATGGGTGCATTTAATGGGTAGGTGTCATTTATTGAATACAGTGGGTTGGAATGTTGAACAATCTTGCAGTTATGGCTGACACTATCCTTTCTGTTGCTTGAACATGTTTCAATGAATGTTTGAACAGGTTTTAATGAATGCTGGGATATTTAGGCTCCAATAGATATTCGTGGGTTCTCCTTTGATAGGTACCTTGCAATAGGTGGCAAAAACGAGCTGGGTTATTTAGCTGTTCATGTACTTTTGGATCCCTGAGCAGATCTGTGCTTAGTTGGGACAAGATGTTTTGTATTGTTTTTCATATAAAGACTATTTATTGATACCTATTGGTCCAGTCAATTAATGGGCAATTTTTGGACATAATTTAAATATTTACTGCACTTAATATGGAATATGTATGTTTAATTTATGGGTGTCTTTGTGTCAATATATGGTGGTTGTGTGGGACCAGTACTATGACAACTACTAGTCCCTGTTCAAGAATAGACAACTCTCCCCTAATGGGTTGCTTCACAACTACGTTAAGCTTTTTGCTTTGCCCGCCAGTCTCATATACCAAACACCCTGGCCAGCCTGTTGGACACAGTTCGTATGATTTTTTGTTTACAATGTTATATGTGTATAATTTAAAATTTTAATATAATGTTTGTCATCGCAAAATTGCAATGGATTTGGTAGCAGAGAGAAAAGCAAGAGTCATGATGGTGATCAAGATCTTATTAGATCAGCAGTTATGTGTAGAAATGATGAATCGTAACAGAGCTTGAAAACTACGTTAAGCTTTGTGCTTTGCCGACGAGTCTCATATACCAGACAACCTCGCTAGCTTGTCCTCTGTCTGAAAAAGACGGCTCCATCCCATCCTTGTATCTGTCATAAATTGTCAAATTTCATCTTTATTTTTGGCATGTTCTGCGCACATGGACACGAGTTCGTATGATTTTTGTATACAATGTTATGTGTATAATTTTAAATTTTAATATAAAGATATTTTTTTATAGTTTTAATGATTTTTTTAAATGGATTTACTTATGGAATTATTTTTATAAATTTGTAATTATGATTTAATGGTTTTTACTTTATATATATATATTGAATTATTTTTATAAATTTGTAATTACGATTTAATGGTTTTTACTTTTTATGTATATATATATTGAATTATTTTTATAAATTTGTAATTACGATTTCATGGTCTTTACTTTTATATATATATATATATATATATAACAATAGTTACTTTATAAATTATATATTATATATATTTTAAGAAAATTATATATAAAAAATTGTGTTTTCAAAGAGTTTAAAAAAAATGATCATTCTAACAAGCTAACAAGCTGGTGTGTTAGAACTAAAGAGACCCTCTCATCTTTTGCTTTCATTTCCATTAAGCATATTTTTCATCAATCAAATCAAGCTGTTGACATCTTGTCAAAGGAATTTTTGAAAGAAGCGGAGGGCTTACTCTTATGAGAGGAATATGTAGAAAATTCTTTAGAAGATAAAGGTTCTATAGATATATGGAAGATAAAGGTTCTATATATCTCTACATGATGTAATAGTTTTTTTGCTCCGGATATTTTCCAGTTTTGTGTTTAGTTTATATTTTTGGCCAGATCGTGTCACGATGTGACTGATGTTGCACTTGGGCATATCATGTAAGGAGTTGTCTATATCTTCGACATTTTCGCCTGGACATCCAACTCCTCTGATCGCCGTCGACTGCGCTCCGGCAACTCTCTCGGACCATCCACTTCCCATCTCTGACATTGGCGCCTCCCACCGCCCGTGGGCCCAAGTCAACTCCTATCATGCATGCCATATACTTGTCCATGCATATCATGCACCACATATATCTGTAGCTTCACTGTTCTAACACTATTTCCAAGAGCCAATTTGAATTTTGAATTTGAAATGCCCGCGTAACGTGCGCCATGAAAGTGACATCTATGCAGGCAGGTAGTCGGAGGTTCTGCTAGGTTGTTGGCTCTCTGCAACATTTCCTAGAAAAGAGAACACTGAGAACAATGGAATAGTGATGACTCTTCATCACATGATAAACGAAGAAGGAATTACGGTGAGGGAAGTTGGTTCTACCCATGGCAACCTAGCATTCAAGCGACACGCCAAGATGGTGCAGGCCTCTAAGGATCCTACTTCGGCTCTGAAGTGAGGGATGCATAAGAAAAATCCTATCACCGGGGAGTGGTGGCTTCACGCTCACAGACACCCTTACCATTATCTCATGAAATTATCGGTGGGAACTCCTCCACAAGATGTATTTCCATCATGGACACGGGCAGTGATGTGGTGTGGGTACCCTGCACCCAAAAATATACATGTAACCACGACTGTCGGCCTAAATGCAGGAGGGTTTTTCTTCCAATAAATTAATCTTTTGTTGTGCCTGTAAAATGTGCAGATCCAAAGTGCAATGACCTATGTTAGAATGAGGGCAGATGTCAAAATGAGCAATGCGTTCGAACCATCCAAAACTATTTCGTTCGTTGTTGTTGGTATTGCAGGATTTGATAGAGGATTGTCTACGGTCTTCTCAGCTTAGTCCTATTTTTGGCAATAGATTTGCATATTGCATTCAGAGCCACAAAAAGAAGAGCAGCAAGGTGGTGCTCGGTGAATCGGTGACAAGGCGGTCCCCAATGATATCCCTCTGAATTATAGTGCCTTTCTAACTAATTTTAGTGTATACTATTACATTGGTCTAACAGAGATTAGTATTGATGGAAAGCGCTTAAAGCTATGCTCCAAGCCATTGACATTTGACAGCGATGGCGACAGTGGAACCATAATAGATTTGGGTACTTCTTTCACTGACTTTCTAGGTGAAATCTATAACCAAATTAAAGATGAGTTTGCTTCTCGGATTGGAAAGAGATATAGAAGAGCTTATAAAGTTGAAGTTGAGGGTATGTTTGGATTGTGTTACACTGTTTCTGGTGTGGAGAATATTAAGTTTCCTGAGTTTGCATTCCATTTCAAGGGTGGCTCAGATATGATACTGCCTTCTGAGAAAAATTCCAACCCTTGGAATTTTCATACAAATTCTCATGCATATTCTCATACATACTGCTTGGAAATGACCAACTCAAGTGATTCGACAAGACCGGCTATGACCTTAGGGAGCTATTGATAGCATAACCTTTATATATTATATCATCGAGAGAAGAATCGTCTGGGCTTCACTTCGAAGACCTGCGAGACATTCAGCTAGTTCATAGATTATTTTATGTACTATGTATTATAATTAAAGTATCAATTGTGAATTTTACCTTGATTTGTTTATGCAAAAATTCCACAACACCATGGATTTATTTCAAGTGATAAAATGCTTTCGCCATTTTGGAGAGTTAATATACAACGTGAACATTTAATTATGTTTTTTTTTCACACGGAAAAACCAGCTTTAATATTAATAAAAAAGCCAACCACAAGGTACAACATAATCTTCTAATAGAGATACAACATCATTAAAATAAATACGAGTCAGCAACTCTTAGACTTTTTGTCTTAGTCTTATAAAAAAGAATTTTTTTTAAAGATTTCTGTAAAATATTAACTTTTTGTTCCATAGTCATTTCATATTGTTCAGAAATCATAAAATCGTTATGAAGTTTTAACTAACTAAGCATTCAAGTCATTTAGGAGATGCAAAAAGAATGGATATCCATTCTCATGTAATCTAGTTTAGGAGATGCAAAAATTCGACGTCTCATTTTGTACAAGAAGATTTGGAGTTGTTTACATGGTTTATGTTTGGATATCCATTTTGTACATATAATATGTGGAGTTATTTACATAGTTTATGTTTTTATGGTATTTGGTGGAATACATCATGTAGGTATTTGTTGCAAAGAGATGTTATGGTTGAGAAAATATCAAATAATTATTTCATAGAGTCAATTATGTTCATTCTAAAACATAAAGAATATAAATTTGATGGAAAAAATAATGAATAAATATAATTAAAAATCAATAAAGCTATTTTGAAGTTTATGATTTTTTTATTAAAATAAAAATGATTGTAACACCTACCTCCTTTCTTTTCTGACAGAGATCGGATTAGATTAAAATCACCTCCTATGATCCACTGCACACCTTCAAAAGTCCTCCTCAGGTTGATCATACTTGTCATGAAGTTACATTTTTCAAGATAATTGTTGGGACCATAAACATTAGTAACAATGCCTCGAGTATTAGTTCCCACGATGTGGAATTCTGCGGAGAGATTGAAGGCCGTGGAGATGAAGTTGTTCAGGGATACCTATCTGGGATCCCAAAGAATTGCCAACCCTCCAGCATGACCTACAACATCTAGCGCCATAATCTTACACTTACTCCATAGAGTCTTTGATTTGACTTCCAATTGATTTCCAGAACACTTTGTTTCTTGTAAGAATACCACCGAGGGTTTCTCCTTCGTGATCTTGTTTTTAAGAGTTTCTCTGCGATATCTCATTTCCATTCTCCACGAACAAAAGGCATTAGACCATTACATGTTTTTTATTTAACTTATTAAGCACACCATATACATGTTTTGTATTTAACTTATGATAAACTCTTTTACCAAAGTATGTAAAAACTCTACTTTTAAGATTTATGTTCTATAAGGAAATTTTTGAATCCATTCGTAATCATCACATTATATAATCATTGCATTATATAATTGTGGGCAAATTTTCTTTATACAATTTATGTCCATATTACTTTTACATTACAAGAAAAATGTTATTTTACCTTTATGGTATAAAATGAATAAATAAATATTTAAAATACAAGTTGCAAATCACCACAAAGAATAGATGATTACAACACTTCTACCTTAGAATTTCAAGGACAACATCATGCATCCCATGTTGTATATACGTGAAATAAATTAAGATTGGTTTTTTACCCATGATAACATACCTATTATACTCTAAATGTGGGGAAGAAAACATTGATTTAGAGATGAATACGATATTTAATTAAAAACATTGTAGTGATAAGAATAGGATAAAATATTAGCTTAGGGGTTCAATTCTGCATGGTACTATTGGTTAGAGTTTCTTTGTTCTATTTTGGTATTTTTTATTCAAATTGCAATTTTAATTTTAAGAAAATGTAATTTTGGCAATTACAAATTCAACAATCAAAAGATTGAGCATAAATTGCAATTTTGACAACTACTAAGTCACAATTTGAAGTTTCAACCAACATGTGGTTGATGATAAATTCACATTTTTTTGTAAGGAATTGAGATAAGTACATATTGAAATTTAAGGAATTTTTTTAATTCAAATTGCAATTTCAACTTAAATTCCAATTTTGGCGTTCCAACAATTATGACAATTAAAAATTTGGCAATTCCAACAAATAAATGATTGAGGAGAAATTCATAATTTTTAAAGCAAAATAACATTTTCATTAGTTGATGATTTTGCAATTTCAACAATAGACAATTATGGAAATTGTAATTTTTATCATAAATTGCACTTTAAGGATTTTTTAATTTGACTATGTTATTGTTAATTGTGAATTTCCTCTAACTTGCCAAATTGAAATTCGTTAAAGAAATTTCAGTGATAAAGATTTGCACTTTCAACAAGTGGCGAATTGTGAGAGATTAAAGTGCAATTTTACCATACATAAATTGCAATTTCAACAATTAATTGATTGTATATTACAATTGCAAAGTCAATAATAAAAAGATTGCCCATAAAATGCAATTTTAATGACTACAAATTCACAATTTCAAAAGTATATGATTGAGAAGAAATTTATATTTTTTTAATGAAAAAGACAATTTCAACAATTGATTGATTGCAAATTCAGTGACTAAGAATTGTAGTTTCAACAATTGGAGAGTTATAAAAATTACAAATTCAACAAGTGGAGAGTTATAAAAATTGCAATTTCAACAATAAATTAAATTGCAATTTTTGCACTTTCAAAGTCAACAATAAAAAAGTTTGAGTAGCAATTACAATTTTAACCACTACAAATTTACAATTTCAACAAGTATATTAAAGAATAAATTCACATTTTTAATGAAAATTGCAATTTTATTATACATTTTATGTTTAAAGGAAGCTAAATCAATAAGTCACATATTTGTTCATTGATGTTTTACCAAACATGGAATGGAGGGAGATTAAAGCAATGCTTAAATTTTCTGGGCAATGGATTTATGTTTCTTATGAACATAGTTGGGAGTCTTAGCTAAATGTTCATTCTAAAAGTGCTTTCAAATAACTCCAAATTATATATGCTAAAAAATTTGGTTGTATAGAAATAAGGTTTTGTTTGAAAACATACTAAAGAATGTTAATTTGGTTGTTCACAAAGTGCTTGGTTCTTTCAAAGAGATAGATAGAGATGATAGATCTCCAAATGAGAGGACAATCCGAGAGCCAATTCAAATTAAAAACTACCCTATTGCATACTTTGATGGGGCTTGTCAAGGCCCAGTAGGTGCATGTTGAGCTGGTATGTGTCACTACTACTATTTGCAAATCATTCTTTCCAGCTCAAGATGGGTGTACGCCTAGGAACAAATAATAGAGCAGAATTGTTGGCCTTATGGGGAATTTCATTTTTTGTTGCGTCAAAGGGCTTGAATCAACTTATGGTTTTTGGGGATTCGAAAGTTATCTTTGACTGGATGAATGGAAGTTTTGGGATCAAAATACTTAATTTGTAGTGGTACAAGAGAAAGATTCAATTAACTAATCATCATAGTACTAATCAAAACATAAATACCATATTAAATTAAAAAATACAAACTATAACATTATTTAATTGACTGCATTGCACCATAAATTAATAAATAAGAAGGAAGGGAGTACTAGTACTTACCTCATGTACAAATCACAATACTTTAATTCTTCTTCACAACACACACTCGACTCTTCTTATTATATGCAACCGAGTTCAAAGGAATTGAGGTTGAATATATTTGGTTTTCTTTCCTTTCTCCCCTTACTAGGGGCATGTGGGGACTTGCTTTTTCAAAACAATTTTGAGGATTGAATGGCAGAGGAAGAGGAACTATTAGACTTTTAGGAGTCCATCCTTCTAGTTTGACCATTAAGGGATCTATTATTTTTGTCATGAGTGAATCATGGGAGATTCGTATAAGGATAAATATCCACATTTTCCTTATATCATGATAGATAGCATGAACATATAGTCACACCTCCATTTGAATTGTTGTAATGTTTTGATTATCCAAAGAATGCCCCACTTGGGAATTTTATCAATGCTTTCAACGGTATTAGGCACTCCTTTTCAAAAAAATTGAAGTTTCCAATCTTAGCAAAAGAACATTCCAAGAAAATTCATGTTGTTGGCATCAAAATTATCTAAGCAAAGGTGGGTTTGTCAATTCTTCAAGTACAATATGCATGATTGGAGCATGGAAAGGGAGGAGTAGTCCCCATAGTTCTCCTTTGCATGATCATTTCTTACCCTATTCATGTATCACTCATCCAAACAATTCAAATGGAGATAAGGGAAGTAATATCATCCATGCTCAATGTAAAGGAGGTCCTTTAGACAACCTTTATGCAAAAGGTATTTGGTCAAAAGCCTCTTATGGTGAGTGTGAAAATATGGACTTGTGCATTAAGGGGCTTGTGGGTTTCCCAGTACATGTCTTTAGGGTGAATCAATTTGCAAAGTGTAAGATTGTTAAACAAAAGAACTGTGTAACAATAATCCCTAGAAGATTTGGTTAATGATTGGGGAAGAGCTCATGCTAGACCAGACTTGAATGATGATCATTATTGGATGTATTATTATTATTTAAAACTCATTAGATTAATTGAAAATATAATACCTCCCAATCTAGCCTTGACATGATCTGTCCTCATTATGTGTCTCATTCACCCCTTAATTTCTATATTTAACAAGACTACATAGTAGCAAACACCAGTCAAAATAGTTTAGAAGTAATTTTAATAAGGGAGGAAAATACTTTGAAAAACGTTTTAACAATAATAGGTGTCTATATGTCATTTACTTGAACTAAGATTTAGTTGTTGTCCAAAGTAGCCAAAGATATAAGGTTTCAAGTAATGAAGTGTTCATTTTAGCTATGTTCCCATTGTCCACAAATAAGTAATAAATTATCTAATTCATATCTTATTTTTATTCTATAAAAGAAATTCCAAAATAATATTTGAAGTGCCCATTTTAACTATGTCATATTGTCCATAAATAAGTAATAAATTATCTTATTCATATCTCATTTTCATTGTCCAAAATAAAAGACATTAGGCCAATTCATATACATGTTTGTGTTTTATTTAGTATGATAAAATCTTGTACCAAAGGAGGTAAGAAATCTACCTCTAAAAGCCATGTCTTATAAAGCAATTTTTGAATCCATTCATAATCATCTCATTATATAATTGTGGGAAAATGTTCTTTATATAGTTCATGTCCTTGTAAGATAATGTATTATACTATTATTTATACATTACAAGTAAAATGCTATTTTAACTTCATGATAAAATAAATAAATAGAAATTGCAATTTTAGCAAATTGCAAATTTTCGAGACAAATTGTGTTTTTTTAAATAGCAAACAAGATTCCTTGTGTGAGTGGACTTGATTTTTCAAAATGATTTTGAGGATTGAAGGATGGAGGAAGATGAATTATTAGACATTGGAAAGTATCCTTCTAGTTTCAATTCTTTATTCAAATTGCAATTTAAACTCTAAGAAATTGCAATTTTTGTAAATACAAATTCACAAATTCAATAATAAAAAGATTGACGAAAAATTGCAATTTTAGCAAATACAAATTCTAAATTTCAACAAGATATTGAAGATAAATTCACATTTTTTCTATCAAGAAATGCAATTTCAAATTTCAGCAACCAAAATTTGCAATTTCAACAATTGGAGAATTATAAAAATTGCATTTTTTTCTAGGAGAAATTGCAATTTTAGCATCCAGAGATTGCAATTTTGGCAATTTCAATTCAATGGCATCCCAAGTTCGAACCCCACAATTGCAATTTCAACATTCAAGAATTGCAAGTTCAACAAATGGATAATTATTAAAATTGTGACTTGTTAATGAGAAATTGGAACTATATCATCCAAAAGCTGCAATTTCAATAATTCATTGTTTGCAATTTGATATTTGCATATTTCATTTTCATAACTTTTTTATTTAAATTCCAATTTCAACTTTAGTAAATTTCAATTTCGACAATTATAAATTCACAAATTCAATAATAAAAAGATTGAGGAGAATTTGCAATTTAAGCAACTACAAAATTGAAAACTAATATATAAGATTGATGAGAAAAGACACATTTTTTTAACAAAAAGTGCAATTTCATTATTGATTGCAATTTTAGATGAACAATTGCACTTTCAACAATTGGAGATTTATAAAAAAAATCCAACAATAAAAAGACTCAAATACAAACACCAAATTCCTTAAATAGTTGTCACCGTTGAGATAGTTGTCACATTTGGGCAGATAGAGACTCTTACATAAGATTACAACCAAAGTTAGCTGGCTACATTGGAACTCTAACAACTAACTATGTTGGAAAATACCAACATGAACACCCCCCATAAGCGAAATGTGGGGAGGAAACAAAAAGAAAAACAAGGATGGATCTTGGCAACTAGGCCTAATGAGGTACTGTAACGCCCCATATTTTGACTAGGCATGTTTACGAGTTAGACACCTTTCACTTTAATTGCTTATTATCTGTTGGACCTCAGCTAGACAGAGTGAACTATATTTTCGGCATGATAGACATGATGATATGTTGCTACTATGTTTATTGATGTTACTATATTCATGCAGTTATTAAGTTATGATTATCATGAGATCATTGCTTTTATGATGAAAATATATGTTTTACGCGTTTACATTGATGAAATGTGAAATATTTGGTGTTGTACGTGGGTGCCATCCTATGATGAAATTGATAGAACTGTTATATTCCATACATACCTGTGATGCGATAAAAATTGTGACATGAATAAAATGATGTCGATGATATGGATCAATTGGTGATCGAATGGAAATGCTTGTTATAAACTGTGTATTTTGCGGAGTACTAACCTACAGGGCACAAGGGCTATGGGATAGTCGGATACTTGATCTGATATATGGATAATAGCCTATCCTGCAGTAAACCTTAGCAACCGAAATTGATGATACGATGACATGGACCGATAATCTCGATAGCAGCAGAGTATGATTTGATAAGGGTGTAGACCCGGTATGTTGAGAGGGATGGATGTGTTTCCCACCCTATGTTCCTATGATACCCGAGGTCGTGGGAGGGCCGTGCTGAGACACGCTCCCCCATGTAGTTGTGATGACGATGGTCGGATGCCTGCTAGGGGAGGATAGGTCTGTTGTTCAGCCGACGCTATCGCTCTTAAGTTCTATGTGGTCAGGTCGGTGAGTCCGACACCCACTTTTGTACTAGCAGAGGAAGGATAGGGAGGATGTGGACGTAGGTTAGGATGGGAGGATATGATAGTTAGTATTGTTGAGGGTTGGGTATTCGTTGACCTAGAGTTAGTGGTAGTAGGTAGCTTTCCTTGTACCCGATTGATTGAACAAATGTAATCATAAAAATAATGAAATGAAATCTTAAAGGTTAACTGATAAAATAACCGATGATGTTTTAGTAATATTATGATGAATGTATACTTGTTCAGTTTGCATAAAGTATTATTAGTATTAGTTAGCTGTTATGCATAGGAAATATGACGTATGTTTTATAGTACAATGTCTGTCTTGTGCATACGCTGGCCACGCATGCACATTATGCCCATTGCGCGATAATATAGGTTTTACAACATACTTATCAAGAGTTAACAATGATATAAGTTATCATAGATAACTTAATTAAGTATTTAGTGAATGACTTAATTAGTAAAAGATTATCACGTTCTAATGTGTGAAATAAGTTAATTAGTCCTTGTATGTAAACATTGTAATGAACAATTAAAATAAGTGTCATTAATTGCAAGTATCCTCAAGTGAATGTGTCTTCAAGCTGAAGTATGATAGTTAAATATTAATACTAGAAGAGTGTGCTATATAATTGTTGATATCATGATTAAATAAACCATTAAGTATATTTCATTATTTAATACCCATAGGTACTATGTTGACACTTATCCATTAAACAAATAAATATTTTAATTACTATTATTATTAACTATTATTGTTATTAATATTAAATTATTTAATTAATAATAATAATGATAATAATCTTTTTATAAAGCATAGTGGATTGAATAATTTATTAAATAGATTATTCATTTAGTTAAATTGACAGAATCATTTCAAGTAAATTAAAAGGATTTGTTTAAATAAATTATTGAATAATTCCACTGCTCGAGAGAAACTTGGATGATTTAAAATAATATGTAGTCATCATTTTACCTGAAAAAAGGGGTGTTGCATTAATGATTTGTACTTCCTAAAACCATGACAGCTAGGGTGGTGGAGTGATAAGGAAGTTATGACTTTATGAAGGAGGAGGATTCCTATAAAGAGAAGAATTAACAAAGTAGTAGGGGGGTTATTGTGGGAGAACTGTGAGGATTTGTAGGGGGAAGTGAAATATTCCGAGGAGGGGGATAACTCGAGGAATGGAGGAGGCAGAAAACTCCATTGAGGAGGGGGAAAACTCACTGAATAGTATGGTTATTGAACTAAGGACAAGGCTGCTATGGGGATTATCGGTCTGTGGGCTCGGGGGCTAGGAAATCCGTTGATTTCCTAGGGTCAGCAAGATAATAGCTGATCGGAAGGGTGGTCACATCATTTCGGGTTTCGGGTTGCTAAGGGAACCTACAGAATCCACTACAGAAATCTTCTTATCTTACTGAAATTCTACGGATCCAGGTATTTTACTGAGCTAGCTTAAATAAAAGGTATTTTCTTTTATTTCCAAATTACGTATGTTAAAAGAACAGAGTTAAATGAAAAGTCTCAAGCTTACGTTTATTTAATTGCAGAGACATAGAAACATATAGAAAACATACATATAAACATTTAGAAAACAGAAACATAGACGGTTGATTCTTTTTTTTTTTCAGAAAACAAAAGGGAAAAACTTGGTATTTACATGAAGATGAAATAGAGACCCAGTGCCTAGCAAGGGCACTACAGATGGTATCAAAGCTGAGGCTCAAACACTGAGACCTTAGGGCCTAACTACACCTGGAATTATAGTGAATTTACTAGAAAATAACAAACAAATATGATGGCTGCAACAAAAGGGGAGATAACTTGAAGAGCCTTTTTCAGGTATTTACAAAGCATAACAAAAACACAACTTGAACGATATATATATATAATTGATTATGAAACTTGTGAATATATAACTGTTTAATATTTTAAACAAAACCACATTCATAGGCAAATGCCGAGACCTCATTTTGACAAAGCCTCGTGGCTTAAAGATTTCATTATAAAACAAAGGAAATAAAACAATAATCATATTTAGGGCTCAGCCTAGACTTCATTAAACAAATCCTTACAAAAAAACAACAACATTTCTATATAAACTCTTTTAATATTCAAACCCTAATATTAATCCAATGCTGAAGCATTTAGATAAACAATGTTTTTAAACAAATAAATGAATACATATAAACCAAGTTACAACACCGACACGGCCGTGGTGCTGGAAGTAATCAATTAACTTATTGTGTAATCAAAAGGGTAGTCGCAAGTGTGGCTTTTCCCGAATACTAATAAACATTGCATTCATACAAATAACAGAAGCGTAGCTAGGGCTTTTCCCATATAAACATATATTTTTACTTCACAAACAGAACTTCATAGAAAATGCCGAAAGCATACATAGTGGCGAAACAACACAGTCGTGTTGTTGAACTCGATTTTAAAACACAAGTTTTGTTCTTATAACTCATTGATGGTTCCAATTGTAACACACAAACTTTATTCATCAAAACCCTATGAAGAGAAATCCCGACGTAGAGGCTTAAATCCTAAAAGCTCTTACAATACAGTTTCGGTGAACAGGAATAGCCATTATGGCTACCAATTTAAAAGAGCAAACCTTAATCTAGCAACTAAACTAAACTAATAACTACGACATCGATGTGAGTCTTAACCAGTAACTCCCATCTCTTCCTTTGAGCAAACTAAAAAGTGTAACCAGTTAACCGGAAGAAGGTATTCCAGGAAGGACGAGGCTTACCAGGGTAGCTTCCAACCCTGTAACTCTATTTTCCTTTCCTTCAACTCTTTTGCATAACCAGGAAACTCCAAGGCAGAGTACGTTCCTTCCCCGTTAGCACATTACACAAACTAAACATTAAAATTTGATTTCGAATAAAAGAATTGGAATAAGAAAATTAAAGCGTGCTGATCTAATAGAAAAGGTGGAAGTTATATAACAACCCTAAATCTATAAGACCAGGATCTGCAGCTGCATTGCCTCAACGAACAAAATCAGTCACGGAAAGGCTATGTGAGTATTAACAACAGAACTCATGTACAAGATCAATAGTAGAGCTTGAGAAACTAATAGGGTTGCTCCTCCTTGCTCTTTTCTTCCTCCCCCTGAAACCAAAATCCTAGAAAGGGTAATAGAGGCAAAGAGAATAGTACAAAGAATCCAATTCTAAATTCCTACATTTAAAATGTTACATTGTCGGATCTGAGAAAACCTCGTTGAGTACATCATCCTCACCATTGGCAAAAGCTCTGCATCCTTCTCTTCTTCATTAACAAAGTCTCTGCACTCAAGCCTCGCATGCGAGGCAATAAAAATCATCTTCTGAGCTTTATCCATTGCTGTACGTGAATGTCCATGAGCATACTAGCGAGGTTATCACTGTGGAAAAGATCTTCCATCAAACTCAACAAATTGAACCCTGTGTGAAACTCCCCATTTTCATGGCGGCCGAGGGACGAGAGCTGGCCTCTCCAAAGTGTAAATGAAGCAAATGACAAATCTTGATGGATAAAAAGGGAAAATAACATGCATAGGAGCCGTAGCCAATGTAGAGACAAAGACCGAGCTTCCGTCAAATGGAAAAATGGTGTTTTCTTTTGTCTGCAACCCCGTTGCACCCAAAAATTCTTGTAACAGACTATTCTCGGTCTTCAATATCACGTCTCTCCTTTAAAAATTACCATGGATGCAGTCCAAAACCCCAATGAAACCGCCAACTGAACAAGGCACTGGATTTTGACTGGTTGGAGGGGGAATGAGTTCATCGCGGGCTGCATTGTTCCCCTATCAGACCTCCAAAGCTTCAACAAATCTTCGTAGACAGGATGAAACTGATTTAGCCACTAGAGGAAGAATGAGCTTGTGGCTAGCTGCGTTGAAGGCGTTAGTGTTAGGGTTTGAAGGCGTTGACACCCCGGTTAAAATAAAATGGGTTGCCGGAAAGGAACTACCTCACTTTTACAAGCATCCCCAAAGGGCGGTATCGCATGGGTCATAGGTCATTTCTCATACCACTTTATGAGCATGCGGACGAGCTAGGAGCATGACACATATGAGGGTGGTATTCTTACCGCAACCGTCTCTTTCTTTATCTCCCGAGCATGTTGATGGCGCGAGGTCCACCGTGAGTCGTTGATTTCCTTCCCCATTGCTACGGCTATGATCTCCATAGAGCCATGTCATTCGTCTAAAGGGCCCCATGCATCACCCATCCTCCATCGTCCAAGTGCAAGCCTCCCTTTCGTTGTTCGTTTAAAAGACCCCCAACGAGTCGCCCGAATGCTGCTTAGCGTCGATGGTGGCAACACCCGTGGCAACCCCTGCTAGCCATCTATGCCCAGGCCCTGGAGCATTGTAGTAAAGGTATTGGGCCAAGCCCAAGCGCTCAACACCGAGAGCTGGCAGGTGGCCGAAAGCTAAGACCCAGGGCGTCCCACGCACAACACTACAGCCCCAGCCCCATTGTAATAAAAGAGTATCGGGCCCAGCCCATGTGCTCAGCACTAAGAGCGTTGCCAGTAACCAGCTTCCAAGTCGAAGAGGAGCCCACTCATGCCGTCCAACAAGCCAGTTCTATAATCCTTTTATTCAACCATTACATTCTTGAACATAAATGATCCTTCTTAAAAAAAAAGCTTTGAATCTAAAGTAGAAGCAAGGTAAACGCATGGACCTTCCCTTACCTGCTGCATACGAATACTCAACGCAACGAACAGGAGCTTCATGCCTGCCCAATAATCCCCCTTCATCGTATGGCTTAGACTTTGACATTGAAACGCTAGCTTGACTATTCACTTAGCGCTTATATATTTAAGTTTAATATATATATATATTTAAATTTTGGAAAATATATATATATATATATATATATATATATATAGGTTAAAGTCGCTTGGTGAGGTTATATTTAAAATTTCATATATAAAATTTAAAGTATAATTTATATTTGAAGGGAGAAATCTAAATATCAAAATTTAATATATATATATATGTATGAAGTAAGGACAAAATGTTTATATTTTTCATTAAAAATAACAATATTTATTTTTGATAATGATTTATGTGATCTCACAACCACTAAGCACTGCTTTTGAATAATGATTGTTTTCTCCACTATATGGTCATTGCCCTTTATCATCAATCTTTATTGGAGGAATATTTAACTTTGGAGATTGTATTCATTATGATAGTATAATCATGATATATGAATAATTCATATATAAAAAAATAAATATAGTTATAAATTTAAGTGGATGGTTTCTAGTTTAAGAGTTAATTTAAGTAATTATGAATTAAATGTGAGATTTTCTTTTCGAAATTGTGGGGATTATGGAGGATTGAGATTTTATAATAAAAACCGTAACTCTTAAAGTAACTTTTAATAAACTCTTCAATCATGACATGTAAATAATAATCATAATATCATTGGTCAATATTTAACCCTATAAAAAAAAGAAAAAAAAAAGAAAAAAAAAAGAGATTATATATATATAAAGAGGGCAAGAAGTAAAAACATTAAATGAACTAAATAATAATTAGGTAATATAAGAAGGGGACTATAGTGAAACAATTTATAAGAAATAAGGAATAAATTTGAACATAGTAAATTAATCACAAGGATGATAGCAATATAAGTAGTAAGTATGATGGTGAAAACAATGAAAGTAATATTTAGGAAGTGAAAGTACCCTACGGAACATTAGTTCGATGTGTTGTTCAGTAAGAGTTAGGATTGGTGAGAGTATCTTAATTTAGCACTTAAGACACCTTGTGTATTTAGCTATGTGAATGGGTGAGTCGTGACCTGTTGGAGGTGTGATGTCGATCTTTCTATAGCTAGCGTCCGAAGTAAGTGAGTTTGACCTGATCTGCATTAATATGGAGGGACATATTTTGTATCAATGTACTGACTTCTCATGGCTCATGTTTCATTCTAGTAAGTGTCGACAGGATGTCATATAAGGGGGGGCTATGCTAAAAATCTCGAACCTAAGTTTTGGAGGATAAGTGAAATGGCAAGGTGATATACCTTAGGGAT
Organism: Larix kaempferi; assembly: GCA_027924585.1. NCBI lineage: Eukaryota > Viridiplantae > Streptophyta > Pinopsida > Pinales > Pinaceae > Larix > Larix kaempferi. The sequence continues at coordinate 15,173,278 of BSBM01001346.1, forward strand.
TGTAATGAATGAAGAAGTGTTCTAGTTCTATTAGTTAAATATGATGGTGGAGTCCACTTATGTTTAATAATGCGTTGAATTGTTGAATAAATATACATTTGTGTTCAAATATTAAGGGATGATGGTTACCACTATTAGTGACTAGGATAATTGTGTTGCTTCCCATTATGTACAGGATCTACGGGTTATATATATATATATATAAGGGGAGGATCATCGATAGAAACAAGAGATGTATTAACTAAATCTAATAAGGTAGTAAATGGAGTAAGGACATGGTAGGACAGTAATAAAATGGGAGATAATTGAAAGTCAATAACACTTGACCAATAGTCTAACAACCGTTATAAATCAAGTACTTGGAATTTGTAATAAGACTATGTTTTAGGGGAAATAGTGCATTTCCAATTATGAGAAATGATGAAATTATGTATTGAGGAGAATGGGTATCTTACGAAACTGGTAAGAAAGGGAGTAAGATTATATGCGTATCTCATGTTTAGTGATAATGTGTAGTTGTATGAGGCACCTAGATAGAGGTGGTAGGTCAATATTTAAGGTATGTGTGAATGGATTCCCCTATTGGAAATTTAATTAGTATTAAGATATGGGAGATATCTATGTAAAAAAAAAATCAACACCGTAAATTTTCTATGTGTAATGTGCAATTAATCATGTTTCAATATAGTAAGTAGAAAGAGATTGAAGAAACTAGGTATGTGCGAGAAAAGGGTAGGGGTTATATGCCGCTAGTCTTGCTTAGGTTAAATTGTCATGATGGGGGAAAATATTATTGAGAAACAACTAGGATTTAATAATTACAAAATGAACAAGCAATAAAATATAAAAGTAGGTAAATTATTGAGGGACTAATGAAGTTACTCATAAACTTTAATTAAAGAGTTCATCCTAAATTCTAAAATTTTAAGATTAATCTCTGGGTTTAATGTATAGACTAGATCAAACATTAATTTATTTATTTAAAAACTTAGAAAAAACCCTTGTCGAGACTCCAACGTGTAGTCGAAGAGACGAAACAAACACTTAATCTGAAAACAAGGAACCGCTAAAACAAGCATGGCGAGCTGAATGCTAAGACGCTAATTTCACTACATGACAAAATCATTAATGAAAACGACCATAGATTTCAACACGTTGATCCTAACAAACTGTTCATTTCACATAAGTATAAATATAGGCATTTAAGGAGCACTGCATTAGGTTTTCCTCGTGATGTAAAATGACAGGGTAGAAATGAATTCCTTTATTTTCTTATATTTCTTCTCTAATTTCAGTTCAAATTTTGGTACAAGGATGGGGTACTTATGTTGACAGTGGCTTCCATAATTTTATTAAAATAAACTTAAAAATTTAGTGTTTCATATACAAACCTTATTTAGTTTACTTTAAGCTAGGTTGACAGTCTTATGATAAAAAGAAATACATGCTAAAGTCTAAGACATTCACTCACGTAAAAAGATCAACTTAAAAGTTAACATCTACAACCATCTAGAATAATTCAAATGAGTATTACAAAGAGTGGTAATTTTTACATATCAACTAAGAAAGGAAAAGTTGTGTTTTAATCTATTGATGAAATTCCTAGATTGCATTAGTTGCGATACTATGTAACCTCATCTAGTTCTATTGAATAGGTTTTACATGTTGGGCTATTAACCTGTTTAGTGGTTATGTGAATGTGTAATTTGTTAGGACAACCACATCTAACCTTTGCTTGTGTTTAATAAGAGAACATGGTTAAATAAACATGGAGTGGTGTTTGAGCTGCTATTTCCCCACAACAAATTACACAAACATTAATGCGTGTATATAGATAACTTAGTACAAGGTACAAATTAAAGTGAAAACTCGTGAACCTCTCATAATTATATTTACGAATAAAATTTCCATTTAAAAATATAGATAAATGTTATATAGATTAGTGAAAAATACAGTACATATTATTTAGATAAGATAATGGATGGAAATAAATTTGTTGGATACAAGGATAGGTATCCTTTTGAATCACATTATGGAAACACCATGTACGTAAACCAGGAGATTGCATATAAAGCTTATCAAAAGACTATTTTATTAAGGGGGAACATGGCTTAGACTAATTAAGTTAAATATTGGTGTAATGGTGCGAAAGGTTTTTGAGAAAATTTTGGATTAATCATACCTAATATAGTGATAATCTCGGGTAATAATAAGAGAGTCATAAGAATCTCAACATAGTAGACTATGAGAACAAAACTAGCTATGAGATTCTTAAGGAATTGAAGAAGTAATGGTTTCCCGACAAATTATATTGGTCTGAAAATAAGAATAATAAATAAACACGATAACAATTGTATTTTGATAAGAAATAGCCATGAAAACCTTGTAAACAATAATAGTTCTCCTAATTTAATGATGTTACGATACTTTTGTTATTGTTTATTACCGATAAGGAAATAATAATGTATGACCTTAGGATTTTAAGGACATGAACCTTCTTCCCTAAGAAAGGTATGCAAACCTTAAGGGTCCCTAGTAGTTGCGTGTTGAGTGAATACAAATTAAGAGTTCTAACGACCTCCAATTTAAATCGTTGATTATTTCATGCTAAGTTGGATCAATATAAGCGTTTGTGATGAGTAAACCTCTCTGGATGTTATAACTTGAAGGATGTTGCTAAACGGTAAGAAGTAGGATACTAAGGTGGATAGCACTTGATTACAACCTTAGGGATTCTAGAGATTCAATAGAAGGATTAATCTAAATGTTTCTTTAATTATTAGAATACACATCAGGGGATAAATGAAGCAAAGCCATAGGATAATATCGACATATTCGGTCAAGTCAAAGCTAAGTAGGACAAGTATGGCCAACACCTACTACTTGCAAGAATGAAGAGTTTATGTGTCAAGAATTTCCCCTGCATTATTATGACCATAACTTCGGGACGAAGTTTCCTGAAGGGTGGGTGTATGTAACGCCCCATATTTTGACTAGGCATGTTTACGAGTTAGACACCTTTCACTTTAATTGATTATTATCTATTGGACTCAGCTAGACAAAGTGAACTATATTTTCGGCATGATAGACATGATGATATGTTGCTACTATGTTTATGATGTTACTATATTCATGCAGTTATTAAGTTATGATTATCATGAGATTCATTGCTTTTATGATGAAAATATATGTTTTAGCGTTTGGATTGATGAAATGTGAAATATATGGTGTTGTACGTGGGTGCCATCCTATGATGAAATTGATAGAACTGTTATATTCCATACATACCTGTGATGCGATAAAAATTGTGACGTGAAATAAAATGATGTCGATGATATGGATCAATTGGTGATCGAATGGAAATGCTTGTTATAAACTGTGTATTTTGCGGAGTACTAACCTACAGGGCACAAGGGCTATGGGATAGTCGGATACTTGATCTGATATATGGATAAGAGCCTATCCATGCAGTAAACCTTAGCAACCGAAATTGATTATACAATGACATGGACCGATAATCTCAATAGCAGCAGAGTATGATTTGATAAGGGTGTAGACCCGGTATGTTGAGAGGGATGGATGTGTTTCCCACCCTATGTTCCTATGATACCCGAGGTCGTGGGAGGGCCGTGCTGAGACACGCTCCCCATGTAGTTGTGATGACAATGGTCGGATGCCTGCTAGGGGAGGATAGGTCCGTTGTTCAGTCGACGCTATCGCTCTCAAGTTCTATGTGGTCAGGTCGGTGAGTCTGACACCCACTTTTGTACTAGCAGAGGAAGGATAGGGAGGATGTGGACATAGGTTAGGATGGGAGGATATGATAGTTAGTATTGTTGAGGGTTGGGTATTCGTTGACCTGGAGTTAGTGGTAGTAGGTAGCTTTCCTTGTACCCGATTGATTGAACAAATGTAATCATAAAAATAATGAAATGAAATCTTAAAGGTTAACTGATAAAATAACCGATGATGTTTTAGTAATATTATGATGAATGTATACTTGTTCAGTTTGCATAAAGTATTATTAGTATTAGTTAGTTGTTATGCATAGGAAATATGACGTATGTTTATACTACATGTCCGTCTTGTGCATACGCTGGCCACGCATGCACATTATGCCCATGCGCGATAATATTGGTTTACAACATACTTACCAAGATTTAACAATGATATAAGTTATCATAGATAACTCAATTAAGTATTTAGTGAATGACTTAATTAGTAAAAGATTATCAAGTTCTAATGTGTGAAATAAGTTAATTAGTCCCTGTATGTAAACATTGTAATGAACAATTAAAATAAGTGTCATTAATTGCAAGTATCCTCAAGTGAATGTGTCTTCAATATGAAGTATGATAGTTAAATATTAATACTAGAAGAGTGTGCTATATAATTGTTGATCATGATTAAATAAACCATTAAGTATATTTCATTATTTATACCCAGAGGTACTATGTTGACACTTATGTATTAAACAAATAAATATTTTAATTACTATTCACAATTAATTTAATTACTATTATTATTAATTATTATTGTTATTAATATTATTATTAATTATTATTGTTATTAATATTATTATTTAATTAATAATAATAATGATAATAATCTTTTTATAAAGCATAGTGGATTGAATAATTTATTAAATAGATTATTCATTTAGTTAATTGACAGAATCATTCCAAGTAAATTAAAAGGATTTGTTTAAATAAATTATTGAATAATCCCACCGCTCGAGAGAAACTTGGATGATTTAAAATAATATGTAGTCATCATTTTACCTGAAAAAGGGTGTTGCATTAATGATTTGTACTTCCTAAAACCATGACAGCTAGGGCAGTGGAGTGATAAGGAAGTTATGACTTTATGAAGGAGGAGGATTCCTATAAAGAGAAGAATTAACAAAGTAGTAGGGGGGTTATTGTGGGAGAACTGTGAGGATTTGTAGGGGGAAGTGAAATATTCCGAGGAGGGGGATAACTCGAGGAATGGAGGAGGCAGAAAAATCCATTGAGGAGGGGGAAAAATCACTGAACAGTATGGTTATTGAACTAAGGACAAGGCTGCTATGGGGATTATCGGTCTGTGGGCTCGGGGGCTAGGAAATCCGTTGATTTCCTAGGGTCAACAAGATAATAGCTGATCGGCAGGGTGGTCACATCATTTCAGGTTGCTAAGGGAACCTATAGAATCCACTACAGAAATCTTCTTATCTTACTGAAATTCTACGGATCCAGGTATTTTACTGAGCTAGCTTAAATAAAAGGTATTTTCTTCTATTTCCAAATTACGTATGTTAAAAGAATAGAGTTAAATGAAAAGTCTCAAGCTTACGTTTATTTAATTGTAGAGACATAGAAACATATAGAAAACAGACATATAAACATTTAGAAAACAAAAACATAGACGGTTGATTTTTTTTTTTTTCAGAAAACAAAAGGGAAAAACTTGGTATTTACATGAAGATGAAATAGAGACCCAGTGCCTAGCAAGGGCACTACAGGTACCCATGTACAAACTCTCATAATTGTAGAAAAGGAGAAAGCCTCATAGGAAAAAATCCTCCCCAAAAGAGAGAAAAACACACATGTTGAAAAACGTATTGGGGATGAAACTGAAGAAGATCTCACAATGATGCAGTGAATGGCAAGCGAAGGAGACCCACAAAAAATCTGAACAAGACTTGAGCCAAATAAACTCAATGAACATGGTTGAACGTTGAAGAAGTGGAAAGGTTGAATAGGCACGAAAATGGTAAACACTAACAACCCCCACACGAATGCTCCAAAGACATAGGTGTTGGTCAGGAACCAGAAAAGCCTTCGAACAGAATCATACGCCATCAACCATCGAACAAACAATGAGGCCTGTGGACACTAAAATATCAAAACAAGAAGTATGGTTGAAAGTCTATAGAGGGCCCGAAAACTCCACGTTGTCAATGCCATCAAAGATACATATAGAAATCCAAGCAACAAATTTCAAACTCTTGAGTATTGAATGAATGTTCCAAATTGCAGAGGCAACAAGAGCTAAATGCACACCTGCCAAAATAAACTGGTTCTCAAGAATGAATTTGGATAATCGAGAAAAAGTCATATCCTGAGTGTCCCTTATATGGATGCCAATCCATCTCATCGGACTGCATGGGTAACTAGACGTTGCAGCCGCGGAGTCAAAATAGGAACTGGTGCTTGATACGAGGCTCACACTAAGGATGCTTGATCTCGATCAAACATGGTGAATAAAAAATCACCTGAGGAAGCATTGCATACCACCACCCCACAATGCTTAACTGAGTGGAAAAGATGACGACAATGCATGTCAAAACTGATGACAAAAGTATGGAGTACAAGCTAAAGGCAGCAAAGATGCAAAACAACCTAAGCAAGAAACACTCCAAAGTGGCGAGCTCCAAGACATTGTGAAACAAGGCATTATAGGGAGACAAACCCCAGTGACACTCCTAAGACTATCTGCACGAGTGGCCCAGAATCCACTACTCAAAGGTGCAAAATGAGAGGTATCATAAATAACCATCATCGATAACAATCCTCAATATGGGTTTCAACCAACAGAGCCATTTAGATACCCATTTACAATAAAGGAATCATATCGTTGGGTTCATGGGAAAAAGCAATGTGAGAGCGGAATGCTCTTCGCATCTCCTCAAATGTTATGGAGACTCCATTAAGAAGTTATGGCAAAGGCATCTCCAGTAACCTCAACAAATGCCATATTTGAAGAATCCATTTGGGAGAGTGACCAGTTAGTAGTAGAAGAACCATGGCATATTCTCGGTGTTTGATTTTCTTATTGTGTGTTTTCTGTTGGGATAATTAATACTCCAATCTTGTCCACCTTAGCATTAATTACCTATTCCTAGTAGTTGATGATGTTGTTATCTCCCTAGTGGTGTGCATATGTCATCTAGGACCCATTAGCCACTTGATGCGCCCTACATGCACTAGGAAATTATGACCCAAAATCCGACGAGAATATCCGACGACTTCCGACAAAATTGACTGTGTCATCGGATTTCACCTTCAAAATTACGAATTTTGATCAAATATTTTTTAATTGATACACGACCTTGTCGGATATTCGACGTCTCCTGTCGGATATATCCGACAGGAGACGTCGAATATCCGACAAGGTCGTGTATCAATTAAAAAATATTTGATCAAAATTCATAATTTTGAAGGTAATCGATAGGAGACGTCGAATATCCGACATATACTCTCTAATGGTAACTATGGTTACCTCATTGGATATCCGACGAATCTTTAAATTTTAAAATCCCACCGATAATTATATAATACTAACTTAATGTCAACATTTAAATAAGCATATAATGATGAAGTTATAATTTTCATATCCGGAAAACATTGAATGAAATGTATAATCCCAGCTCAAATAGTTATTATTAAAAGTATGATAAAAATTTTGAGCAAAATTAATATTTTTTCGTTTGCAAATTGCTCAAATGTTGGTAATGGTGGATAAGAATTTGAAACTAGCAACTAATTTTTTTCCTACATGAGAGTGCATGCGTTCTTGGTGAGGTCTTCCACAAGGGATGAATTCTTTAGTGTGACACTGTATGCGGTTGCATAGGCTGAAGATTCTCGTGATCCTAATCCTCTGAAATATCCAGCCTTCATTAAGCACATCATCTTCTTATCTCCAGTTCCACTTCTTCCATTCATTATTGTTGGTGTTTTGCCTCTTTGTTACTTCTTTGGTGAATGGATTTGCAGATGCCCTGAATCTATTTCCTTGACTCAAGATCGTAAGGTTAACACTTCCACCGATGGAATGGAAGTATCCAAATCGACATATGTGTTCATTTAATTTATAATTTAATCTCTAAATAACAATCACCTCACCAGGATGTGGCCTTGTCAATGATTGGAGTGCATGTGTGGGCCCACAATCATGCTTGTACTCCATCCTTATATTAGCTAGTTCATTTCCCTCCAAAACAGAGATGGGTAAACTCTGCATATAAAATCCATAATAATGTCAACTTAAAGAAAAGATCCATAACATGGATACTACAGCTCAAAATAGAAAACATTTCCACTCCCAAAACACTTATAGCAAAGCATTGATCCATGTTTATGTTCAAAAACACGACACACAACCACTTCATTCAAACATGCAAGCTCTCTTAGTCCGACACTGGAGATGCTAACTATACCAAGAGTCATGTGTTAGTGTATTTGTTAAGGACACAATTTACAGTTCCATATCCTCTAGTTGGTCAATGTGTATTTAAAATCATGAAGTCTTCAAATCTCAACAATTTATTCTCAAACTTGTATATTATTTTACTTCTCTCTATTCCAAACAATTAACGTAATGGCATAACACCGTGAAATTTTATAAGATGGAGTCAATTGAATGACCAAATAAAGTAACATTTATGAACTATCTTGTTTATCACTAAAATATTATAAAGCCTTGAACAAACAAATATGTAGTTTCCAACATTCAATCAAAAGGAAATGGAAGTCAGATATCATATAGTGAAGGCAAGTAAAAAATAAGGGCTTATAAAATAACAATTTTATGTTGAATCAAAATGCATAGTGAAAGTAACATTTCTTTTGTATGTATGTGTAGCATTTGGTGCAACAAGGATTAAAATTTTGATTGGAAGGTAGAATTGGAGTTACTGAATTAATAAATACTGAAACATGTAAATATTCTAGACCACCATCTATGTTAAAGAAAATCTTGAAGACATAACTTCAATAATTGTCTTGCACACTTTTCCTGACCACCACTCACCTTTTGTAACACTACTATTCAATGGGAAGACCATAACATTAATATATATGTATACATTCATCCTCGTGTGTCTAGGTTTTAGATTGCAACTACTTTATGTTTGTCTTGCAAATCACAAAGAGCTTATAAACATAGCTAAGAGGGAAAAAGTTTCCAATTAATGGAATGCTGACCATACACCTATCTGGACTCCTTTCCTCTTAACCATCCTATATAAATGCCCAGCAGTACACTGGTTTCTTCTCATGATGATGAGATACACTTTATATATTCAATGGCATTTGCATTGAGTGTCCAATTTTGATTCCTTGATTGGACAACTATCAAGATTCAATATTCAGCATTGACTTTGATGTCTCATTTTTTATTTGGCACCCACTACATATATATCAGTTTTTTTTTCTATATTTATGTGCTAGTGTGTTTCTTTAATACCATTGTTGGTATATATGTTTTAAAAATTGAAAAAAATGAATTATTTTGTATTTTTTAATGCTTGTCACTTTCTGCCAACTTTTTCATCGATGTTGCCTATAGAAGTTTTATTTAGGACCCTAGTTGCCGATTTTATGCCAATGTTGGATTTTTCAACAATTATAAAATTGATCTGACACCTTTATATCCTCCTCCATTGTTTATGACAAAATTCTTGGGAACAGTTTGGCAATTCATATCAAACATTAGTAATTGTCATATCTTTCTAACATTATCCTTTTTCAGCCCCTAGCTTTAACTGTATTGTAACTCATGCTTGCAAACAAGTAGCTCTAGGATCATTGCAACACTTCCTTTTCTCCAAATTTTTAATTGAAACTGCATCATGTCTATGTTATGTGACTCGTGTCACAAGGTTTCCATGACATGCATAAAACATTAAAAGGTTTCACTAATCAAGTGTATCAATGCTTCTAGAAAATCAATTGTTCCAAGACACGGATCATGGATATAGTTATTCAAGATCATGCTTCATCTCAAAAGCATTCAGAAATATAACATTGTACATATCTATGAAAAAGGGACCAATACCAAAAATCAAACTACAAACATTATTTTAGCTATGTACAAAAACATGGCAACCTGAATTATCAACTGAAGGGTCTTTCTCAATGTACAATTTCATGTTTATTAGTTTACTTATCAACAAACTATCAAATCAACAACAACACAGTTCTTAGGAACACACCATCCTTAAAAGTTAAAAAGAAGCTAAGCACTTCCTCAAAAGTAAAATCATGTAATGAGATATGACTTCCTCCAATTTCAATCCCTATGATCCATTGCTCTTCCAATGATATTGAACTATGTGTGCTATCAAAGTTTTAGAGGGGCCCATAGCATTTGCTACCTCCATCCACGAATGGGAAAGGGAGGAGAATTCTAAACAAGGTGTACAACATAAACAAATTATGAGCAACTTGAGAGCATTTATGGAGTTAGTAACATAATCTAGTGATTCTTTCTCAATCAGCCATACCATGGTCTTTTAGGTCTTCAGTAAATTCTTCATCGGTTCTCAAATACCCTCACATGTTGCATTCCATAATAGTCTATAGATTTACCAAATCTGGAGGCAATGAAGCCATAGTTATCCCACAATTTTCAACAGGTCAAAGGTATTTCACAAAGAAATATGCATGAGGAAAATCATAGTTTGTCTCATTCGCATTTTCTCCACTTGTACCTGATCCCTGCATTTTTGTTTCATCTTCTTCCATCTCATTCTTTGGGACAATTTCTTCTTCATCCATGCTATCTTTTTCATTACAAGCTTCCGTAATCCTACAATGGTCACACATGCAAGAAAATCTAGAGTCTTCTAATAAACTTTTCTGCCTGTCAGAATATGGAAAATTAACTGGAAAGTAGCTTAGGCATATTTCAGAACCCTCGAAAATGTCATGCAGAGATCTAAGGATAGTATATGTATTGTGATCTCTAGGATTGTCTACATAATTAAATCTGAAACATGAACCTTCAAACAATGAGAAGGCTTACAGGAAAGGGAAAATTCATAACAAAATAAATTGAAAAGGCTTTTGAAAATACTTAAATTGCTTCATTCATAAATTTTATAAAACATTCCTATAACACTATTACTATCAGCTTGATCTTTGTTCGCCATCTTGATCTTCTCCAGATGCCCCTTCAATATTGTCACTATCGGATTTGCTCTCAAATTCTTCTTCTTATTTTGGAAATATCACTATCAGTTGTTTGGCTCATATCGAACTATCCTTTATCCATATTTGACTGAATCAAACCTAAAAACTGTCAAATTTGTGATACCCTTGAACACATATCCCTATAATTCATAGCAACTCACCTACCACAACATACTACAACAACATATAACAGGAATAATATATGTACAAACTTTTCATCCACAAACATTCCTACACCATGCACATCATGTATCTGTAGAAAACAATTGAAAAAAAATAATAAAAAATTTTCATGACGAAGTTGTGGATTCAACGCAGTGAAATGAAAAAAAATAAGCTGAAAGAAACAGGATTGAAAACTGAGAAATTGGAATAAGCACCAACCTACGCAAGCAATAATACATAAGAGTTTGTATAGACAACTTTAGCATGACTAGCCAACAAAGGGGGCACATGTCTAACCAGAATCATAAAACTAGTTGGCATATTGATACATCAAATTCAATGATTTGAGCTTTCTTCCCACACTCTCCACTGCGGTTTTTCCAAATAAAAAAACTCTACAAACATAAGCCTAAACACAACAGCTATTATAAAACCCTAATTTCTTAAGAACACAAGATATATAGTCTGGACTCGTTACACAAAGTCTCAAACTCCCTGCAAAGTTATGCCTCGCAGCCAGAGCGAGCTACAGTAGGTATCTGTTCAAAATTTTAATAGAAATGATGTATACAAGAATGATGAATCTTGACTAACCATATTTGAAGAATACAAATAATCCAAAATCAATGGCCTTAAGTGGAAAATTCTCCGTTTTGTTCGCAAACAAGAAATTCTCTGGCTTAGGGTCCCTATGGATCACCTCGTGTTTGTGGAAAAGCTACACCAGAAGAATAGAATTACTACCAAATGATAACATAACATAAACAGACAAGATCTCTAGAAATGATTTATGAAGCAATATTGACAAAGACAACCAAAGAAGAAAGTAAAATCGCCATTATTGTCCCAAAACTGGAGGACGCTTATGAGAACTACCTATTAATGCTCCAAATATCGTTTCAGGTAATATATCACCAAGTGTATAGAAAGAAAAGGTAATGTATCACCAAGGGCACAGAAAGAAACTAATCAAAATGAGGAAAAATATCGGTAAGAATAAACTTGGATTTGAAAAACTCAAACAACCTTAAAAATAAAAAAGTAAAAATTGGGAGAATATTCCTAATCTACAGAGACGTGGGGATCTCTGTGATTTAATTCATGCTCAAGTATACCTATTTGATTTCTAGTGCACCTACAGAAAACATGAATTCAACTGATTTGACAAAAAAAATTGGTGTGAAGCTTACATGATACTGCAATTCATCACACTACATACTTCAGCAGTACTGCTGACAGTTATAAAAAATGACAGACATATCTTCATAGGATGAATTCTTAAGCATGAGCATGTGGGATATATTTGCAATGTGGAGAATTGGACAAACACAGGAATCGTCTTCGATCCTCGTGAGGTGTCAATAGATAAATTAAAAAACGACAGTTAGTTGAGAGGTGATTATGCTTGCATGCTAGACCTTTCTCTATACATGAACATATTGTTGTGTGGATGTGGAATTACTTCTACATATATAAAATATGGTAAATATCATCCATAATTACAGGTAGAGCGTAATCACCTGGATGACATCGACAATTGTTCATGTAACAGTAGTAGCCGCATGTTCAGTATAATGGCCCCGGGCAACGATTCGATCGAAAATATCCCCACCCTTGTAGAGTTCCATCAACAAATGAGCGACATTGTCGTCTTCACAGGTTTCCTTCAGGCTCATAATGTTATTATTATTGGTCAAATGCTTCATAATAGCCACATCCTGACACACATCTTCATTGTCGATCACAGCCTCTAGCTTCCGTTTGGAAATAGACTTACAATCCAACAATTCCTGAGACTCTCTATCAATACACAAGTAATTCCAAACTCCCCTCTTCCGAGCTATATGTCCAAAAAATATCTTTGCTCAAGGAACCCCTCGAGGACAGGAATCTTGGAAACATCTCCTCCTACATTATCCGTCTTGTGGCCATTTGAAAGAGTCAATGTAAACCCTAATTGTTAGGTCGGCTTGGAAAGATCTAGAAAAAGATATTTTATTGTGAATTGTACAAGTTGACCTAGTTAGGAGAGTCAAGTCGGCCCTATATGGTAAAAATTTCAAGTCATTTGATTAGTATAAATGAGGAGTTCGACCTCCTCTTTTAGACACCAATTTCACTCATTGATTTCGCATCACTAGGAGAGATAGAGTCAAGTGAATAACTGCTTTTGGAAGTCTTCTTGTTTTGGGTCTTTGCACAAGGGATACTATTGTACATTCTAGGGAATCTATATAGAAGAATTTTGCTGGGTTTTTCTGCCCCGAGATGGTTTTCCTAGGATAAATTTGTTGTGTACTATTGTCTATGATGTGCTTGTTTATATTTCAGTGATCCATATTGGTATTGCACTTAAAATTTAACATGGTATTAGAGCAGGCTTGAAAGAAAACATTGTGTAGATGCTGCAACTGCAGAAAATAGGGTTTCTTATTCATGGAAGAAGTCTCCATAGATCAGCTGAAAAAGAGGGTGCATTCAACTCGCCTCACTAGGGAACATCTTTCTGTCGAAGCAGAATTCAATTCCGAAGATTTTCATTTTTGGGTCCACCACTATAGCTCGAAGAATTAGGGCATCAATTTTTTGGAGGATCTGTTCACGGATTAGGAAAATGAGTACATTGCTCAACTTTCCTTAGGGAGGCACATCTTTTCCTCCTCTCAGATTTCCAAGATCCAGAAGTTGAAAAATTAGGGTTTCTCTGACAAACCCTAGGACCTCCTGAAGCTAGATCACAGAAATCAACTTCTGATTGGAGCATCTTATATGGTAAGTTATTCTCTCTCTATTTCCATTTGAGGTTCTCATTTATCAAGTTTATCAAGATGACAAATCATACCAAGCTTGAGGATAAGCTTGAAGGGGTTGAGAACTTCTGAGCATGGAAGTATATGGTGGTGCTCATCCTATAAGAACATGAATTGGACAAGTATGTCACATAAGTAGTTGCGTAGCCGGAGGGAGATGAGGAGAAATCAAAACAAAATAGTAACCTAATCAAATCTATGAGGATCATAGTTGATTCCATCAAGGATCACTTGATCCCACACATCTCATCTCTGAAAACTCCGAAAGAGATGTTTGATGCTCTAAAGAATCTATTTGAAGGAACCAATATCAATAGGAGGATGACCTCGAGGACTCAACTCAAGGGTGTGAAGATGCAAAATAATGAAAGTATCCAATCCTACTTCACAAGGGTCTCCAACATCAGAGATCAATTGAATGCAATTGGAGATGAAGTTGAAAATGCATAACTAGTGATGACTACCCCAAATGGTCTTCCAAGTTCATGGGAGTCATATATTCAAGGAGTATGTTCAAGGAAGAAAATCATCCTATTTAGTGCACTTTTGGAATCATGCACTGGGGAGGAAGAAAGGATTGCAGCTAGAGAAGAGAAGTTAGGGGATGAAGATAATCAAGCTTTGGCAGCTCATACCAAGAGAGGAAAGATGGAAGATCATCATCACAAGAAATCACACAAGGGTAAAAGACCTACTAAAGAGTACTCAAGTTTCAGATGCTTCCATTGTGATGAGATGGGACACATTGCTAGGAATTGTCCCAAGAAGAATGGAAACAAGAAGGGAAACAAGAAAATACATCATGCTCATGCTGTAGAGCATGATGGACCAGCAAGGAAGAAGGCAAGAGAGGATTCTTCAAGTGACAAAGAATATGTTTTGATATCAGCACTGACATGTATGGTCTCACTTGGTAATAATGATTAGCTTGTTGATAGTGGTGCTTCTAAGCACATGACAGGTTTCAAGGATGCTCTCAACAACCTCATAGAGAAGGACTTTCCTCACAAGGTGAAGCTAGGAGATGACTATCAATATCCCATCAAATGGGTAGGATAAGCTTCCTATAAGCTTGAATCTGGGAAGCCTATCAAGATGAAGGATTCTCTATATGTACCTATTCTAAAGAAGAACTTACTTTCCATCTCGGCACTAAATGAGCAAGTATTCAGGGTAGAATTTGTTGATGGCCAAGTACTCATGTGGACCAAAGGTAAAACCTTTGATGATGCAGTAGTAATTGGAGTGTAAGAGGGAGGACTATACAAGCTCAAAGGACAACCAAAACAAGCCTTGGTTCATGAAACTATAGAACCAAGTGAATTGTGGCACATAATATTTGCTCACATCAACTACAAGGCATTACCAATTGTGAGAAATATGGTGAATGGGATACCTGAGATCCATACTAAGCATGAAGGCATATGTAAGGGATGTGCGAAAGGAAATAATGTGAAGAACCCATTTCCAAGTAGCGACAACAAAGCGAAGGAGATTTTGGAACTCATACATTTAGATGTTTGCGGGCCTATGTCTTCCAACTCATTAAGCGGGTATACCTAATATGTTTATTTTATTGATGATTATTCACGAAAAACATGGATATATTTCTTAAAATCAAAAGATGAAGTATTTAGCAAATTCAAGGAGTTTAAAGCCCTTTTAGAAAACCAGACTGAAAAGAAAATCAAAACCTTAAGATCAGATAATGGAGGTGAATTTACCTTAGAAGATTTCAAAACCTTATGTAAAAAATCGGGGATTAAGAGGGAGATGAGCACTCCCTATAATCCACAACAGAATGGGACTGCAAAAAGAACTTGAATAGAACAATTATGGAAGCAGTGAAGGCCATGATCCATGATCAAGACCTTCCTATGCAATTATGGGCGAAAGCTGAAAGAACAACAGTATATGTTCAAAATAGGACTCCCCACCGAGTTCTTGAGAACAAGACACTAGAGGAGATGTTTACATGAGAGAAGCCAGAATTCATCCATCTTAGAATATTTGGATGCCATGTATACATACATATTCTGAAAGAGAAGAGGACCAAGTTGGACCCTTTGGGAAACAAGGGAATCTTCGCCAGTTATAGTGATTCATCAAAGGAAAAAAAATATATATACAAGGCTTCAAGAAGATAGAGACTAGAAGAGATGTAACCTTTGATGAAGATACAACCTTCAGTAGATAAAGGAAGATTCACTCCGATGAAGTACATGAAGAAGAACCTGAGGATCATGATATGACTGAGCCACAGAGATCGGTAGATCCACCAAAAGAAGTGAACTCACAGAAGAGAAAACCATCTTGGTAACAAGAGCTTATCTAGGATGCAAAGAGGTATGGTTCCCCAGAAGGAAGCAAGAGACCTCGACCATACTACATCTATGTGGCATTGCTGTGTGACATCATTGATGTTGAACCTTCTAGTTATGAAGAGGATACTGAAAAGAAGGTCTGGAAGGATGCTATGATCAAGGAGTATTGGTCAATCATGAAGAATGATGTATGGGAAGTGGTTCCGAGACCTGAAGGAAATTTGAGCCACATGACAGGCAGACTCATGTGTGTAAGTTGAAGAAATCCTTGTATGGATTGAAACAGGCACCCAGGACATGGTACGGCGGGATAGACGGGTTTCTGACGAGCTTAATCTTTACTGAGAGTAAAGCGGATTCCAACCTTTACTACAAGGTTGAGGAAGGAAATCCTGTGATTGTACTGTTGTATGTAGATGAATTGTTCTTAACAGATGAGTAGAAGCTCATAGCAGAAACGAAGAGGAAGCTTTCCGCTGAATTTGAGATGAAATAACTAGGTATGATGCATTACTTCTTAGGTCTTGAGGTGTCGCAGAATCTAGAGATACTGAAGAGATTCGGGATGATGGATTGTAAGGCCATGGCGACACCTATGGCTTCGAATATGAAGTTGTTGAGTGATACTTCTTCAGAACTGGTGGATGCCACTGTGTATAGACAAATGATTGGTTCAATAATGTACTTGACAAACATGAGGCTAGACTTATGCTTTGTGGTGAACACTCTGAGTCAGTATATGGTAGAATCGAGACATGTTCACCTGGTTGCGATAAAGGATGTGCTGAGGTACCTGAAGGGTACGGTTGATTATGGCCTCAGGTATGCATCGGATCAGAAGATTAACCTACAGGGTTACGTCGATGCAGATTGGGCCGCGAGTGTCATAGATAGAAAGATCACATCAGGGTGCTGCTTCAGTTTGGGATTGAGTATGATCTCATGGTTCAGTAGGAAGCATACAAGTGTGGCACTAAGCACAGCTAAAGCCGAGTATATGGAAGCTTGTTCGGCAAGCTGCAAGGTAGTATGGCTTCGGAAGTTGCTATCAGGATTGTTTGATCTTGAGTTAGAGGTGACTTGTGTCTTTTGTGACAACCAGAGTTATGTGAAGTTGTCGGAGAACCCTATGTTCGATGACAAGTCGAAGCAAATCGAGATTAGGTATCACTATATCCGGGATATGGTGCAGAAGGGAGCAATGAGACTCGAGTATATATAGAAACAGAGGAGCAGATAGCCGATGTGTTGACGAAGCCTCTGTCGAGGGTGAAGTTCAAGTACTTCAGGGACAAGCTTGGAGTGGTCCATATCAAGAGGGAGTGATGAGCTCGGATGAGGTAGCAGGTAGTCATGGGTCATGTGACATAATTGAGTCTCCTAAGCTACGAGAGGATATGGACGAGCGGTGAGGTAACTTAGGTAGTTGTGTTTTGCAACGTAATGGAGCTCCTGGGATGGACCCACCAGATGGATTGATCGATTCGTGGAAGAGGATAGTTGCATCTAGTATGAAAAAGGACAGACTCCATAGGACAATTACATCTGGTATGAAAATGGACCAGCTCTGCATGACAGCTGCATCTGGTATGAAAAAGGACCAACTATGTAGGATATCTACATCTAGTATGAAACAAGATTGGATCTGTAGTGGTGAGCATCTAGTATGAAACATGACTGGCTCTTTGGGATATCTACATCCAATATGAAATAGGACTAGCTCTGTAGTGGTGAGCATCCAGTATGAAACATGATTGGATATGTAGGATATCTACATCCAGTATGAAAAAAGACTGGCTCTGTAGTGGTTACTGGTCGTATCTCCAGGGGTGGTATCACTAGGGGAGATCCCAATGTAGGTTCTCTGATGTACTGGGTTGAACTGGTGCAGTAGGCTCTCCGACGGACTGGATTGAGCTAGTGCATGTTGATTGGTGGACTCCAGTTTGGTTGGTTGTATGTCCAGGGGTTGGATCCCAATATGACTGGTCGATCGCCAAGGGGAGATCCCAACGTGAAATACCTAGCTTGGATCTAGGCCACATCCAACATGAAAAAGGGTTGCTCTGTGGAGAGTTGCATCCAACATGAAAAAGGGCTGGCACTGCAAGGAACATCCAGCATGAAAAAGGGTTGCCTCTGTGAAACTTCTTATGATATATAGATTAAGGAGACGTCATATGTTAATAGTCTGTGTACAATAAGTGCAGCAGCTGGAAGACGATGGTGATGATGTCAGAATAATACCTTCCTTGTTAAGAGGGAGTGTTGAAGAATGTAACTTCAGAAGATATTCTTATTTATATTATTTGTATCATTTGTATTGTACACCTGACGGGGATTATTATTGATATAATTAATCATGTAAAAGTCATTGAAAGATTCACTGTAAACCCTAATTATTAGGTCGGCTTGGAAAGATCTAGAAAAGATTTTTTTGTTGTGAATTGTACAAGTCGACCCAGTTAGGAGAGTCAAGTCTGCCCTGTTTGGTAAAAAGGTCAAGTCAGTTGATTAGTATAAATGAGGAGTTCGACCTCCTCATTTGGTCACCACTTTCACTCATTGAGTTCGCATCACTAGGAGAGATAGAGTCAAGTGAATAGCTGATTTTGGAAGTCTTCTTGTTTTGGGTCTTTACACGAGGGATACTATTGTACATTCTGGAGAATCTATATAGAAGAAGTTTGCTGGGTTTCTCTGCCCCGAGAGGGTTTTCCTAGGATAAATTTGTTGTGTACTATTGTCTATGTTGCACTTGTTTATGTTTCAGTGATCCATATTGTTATTACACTTAAAATTTAACAGTCTTCACGGGTTTCCTTCAGGTTCACGATGTTATTACTGTTTAGAAAATGTTTCATAATAGCCACTTCCCGCCGCACATCTTCGTTGTTGATCGCAGTCTTGAGCTTTCGTTTGGAAATAGACTTACAAGCCAGCAATTCCTGAGACTGTCTATCAACACACAAGTAATTCCAAACTCACCTCTTCCGAGATCTATGTCCAACAAATATCTTTGCTCAAGGAACCCCTTGAGGACAGGAATCTTGGTAACATGTCCTCCTACATTATCCCTCTCGTGGCCATTTGGATGTGCAGGGCTGGATTTAACACTTTTGTTTTTCCCCTCTGCAGATCTGCAACAGTTCCCATGGATGTAGAGATGCACTTCTGCTCTTATTTCACCTTATGCAGGTTCGGAGGTCGAAGCTCACCAGTTCATGTATGTGTCATTCACAATGCCCGATCAGGGCAGTCATTCAACTACCCACGATGGCACAGAGAATGAAGAAAAAATACCTATACAAATCAAAGGGAGGGAACATGTGGACTAGAAGTGATGCGTGACTGTCACAGAAAGATGGAGAGGAGAGATAATTACCGAGGGGTAGAGGGGTGAGAGCATTTAATGCAGGGCGCTATGATTTTTGAACCCTGCTCGTCCTTTGCATAGGACGTGATGTCAACCCGCTGCCCCCTCCCGGGAAGTGGAAAACGAGGACAACATCACGTCCTGCAACCAATAAGATTTTAAAAAAATAATAACTTTAAAAATTCAATTTAATATAATAAAATTTATACTATAGTCAAACTATAGCCATAACAAAAAATTATAGCCTCTAGACATCAATTAATTAATAGGGGGTCGACAAAATATATATATCCCCTGTCGAGGACATAACAATAACATGAGATGATTAAAAGTTATATTATAGTGATAAGGGAAGTGCAAAGGCTTTAAATAGAAATAATAAACAGATTGAAGATTTGACATAAGTTATTTTTATTTTACTATGTTTTTTCCTTGTTTATTTCATTTTCTCCATTGTTCGTGAAAACATGCACTATAAAATCAAAGCTCAAGTTGTAGTTGAAGGAAGTTTTAAAATAGTAATCAAGGCCTACAAGCTAGTAATAAATACATTTAATAGGGTCAATCAACATGTATCCCATACACATTGCATGAAAAAGTGGAATGAATAAATGGTTTAAGAATGGAACGAGGACATATGATAAATTTTTGATACGATGTGAACAAACGATGAAAATTTTAGAAAGGTCGTGACCTCAAGAAAACATCTTATGTGTAATCCGTTTGATTTGGTGAGATTCTAGTTTTAAACCCATAACCTGCATTTAGTATAGTTATTGCCTAAAAGTGTTATGTAGTAAAGCTAAAAACAGTCATCAAATAAGCAACTTTAGATCCATTCCATTTTCTATGAAAAGACATGTATTGCTTGCCTTCCACATCACTGTCAGTCAATGGCGTAGATGCAATCCGATGTAAGCCCACTGCCACCTTTACCACCGTTTGTCAGGTCGTTGAAACTAAGAAGGAGAACCAATCACAATTTTTTTTTTAATTTTTTTTTTCATCCAAACACGAATAACATGTAAAATTGTCAATTCAATATCATGTGATACCTACAACCAATAAGATAAAAGATAAATAATTAAAAAAAAAATTATAAAATTAAATTTTAAAATATAGTTTTAATTTTGTTAATTAATGGAAAGTCAAAGGAAATTGACCTTGAATCTTGAATCAATTACAATGTATTGAATGTATTGGCTTCAGTAGGTATAATAAGATAATAATAAAGTATAACATATAACAAATAGCGATGACTGGTTAAAAATGTCATCATAAATCTTATGATCAGAAAGGTGGGTATAACAAAGTCATGGTAAAGCGATGACTAGTTAAAAATGTCTTCATGAATCTTGTACTCAAGATGATATCATGTGATGTATGACAATTATTTTATTATTTTATAAGTTTTGAGTATAAATAATTTTATATTTTGTTTTTAGTATAAATAATTTTATTTTGTATTTTGTATTATATATATATATATATATATATTATTTTTAGTATAAATAAGTTTTATATGATAACATTGTATTTAAATGTTTCTACAAATATTTAAGTTTGTGAAGTTTGCATTGATTGGATGGGCCAACTAAGATCTTATTCCTTGTAAATTCGACATATTGATTTATGAGACTCTTGCTTTAATTTGGAGAACTCTTTTAAACTCTCTATGCAAATGAATTACAACAAGAGTTGCATGCAGCTTAGTCCCTGCTTTTTAGGTTAAAAAAAATAAAGAAAAAAGTTAGTGAACTTCATTAACGCTACAATATGCACATCAATTTTCATTAATGTATAAACTTGAAAAACAAGTAATATTCAAATAATCATATGAAAGTACCAATCTAACAAAGCTATTATGTTAATATCACAAAGAGTGCAAAACCAAAACGATGTCTATAGAAGGAACCAAAGTTTTTCAAGAATGAAAGTATGATTCCAAGACATACAATAACAAGATTGGGATTGTTTTTGGATACAACTGTGATAATAATATTTATGTATCCACCTCAAGGGAAAAGATGGACAAAATCCATGTTTATCAACAGCACTGGAAAAAGTTAAAATGCACACATTGCTTTGATTTCTCAATAGTTTTTGCAACAAATCTTGGCAAACTCATACATAACTCCCAAATTCAACAATAATCAGCCAAGTTTAATCAAATGGTTTCACTAGAATGTCAATTGGCATTGCCAAAGCTTGCAAGAGAGCACATGAAAATAATGTTTTTATCCAAAAACAAGTATTAGATTAATAATGAGTAGTTTGTAACAAATATGTTACTAACATAATAATGACGTATATGGACTTACACTTAATCCATGATAGGCTAAAACAAAATATTACATATTAATACAAGATAACAATTAATGTTGATTACTATATATTATTGAAAGAATATTTATCGAAAGATTGAAACATATTGAAACTAAAACTCCATCATATATTCAATAATGTAAGTTTAAAGCAATTAATCTTCCTAATTGTTTTTAAGACAATAAACAAAATATTATATATTAATATAAGGTTAAACTAATGTAGATTACTTCAAAAATATTACATATTATTATAAGGTTAAACTAATGTAGATTACTTCAAAGATTGAAACATATTGAAATTAAAAGTTCATCATATATTCAATAATGTAATATATTCAATAATGTAAGTTTGAAGTAATTAATCTTTTTCATGGTTTTTTAAGACAATAAAAAAATGATGATGTTTGTAGAGACCAAGTTTCTTCTAAATTCTAAAATTAGGTGAACAAATACAAGCAAATCATGATCCTAGCATTTAAGAAATTCCTATAACCAGAGAAAATAGTTATCCATTCCAAAAAAAATCAAATTTAAAAAACAAAAAAAACTTCATAAACTACAAATTTAAGCCTCCACTTAAACATTCTATAAAAAAAAAATTTGATTATTATTTATTTATATTTTGAATTTTAACTAAATACTCTATAAAAAAAATTATTATTTATTTATATTTTTAATTATAACTAATAAGTTTGAAATATGTTTATTAAAGTAATGTAAATATGTAAAATAACTAGTAATTAAATTGTTTTTAATATTATTTAAAAAAAAATTGTTTTAAGTTTTATAATTACCATTATAATGAATTAATAATAAGTAAAACCAAATTTCTATATTTAAAAATAAAGATTTTTATAAGCCTCTACTTAAATACTCAATATCTTTTATGAATTTATAGTTTTTGGAAGACAAAGTTTTATATTTAAACATAAAGATATTTACAAGCTTCCATTTAAACGCTGAATACAAAGGGAAAAAAATTAATTATTAATTATAATTAACATGTTTGAAATAATTTTTTTCTTTATTAAGATAAAATAATGTTTTTTTTTTGTAAATAAAAAGATTGTATTACTTATTGAAGCATTTACACAGATAGACTTTCAGAACCCACAATCCCTAGGCCATCCCGGCTGGTGACAACCAAACAGGACACCAAATTAAACACATCACAGTATCAAAGTAGAGTCATAGGCACTCCCGGCTATAGACAGCCAAACAGGAGGCAGGTTGTCACCCAACAGTGCTAAAAGACAGGAAACCAAAAAGACGGCAACATTTATGCTATTCATTGGTATCACAGAAATAACAAAAAAAGGGAACTACGAAACTTGCCCAAAAAGGCACCCAAAAAATAGTCTGCAACACCTTTAGACATCGATCACTGGAGCAGGATCCTTATCGCAGCCGATAGGCATCGACGATGAAGCACAAAGTGGAGACACGAGCTTCACGCCATCAGAAACGTCCTGGAAATACCGAACCAAAGTCGTTTCACCCGGTCCTTTGACAATGAAAGTGATACCCAGCTTCTTGGCAATCGAATCAATTTTGAGATGCATAACCTTGCTATTAGAATTGTGGGATTTCCAGGACCTGACGGGCTCCTCATCGCCCTTTCCTTTGTTGGCCATATCCATGAATACATGAGCGAGCATGTTCTTCGTCACCCAATAAGTCATGATCATCCTTTCATAGGCCGACTCTCTACTTGTAGTCGACCTGGGGTTAGTCACCCAGTCCTCAAATTCACCGTGAATTTCATCAATTGGCAGCGCCTGGACTGTCTCCCATAATTCTTTCTCAACCATTTCAATTTCACCCCGGATGACAGAGGGAATACGATTCCGAAAAAAGGTCGTAGATTCCCTGGCCCTGGTCTTAGCAGAAGAACGTGTAACCCTGCATCCTCGAACTCTACAGTCCTTAGAAGAATCACCAACAGCCTGCTTCCCAACCACCTCATCACTCTTCATCTGCCTGGAACGAGCACCACTCTTTGGAGCCATGATTCTCAGACCTAAACACTTTGGAGGACGACCTCAGGGGTAAAGACCAACCCTTGCACTCGTCGTAACAATTGGCGCAGTTTTGAGAAAAACACAAATCAAGAGAGGGATGAAAATAGATAGACGAACAGGGGAGGAAATCCTGTCTTAAAGAATAAGGCACCATAATGGGAGTAAATGCAGAATAACGGATAGACGATATGGAATATGGTGCATGAACTAGGATGCAAATCGTCCCATGCAAGATCATAAACATAAGGCAGCGGAAGGTATAGAAAGGGTTGTACAAATCCAATCTACCGGATCTCCTACGCTTCGGGTTGTACCATCTTATGCCTGCGTCACAGCATAAGAGATCAACAAATGTCAGTTTGTTCATGATTGGCCTGGGCCATGGGACCCCCTCATAACTGCCGCTTGCCACCTGTTGTCACCTTCTCGATTTTCGGGGGCTGCCCGAGCCATCTGTCTGTTTTTTTCCAGATTAACCTCTGCTAGGTGGCAGCAGTTTCCAAACCAAGGTTCATTCTCGAAATCCGCCAGCGTGCCACACTTGATGGCCTTACCAGCCTCCACGCCAATGTTAGCAAGGAGATCTGCCACTTTGTTGGCATCTCTCTTGATGTGGGCAAAATACAAGGCAGACTGGTGGACAAGAAGTTCCTTGAGATATTCGAGACGGGCCAGGAGATGCCAGCTAGAAGACACATTTTCTGGCGACTGGCCACAAAGGAGTTTCTTGGCCATCTGGATAATAATCATGGAGTCTCCTTCGAGAATAACCGAAAACCAAGCCTCACGGATAACCACCTCGATACCCTGAATGAGCCCTTCCAACTCAGCTGCATTGTTTGAATCGTGACCCATGTAACCACAGAAAACCTTCAGCACAACCCCCGCAGAATCACAACAGATCCCCCCAAACCTGCTAACCCAGGATTACCATAGGAAGCCCCGTTGAAATTGAGTTTAAAGACAGAGGTGGGAGGGAGTGACCAGCGTGAGGGAATAACTGAACGACACAATTTTTTTCGGCTCCTTAGCCCCTCCAAGTCAGACCGGCTAATTCCCCAACCAGCCGCAATCCTGAGATCGTCATCAGATAAGTCTTTGTCCTTATCATCCCACTGAGCACTTCTTATGGTTTCCCTCATATTCCAGGCCAGTTTCAGCCAAACCTCCTCTTCCTGATGACTCTTATCCCGAAATATGCATCCATTCCATTCTTTCCAAATCCCCCACATGACCATACCTGGAAACATCATCCAAAGGGTACCAATGATAGGATTCGAAAAAGTCTTAAGGTCCCAAGATTTTAAAGATTGATCTGAAATCCCTCTGGACCGATTACTGCGCCTGAAAATCAGAGCACCCCTATCCCACAGAGACGAGGAAAAAGGGAAAGAATCCAGAAGGTGACCTAAGGTTTCCTCCGAGTTGAGACAAAGAACACATCGAGAAGGACCCAAGATGCAACGCTTCCTCAAATTTTCACTGGTTAATATTCGTTTCCATAAAACAAGCCAACAGAAGGTCCCAATTTTGGGCCACTTGTTCATCCCCAACACTTTTCCCCATATCTGATCGACTTCTAGAGCATATTCTGTATAGAAGTCATAAGATTCCTTGATACTGAAAGTGCCTCTCTAGGAGGTGCCCTAGTGCAATTTATCTGGAGAGTTGTTATACTGAATGAACATTTCCTGCAAAGTGGTTTGAAAGCTGTCAAGAGTCTCAACTGGGATGAAATCCTCCCAACCTCTCAAATTGAGCCACCTCCTGTAGCCGTCCTGATTAGGAGGTTCCCAGTAGTGGGAAACCTTGGTTTTGCCCTCCGCCAAACCTTTTTCTTTGATTGTCATCCATCTGAGATCATCCCCAATATTAGATAGCTGGTTCCAGGAATCATCCTAGAAGTTTGCTCTATCCCCATTATGAATCTCCCAAAAGCAATGATTTTGGACAAGGTGTCGTCCAGAGAAGGCTTTTAGTCAAATATGCGAACCAGTTTTAACTTCGTTGAACCTGATCAGCTGCCCCTGCTCCCGATCCCTGGCATATTTAATGTGCCACAGACAAGCCCATGGCTCAAACCTGTACGTACACCACCTCCACCAGATTTTTGCACCATAGACCACACTCAAAGCCTTTGGGTCCCGGAGACCCAAACCTCCTTTAGCCTTAGGTCTGCAAATATTATCCCATCCTACCAACACAAACTTAGCCTTGGGTTCCCTTCCACCCCAAAGAAAGTTCCTCTGAAGACCCCGAATTTATTTAAGGATCGATTTGGGGGCAGAGAGCATTGAGAAGAAGTAGACTGGCATTGCCTGGAGAACTGCTTTGACAAGAATTAATTGATTGGGGAAGTTGAGAGGTCCAAGTGCCCAGTTAGCCAATTTATTCCTTATGTGGTCCAACAAATCCTACCAAGAAACTCTTCGGATCGTCCCCTCAGCCAAAGGAACCCCCAGATATTTCGAGGGCAAGGAGCCACAGGGAAAACCTAGGATCTGAATGATATTGCGCTGGGTTGGGGCGGGGGAATTGAAGAAGAACACGTGAGATTTTCCAGGATTGACTTCCAAACCCAAAGCTCTTGCAAATAACAAGAGGCTGTTTTTGAAGACCCGTGCTTCTTGGATTGAAGGGTGCCCCATAAGCATAGTATCATCTACAAATTGTTAATGGGTCTTCTTAGCCATGCCAGCATGAAGTTGAAGCCCCCTGAGTCTCCCAATCGTATCCTGGGAAAGAAAAATCCTACTAAGACCTTCAGACGTTAAGATAAATGAAAAGGGAGACAAAGGATCACCTTGGCAGGTACAAGCTTGGATGGGGATCCATTAAGGAGGATGGAGTAGAAAGGAGTAGAGACCAGATTCATGATCCAGGAAACCCACTCCTGGTCAAAACCATACGCTCGCATATACTACCAATTGAGTTTATCATAAGCCTTGGCTATATCCAATTTGATCAACATGCCCGGTTTCTTTGTGACCTTTAGAGAATGCAAGATTTCCTAGACCAAAATAATGCATGATCCGAGTGGCCTGAACAAGCTTGGATGGGGATCCATTAAGGAGGATGGAGTAGAAAGGAGTAGAGACCAGATTCATGATCCAGGAAACCCACTCCTGGTCAAAACCATATGCCCGCATATACTACCAATTGAGTTTATCATAAGCCTTGGCTATATCCAATTTGATCAACATGCCTGGTTTCTTTGTGACCTTTAGAGAATGCAAGATTTCCTAGACCAAAATAATGCCATCTACAATTTGATTCCCTTCAACAAACCCAGATTGCTCCGGACTGATAAGAATAGGCAAGAGGGGCTTAAGCCTATTGGCTATGACCTTAGAAATGATTTTATAGATAACATTGCACAAGGCTATTGGGCGAAACTTCCCAGGAGAATCCGCACCTTCTTCTTTTGGGATCAGGGAAAGAAATGTGGCATTAAAAGCTTTCAACACCCCCCGACTGCAGCGCGATTCTTCCACAATCTGAATCACCTCCTCCTTGATGAGATCCCATAAATGATGGAAAAAATTTGTCGTAGACCCATTAGGACCAGGAGCTTTCCCCAGATCCATTTGATTCATCGCTTCCTCCACCTCTTGCATAGAAACAGTCTTGTTCAGCATCTCATCATGCTCCCTAGTAACCAAGCTAGGGATAAGGCTGGAGATTTGAGCTATGTCATGGGCTCGATTCGGTCTATCATTTTTGAGCACCATCTCAAAGTGGGTGACTAATTCTTCCTCTATTTCTCCTCTGGTCTCTACCTGCTCCCCAGTAGATCTACGGATCCTAAGGATTTTGGATTTGTGGCGATTTTGAACAACAGTATTGTGAAAGAACTTAGTATTCTTTTCGCCTTCCTGCAACCACTGATTGCGTGATTTATGTTTCCAGAAGATCTCTTCTTGTCATTCTCGAGCTTCAAGGCATTCAAGGAGGACATGTTCTTATTCTCGAAGGTACTCATCCCACCCTTCCTCCATGCCCTTCCTGTGAATAAGGTCTAAATCCTCGCATAACTTCTTTTTGTCCTGAAAAATATTGCCAAAATCCTCCCTGTTCCAGATCTGAATCCTTGCTTTCAGGGATTTTAACTTATGTTGAAATTGATACATATTGGAACCCTATGGAGGAACCAATTCTTGCCACCACTGTCTCACCAAATCATTGAAGTCCTTGTGTTCCAACCAAAATTGCTCACAGCAAAAAGGCTTAAGGAGCGCAGAGTTCGAGAGATCCCATATTAAGGACACAGGCCAATGATCAGAGCTTGCTGACAGAAGGACACTGGCATTGACCTCGCCTTTCCCATGAGCAATGTCTTCCATGGTTAGGAACCGGTCCAGTCTAGACGCCACCAGATGATCCCCACCCCTTTTATTGTTCCAGGTGTACCACTCATTCCCAATTTCTACATCGATGAAGGGACTGCGGTTAAGTACATCACGAAAGATTTCTTGGAATCTGTCAAGAGACCTCCTCCCTCCTTTCATCTCATTCAGGGATGTGATAAGATTGAAATCCCCACCAACAATCCACGACCCATTCTCATCCTGCACAGACAACCAAGAAAATAAGTGCAGGAATGCCTCCTTACATGGTGGAGAGCTTGGACCATAGACATTTACTAGGGAACCAGAGGTCCCAGAGTCAATCTCCACAAAATCAGCCATCAGGGAGAATCTATTAGCTCGCCAATTTGATAGTGAGATAGATAGGGGTATCCACAAGACCGCAAGGCTCCCAGCCATACCATACGAATCAATAGCCATTACCTCACAACCTCTCCAAATATTTTTCCCTAATTGCTCCATAGAACTAGAGGAGCATTTTGTCTCTTGAATAAAAAGAATATCAAGTTTTTCCTATTTCACCTTTCTTGCTAGCGTTTTTAGCTTCCTGGGGTGATTGCACCCTCTAATATTCCAGAAAATAATCTTCATTGAGAAACCTTATTGAATTTAGAGAAGGCCGCTCTGATCGTCGGGTATTGACCAGACTCAGTAATATTTACACCAATTTCTGCAATTCTCTGCTTGTTGTACTTCCTTCCCCGCTTCAAATCCTCGGCAAGAGACTTCCTTTTGTTCCCAGTCTGGGGCTCCACCGCTATATTCAATTTCTGGCTAGCCTTCGATTTGATTATAGCATCCCGGAGGATTTCTACCTGCCTTCTAGTGACATAGCCTTTCCCCCTCTTGTCGCATTCCTTCTCGATAGCGTCCAAGTCCAGATCACCCAGATCCAAGTCCTCCTTGCCATCTTCTTCCATTGTTGTCGATGAATCAACTGGATCCTGGCACTGACTCTGATTCTCCATGATTGCACCATCCTCTAGCTTCCGTAGATCCTTCCCATCCTTCCCACTCGCTCCTTCCTCACCCACATCCACCAAGATTTGAAAAGGGTTCTTACTTGTAGAGCCTAGGTCAACCTTTTATTTTCCTTTTCGAGTCTGGTCCCCCGATTTATTCTTTCTGCGACCACGGATCTGGGTAAAACCCTCCTTATCCGTGATATTAGACCTATCGGACTGAGGGGACGATTTCGCCTGATCACCTTTAGGGCAATTTCTGCCAAAGTGGCCATATTCATGGCAAAGCCTGCAATGGAATGGAAGCTGCTCATAGTCAAGCAGCTGAATCCATTCCTCATCTTCCTAGTTTAGGCTTATGGCCTCTGGGAGCTCCTTAGAAAGATCCATATAAACACATATCCCGGCATAAGAGGTATACCTTTGAAGTTTCATTTGTTCAACCACTTTGACAAATTCCCCCAGAGAGTTACCAATAGCTTGCAGGATTTTAGTGTCCCAAAACTCCCCTGGGAGAGAGAACAATCTGATCCAGACTGGAGCAACTTTCATATCCTCCATTTCTGGATTAAAACGTTCTTTCCAGGGACGCGGGTATAGACCAGCAGAAAGGAAGAAATATGGCCCACCTTCCAGAATCCTATCCCAATCTTCCACATTGAAAAATATAATAGTAAAGAAACCCTTGGCTCCAAGCTGTAGATCATAATGACCTTTTGGATTCCAATTGATTTTGATCCAACAGACAAGATATTTTTCCTTGGGCCATATACCCATGAATTTTCTGATTAGGGTTTTTTCCTTCCACTGCTCAACTGTCTCTCTCACCTTATTAGCTCGGATATGGATGGCCAGAATGGCAGAATTCTTTGGAAGGCAGCTGCCAGGGCCCAACCTTCGCTTGACACTGGCCGACCGAGCTACATCCTCACTTACCCGAGCCCGCTCACCCTCCTCCGCCGATGTCATCCCCTCAGGCATTGCGGCCTGAGCTTCCCGACAGAAACCTGCAGGGGATGCAGCCCCCTACCACGTAGGCATGAGCCTCCAGACAAAACTTCGCACCTTGCAGAAAACCCTCTCTTCGATTATCGACTCACCAACCAATTTTTAACTTGCCCTTGACTCGTCGATGATGTTATTAGCACTAAATACTAGCCACAATTTTTTTTTACCTCTTTTCCCATTAAGATAAAATAATGTTAATAAAATAGTATAACATTTCCTATTACATAGAAATCAATATATTTATTCCTATGTAATCAATTACCTTTAACCAGAAAGTGATACATTATCATAAACTTCCATTTTTTTATTAGAGATATTCAAACTTACAGATTTTATCTCTATTCAATTTACTAAAAGAATAAGTTTTTTAAATGCAAAACATGCAAAACAGATAGTTAGATATAATCTAAAATATTATGTAAGAACTATGCAATTTAGATAAATAGATATATAATGTATATAACCAATATATATATTTAATATATTTAAAATTAATTAAAATATTTTATTTAAGCATTGCATATCAAATAAAGTTTTTTTTGAAATATTTAATTCTAAAACTTCAAATAAAAAATAAATCAATAAAATTGAAATTCCAAACTTAATTGGATTTTTCATGGATTGTTTCAATCGTGACCTAAATTGGTTTGGGCAAATGAAGCATCCAGTCGATGGAATCCATGTGTATTGAATCTATGGACAATACAATAAAGTCCTATTTCAACTAACACCAAGATCAAGAGGCTCTCCATGCAAACGTAACCATTAGGAAATAAATAAGTATTTGGCTCGAGAGTATCATGTGAAGGAGAGCTCAATAGCCTACTCAGTCAATGAAATAGATGCCCTAGCTATGTCATTGCTTACAAAAATAGAGATCAATTCCTATTAGGGTGTTTTTTAACGCAATTGACCATTTCACAAATTTTGTTGTATTGGAAATCCACTTGAATATTTGTCAATAAATTATTGAATAAGAAGATTTTTGGGAAAAGGGTGTGACAAGACTATGTTTATTATGTCCTTGACATATATTTTTCGATCAGTCATATTAATATGCAAGTACCACCCAGAAATATTTTTTTTCTTAAGTTTATGGTAAAGTTATAATTTTCCATATTAAATGTATTTAAAAAAAACATTTATTTTGATTTTGATTGGCTCTTTGGTTGCTAACGTCAGCTTCGATTTTTGGTGGCGATCGTTAGTGGGGATACTGGCAGCAGAGAAATGTGAAATGACATTCTGACTAAAGAAAATAATGACTCCAGTCCTCGGCAAGTCCTCCTTCCTGTCAATTGGTACCTCTTGCAACTGAGGTTTTCTAATGCGCCATGACTCCGAATGCCTGCTCGTCAAAAGTGAAAGACACCTTCCCATCTGTCCTTCATCAAGGTTCCAGAGTTGGCTTCGGGGAATGGGATCGAAAGCGACAGTTGTTGTTGCTATCATTCACAAGGTACTTTCCTGGTTGCTTCCAAGAAATTGCTAGGCACATCTCTTTTGCTACCACGAAATTTCTAGGGGTTTCTGAAGCCGCTTCCATTCACTGGTTTCCCTGTTAAAGAATGATACTAAGAGAGAAATCTGCATGAATGAATGTGATATTCAAAGGAAGGGGATCTGAATGAAGGGAAAAGGGAGCTTGGGGGAATATTCTGTGGTGGAAGAGACCATTTCAGATGTCATTGCAGAGATTGTTCAAGGGACCAAATCTTACGATCCATTTGGAAGCAGCGAGAGAAAGCGAAGGGAACGCTTTGTGTCAGCGATCATCTAGGAGACTGAAGCATAGCACTGAAGGTTTCCTCTCTCTTCCTAAGACCCTTTCACTCTCTCTATTTTTTGGATGTCACTCGGTTAGTGTAAGCACAATTTGAATGCCATTGTGATAGTAAAGGGCAATCTCTATCTCTTTGTTTCCCTTTATCAATACAAGAAGCCAGACACTGCCATGTTGGAGTTATTATTCCTCTTGAGAATTTTAACTTTTCTCGTCATCATTGCTATATTTTCTTTGTGGTTTTGCTGAAACCCTTATTCTGTTTAATACTGTTCTCAATAATCATCAGTACACAAACTCCAGGGTTTCATTTCTGAAGCGTCATAACCCTCTGTTTCTTGTTTCGAGCACTTGTATGGACCACTTTTCTCTCTGAGTAGTCGCAGAGTTGCGGGCTATTGGCCATCTCCAGGGAAACCCTTGCAAAGATCATCACACTTGAATACCTAAATATCTCACATTGTGATGAAATTGAAGTACTCCCTCTGCAAGTTGCACATCAACGGTTCTTGCAGGAAATGCATTTGTTATGTAAACGCTTAAAATAATTGCCAGATACTGTGGGAGAGCTTAGTAATTTGAAAATTCTGCATTTAGGAAGTGAAATGTTGGAAATGCTACCACTCTCTTTCGGTTATGATGGAAGAATGGAATAAAAGCAATGTTGTTGCAGCAACTATTTCGACCACCTTGTTAGGCACATGCAATGTCACACCTCTTATATGAGCAATAACGACATATGTATACTTGGGACGCTACAGGACCATGGCTCTCGGTTGCTCGCCTTCACGCTCTATTTCATTGTACATATTCCCACCCTTTTTCCCGGGCCCTTTTTTCTTTCATGGTTTTTGAAAACCAATTCAAATATAATATTGAATGAATTGTCTAGAACCCTAGATTAATTGTGTAATAAAAGGATTTTTTGGTAATAAATTTGATAAGAAATTTTGGCAAGTTTCACAGATACAAGTTTAGTTTGGGGTAGACTTAAATTTGATAAGAAATTTGAGGTATAAACAAAGTTTCATCGATCCAAATTTAATATGGGGTCGACCTAAATATGATAAGAAATTTCAGGTATGGACAAAGTTTCACTGATCCAAGTTTAATGCCGGAGGTAGACATGTATTTTTAGAAGTTTTACTTAATTTTGACAAAGCTTTGATTAGATCAAAGTTTCCAAATGAATGAAAATTTTGACTTCCTGTTTTGTTTGTATAACATAGGGTTAGACTTGTATTTTTAGAAGCTTACTTAATTTCGACACAGCTTTGATTAGATCAAAGTTTCCAAATGAAAGAAAATTTTTGACTTCCTGCAGGAAACATTTCGATAACTTCCTCCATCGTTTGGGGGGAAATTTGACTAGACAGATCATGAGTTCTGCCATGTAATAATTGAATTTCATTTCTAATATTGTTGTAGGGATTGACCACACTCACATTGGTCAGTGTTTTAAAGCTCTCGACTGTCATAAATTACGTGGTACTTTATGTAATGGCTCTGGGAAGTGGAAGCCTCATGCCACGTATTCTAGCTTTTGGAGCAGATCAATACGATCACAACAATTCAAAAGAAAGGAGAATGAAGAGTTCATTCTTCAATTGGTTCTTCTTTGTTAGTAATTTTGGGACTCTGCTTTCCAGCATAGTGTGGTGTGGGTGGAAGACAATGTGAGCTGGGCACTGGGCTTTAGGATTTCAACTCTTATCTTAGGATTTTCTTGGGTTTTTTTACTCTGGTACTCCTATTTACAAACAAAAAAAGCCAGGTGGCAGTCCTGTCACACGAATATGTCAAGTGATTGTTGCCTCTTTGCGTAAACTGTGAGTGCAGGTCTCCTCTGATAAGAACCTACTTCATGAGAGGGAACACAAGGAGGAATTCACTGTTCTAGAAAGTCGAATACTAAATTACACAGATGAATTCAAGTAATCCTCTTCAACTTGGCCTGAAAGCCACGAGAAGTATATGTATAGTAGGAGTTAATTAATTTCTTCTTTTCAATAATATATGCTCATTTATCCACAAAACACAAGGTTCATTTAGTAATTTTTGTTCTTTGGTAAGACGGTAAAGAATACTTTTAATTATTCATCTCTTCTCTTCTCAATACACCTTTTTAATTGAAAAATCTTTGAACTCTTATTTGACACATCTTTTCAATTGAAAAATCATCTTATTAAATATCACAGATACCTAGCCTTCTCAAAGGATTTTTTTTCATAAATTTACTCATTTCAATATTTATCATATTTTCCTTGCATTTACTTTAAACATTTATGAAAAAATTACATTGATATTGATATGGCTAATCAATATTCCATTGTCAAAGGTATAAATTTTATATACCATATTGTATTTGATATTTTTTCAATTTCAAGTATTATTATAAATATCTCATCAATCATATTAAAAATTTAAAACACAACACAATATAAAATTAATTTGATTTCAATTTAATTCAATATAACATGGTAACTCACCAATTTGCCCACTCATTGAAGATGGCAACTCACCACGAGGCCTTTGAAATCTGCACAAGTAAAAGTGCACACATGAATGCATGCATTCTCTCCAGCTTGGTTTAGAGAAGATTTCAAATTAGATGCATGTGAATGTTTAAAAATTTAAAGGTATTATAAATTGTGAATGTGATTGGAACACGTGCTAAATCAAAACGATAACAAACTACATCTGAAAATAAATATCAGAACCACAATAGTTTTTTCAATTCATTTTAAATAGTACTACATGACATAATCATTCACAAATGAACATTATGTGGTGTTTTAGACTTCTGTGTATCCTCACAATGCATAGTTAGCAATTAGGTAATCTTTATCAATGACCAATAACACAAAGCTTAGCTCCAGATACAAACCAATAAACAATTCACAAGACAATCATGTACACACTGCCCTCTCATAAACATTAAACAAAATATATACCAGGTACAGAAAATTAATCATGAACTGAAAGCTAGCAATTCAAGCATACATGATTTGGATCAATTAATTAATTCAACCTGAGGGAGCAAGCAAATATGATCTATAGACTCTAAATTGTGTTGCCTTGTGAAAATTGAAATAGTCAATTCATATAAAGAATCAAAATTTCCAAGGCTGCAATAATTCAGCACGGATCCAAAAAATGAGAATCAGGAAATACTCCACCAAAAGCCCAAATTCAGCATAATAAACAGATGCATAGTTTTTATGTTTTTTAAACTAGATTAACATTAAACTCAAAACATCTGATAATCTCATTGTCAAATAATATTAATATAAGATTCTTCATTATTATATGGAATGTCCACTCATGTTTAAAATCAATTTGTCCACATATATCCAGTTAGGTTACAAGAAAAGATATTTTGGGAACCGGATTTTAGATAATTCTCGTTTCCTTCAAAATAGGTCTCTGAACAATACTTGAATATTAATGGAATTGTTCTTGTTTCTTGTTCTTTGAATTTATTATTACGTTCTTGTTTCTTATTCTTTAAATTTATTCTTATGCTTTAAACGCATGATTGCATCTTGCTTCCCTTTAGTGTTTAGTTTATCTCAATGAATCATGTTTCTATTCCCTTCAGATGCGTTATATGTGCCAATGTGTCCTTGAGAATCTATGCCTTCTGAGATGGTTAACTTGTTCAGGGAGTTGGTCCAAGAATTGGTTTCAGACAAGAGAAATATTTGTCAATGGTAAGAGGATGCTTTCATATGGAACTGTGGATTTATTTCTTATTTTGGGTTGCCTGTTGTGTATTTAGTCAAAGGTATTATTGATTTTGTGTGCAGGATTTTGTCTGCAGTGCGAGAGTCAATCCATTGTTATGCCCATATCATACTACCTGACAAAATTCCAAAAGAGGAGAAATGGCCATTGTTGAGAGCACCATTATGGAAATGGATGGGTTTGCAGGACTGTGCGAACACTCTGATCGACAATTGGCATCTTACCAGGATTGAGTGATGGAGAGAAGAGCGTGTTAGCATGGCTATGGAGATTCTCATGCGCCCTCATTTGCTCTCCCTTTACGAGCCAACCAGTGTTATTAATGGGTTATTATGCTAAATTAATTTGTTTTTTACTTTTGTCTTAGTAAAATTCATTTTAATTTTCAAATTTTAAACTAATAAAAATAGAATTTTTTCCAAAAAGGCTACCATAAAAGATGGACAAGTAAAAAAATTCAAATCCCAAACCCATTGAATGGGCATTCATCTCCCAACTCGAATTTCCGCAAATCATTGTGTGATTAGTTGAGATAGTTGAGCACCTTTTTTGAATTATGTTGTCTAACTCCATTTCCCAATCTCTGTAAGTTCGTTGTTATCATTTAGTGTGATTGAAATAGCAGATTTTGTGGGTAACATGACATCCGGATGAATGTATCAAAAGACAAAGAGTTAGTATTAGTTGAGGCTGTGTTGGAATGTGGGCGTCTCCATACCACTCTTGAAGGTGGTTTTGATGGTTTTGCATTGACTCGTATTGAAGTTTAAAACAAATTTAATTGAACAGTTTTTTAACAAATCCGCTTTATAATAAAGTATTAAGAATAGTGGGCAGCTTCAGAATACAGTAGAACACAACATTAATAATAAATTTTAGTAGAAGGATAAAATTCATTATTAAACGTTTTTCAAAAGCAAAACTGTAAAAAAAAATTGGTTGATGGGCAAGGGTGCCCGTCAAATTTAACCCCTGGTTTGGAGAGCAAATTGGTTTCCTGCGCCCTGGTCCGGAAGTAGAGCTTGGTGGATTCGAGGATCCAAGGTTGCGCCTTCCCTCAATTTAGTTGACAAGCAATTAATAAAACAATTACATATAATTTTAGTGGGATCTAAGGCTGCGCTTTCCCAAATCAATTGCCAAGCAAATATAGACAATAATCCAAAAGAAAATTTCAGATCAGCACAAGCCCAGTTTACGTGTTAAACTCCAGGAGAAGTATTACTCCTGTAAGACTAGCAATCAATACAAGAAACATCGTGGCACTCAAGTAGCAGAGGCGGGAATCAAAATTTAATGAATCCAGGATTTTGTTTCGTATAAAAGTTTCTATCGTGCTATCTCCAGAAATCCGTCCAATTGCCATATTTTCTGCGCATGAATCTGCTAAATCACACGAACATGAAATCTAAAATCTAAAGATCATATTAAAAAATTGAGAATTAAGAAACTTTCGTCAAATATTTCAGCTAATGAAAGAATAAGGCGTAGTTCATCAGATCATAAAATTTCAAAGGCGAAACCTCTATTGGAGGATGACCTGACCATTCCCCAAATTGTTGTGAATTGAGTACTGTTAGGAATGGTGGAGGTGGTGGCAAAACTCTATTTCATAAAACGTTGAACACTAATGATTTGAGCACTATGGATATATTATTTTTATTCATCTTAACTTCTATCAATACTTCACAACTCCAAGCAAATATATCCTTCCTACAGCTTTCTACAAATAGAGCAGGTAGCAATGTCAAAGACATTGCCACCACATGGCTCTTGTTCCTTTCAATTCTATATAAAAATTATTTCCTTTTTTATTTGCAATAGTGGGTTTAATGTATTTCTTTTCTTTTTTTTCAAATATTTTATCAATAAATTCAACAACCAGTGTGAAGTTACAATATCAATAATGAGAAATATTTTTTTAATCTATTACAAATATTCATAGATAAATATTAATATATATTCATTTGCAGATAAATATTAATATTACCAAGTAGGAAGATGATGAATCATATTATTAAAACTAAATTTAATTAATATATATAAAGAATGAATGAAATCAATGAAGACTAGTAGATTTTCAACATTGGTTGAATTTGAAGTAGAATAATGATACAACCAATAAACTTGACAAATGGAGTAAATTTTTTATGTAAACAATGTCAATATGTATTTAACAAATGGAGTAAATTTTTTATGTAAACAATATCCATATGTGTTGACGTGAAGATGATGATAACGGCTGCCAAGAAATAAGTCCATAAGAAAATCACATAACACTCTTGTGCCCCACATTGAATAATTGTGTCAGTGTTCCTGTATCAATACAAATTTACACATGCTAGCCATAAGTATGCATATTGCACACTAGACACTCAACAATTAAAAATATATGTATTGGCCAAACTGGAATTATTTGCATGAGAGAAGTTCCTTGATTTGGGTGTAACTTGATAAGTCTTAATTTTTCTAATTTTTCAGTAACAAATGCTCAAAGGAATACACAAGTATTGTTGAATAAAATATCAAAACTAACTTCAACACTTTCAGTTTATGTTTTGGACAAAAACAATTCTACGAATGCTCATAAATAATAATGTGTTTGAATGCTGGCATGCTCAATACTTTACAAGGAAAACTATGACCTAAAGTATTTTTCTTCATGGCTTCATTCCAAGAACTCAAGCCCTTAAATAATTGGATTGAACCAATCAGAAACACTTCTATTTGCCATCCACACATACATATTAGCAGACAATGCAAGAAGACTACAATCAACACCAAATTTAAATATTTTAATAAAGACAAGGCACACGACATTTTGTCAGTATTTCTACGGCTGAGAAAATGCATTTTAAAGAAAGGTGGAAATTACCTTTTTTCGTATTAAACAATAAGGATCATTAATAAGCCACCATTATTGATTGATCAATTGATTAGGTGAATGAATACAACCATTCATCAAAGCACTTAAGATTTCAAACATCTCAGGATCTGTTCTTCAAACCAAATATAGATATGTTGAGGCTTACTACTTTCCTACATAATTGGAACAACTCCACAACAAGGTTAAATTAATTAAGACAATCACGTATAAAAATCTCAACCACCTCTAAAGATGAATGAAGAAGGAAATCTTGCAATTAAAATGAAGAATGCAAAGTAAAATATCATAATTAATGGAAGTAATACGAGCTTCACAACCATAGGTCTTGGCTTTGAAGAGCAAGACAGTGTAATTGCCACCTAACTAATTTGATACATCAGTCACAATCCATGATGGTTACATAGTTTACCCTTAAAGGAGTGTAACTCGGGTATTGGTGGAATAAGGGTGGGGAACCAATGTGTTGCTATGATGATAAGGACATAGTATAAGAGAAGGCCCCTTTGTCCACTAAACATTAAAAAACAATTAAGTTCTTAACAATTACCTGTATCTTGTAGGTTGCTGGGTTAAAATTGCTTTCATTGGCTAGGTATTACATCTTGGTATCAGAGCATGGTTCCAACCCTTAGGCTTAGAGGTTTTATTTTATTTATACCGAGTTGAAATTAGTTGTTTGGTAATGAAAGTACCAATTTAGAAATAATGAGTGCTGGGAATTACCTTGTAGGGGCTTCACTCGTGTCTCAGACTAAAACCAAAATGATGGGTTTCCTGCATAATAATAGATGCAAATATGTATGGGCTAATACTCAACTGAAAAAGAGAGAGTTTGAATAAGTTTTTCCTTTACACATATCTGTTGTAGCTACGGAAGTAGAATCCGGTTGCAAGTGTTCATTTCTAGAACCTGAACACTTAACACATAAGCTTTGCCTCAAGTTAAATTTGACTAGTTACGGAGCAGTTAAATGTCTGCCATCCCCATCAATCTTGGATAGCCAGAAAGAAATCCCCTGACTTTTCATGGATTCCAATTTCATGAATAAGAATTCCAAACCAAAGGCAAATTTCAAATCTTTATTTACTTATTTTTTGAAGTTAGTGGGAAATTAGGTGAAAAAAATTAACTTATTGATGTTGACTTATCTTTCCAATGTCTGCATTATTGTGTGCACTGTGTTCAAACATCACTCTTCACTCACCACTCTTCACTGGTACATCAGTAAGAACCTTGCTAGGCTTGCTTTATCTTACAATCATTAGGAGATGTTAGCCCTTGCTTGGTGCTTGGGATGGTTCCATATTTGTACCAAAGATATAAAGACAATAAAAATTTTAGTTACATGTAAGTTTCTAATTCTATTCTAGCATTTCATATTGGTTCCAACAAACAATTATCAATCAATTTTGAAATGGTCAATAAGGTATAGACTTAAGGGAAAAAAAAGTGAGAAAAAATAAACTAAGATGATTGAAGAACTGTTTAACTGTTTTTTTATATACATTCAAGCATGACCTATAAAAGTTAGCAACAACATTGTTCACTGATGATGATTACAAAATTCATATACAAGGAATACTAAATTTTCATCATATAGATGCATACCTCAATAAAAACAATGAGTCTTGAATCACTTGAAGAAGAGAAGATACACCAACAAGAAAAGCCTTACTTGTGGGATTGCTCCAACAATAAATCCTACAACCTATAAGAATCAATAGAATATTAGACTAGAACACAAATGTATGAATACAATTTTACTTGAAATCGCAGATATCTACAATCCTAACTGCACCAAGTTCTCTGTTTAACAAAAGATAACCTTCAATAATCAATAGAATATTAGAATAGAACACAAATGCATTAATAAAATTTCACTTGAAATGCAGATATCTAGATTAATCCTAACTCTAGCAAATTCTATGGTTAAGCAAGTTCCATATATTTCCCATCTCAATGAGCCAGCCAACTAGGGATACATTATATATATGGACACCAAACAGTCAATAGTAACAGTAGCTATAATTTAATAAAAGGCGTCCCCGAACAGTGAACAAGTAGATAATCTAAAGGCTATGTCCCGGTAAGTCTATATTGTATAGGCCATGTTTAAAGACTGAATAGACCATGTGTCCCATTCACAACTAAATCCCAAAGATAAAATATTGCTGCCTCCCCGAAATATCTAAATAGGGAACGGGTTCTATCCATTTTACAGTCCCTCGGCTAAGCCTGCCGGTTTACTATAATTTATATATAATTACTTGTTCAACTCCAATAGAAAGAATCTTCACTTCATAAACTATAAAACATAACAGCTCTTTAATAAATTTAACAGCCCGCGAGATATTATATAATAGTAAGGAAAGAATCATTTCCAGAGTGGTCATTCATCAACTGGCCAACGTCAGGTTCAAGCAAGAGGCATAGGGTTTGCACAACCAAAACATATAAGGCTAGTGCCAGCGACTTAACCCCAATGTTATTAAATTTACTGCATTGATTGATGGTCTTTACAAGGAAGGAAAGTTGGATGAGACTCGGAATGGTTAACAAAGGCTACGAGAGAGATATTGCAGCATCAATTGTGCCTGTGTATGCATCTATAAGTTAGTGCTACTAGGTTGAAGCTAAAAGCTACCATCATTTAGTTTGCCCTCTATGTTAATGTCTCCCCTATAAGCAATGATGACAAAACCCTCGTGGGTGTTGTGTTCGAGAGGTGTAAGCTAGGAAGGGGCTTGCGGGGCTGTTGCCCAGGAAGGTCGAGGATGAAGGGAAGAATTAAACTCATTACCTTTTCGACATGTGATGTAGGGTTTGGTAAATTCATGAGGGAATTTTGGTGAAGCTACAATGAATTTGTTTCATGTACAATGGATTTAAGATTATTCATCCTGCATTAGTCTCTCCTGTAAAATTTCTCACTGAACGATGAAATATGCACTAAAATTTTAAAATTTTATCATTCAGACAAACAAAATATATTTTACTGTGAAAACAAAAAATTCACACTAAGTATTTATTATTGGAAAAAAACAAAAACAAATATTAACACAAGCATTTATAGTCCACATGTTGTAAGATATCTTCTTTGTGAACTTATAATCAACAAAGTAATAAATACGTTTCTAGTTGAATGAAATAAGCTTTTGCCAAAAATGCAAATCTAGAATAGCATTTTTTAAAATAGGTTAGTGGAAAAGGATAGAAATCCAAGATTTAGAAAAATTCAAACATGGTAACACTGAGTATGAACATCACAAGTACACTATAATCTCAGAAGACTGTAGTAATGAATCCCTTTTTCCCCATGATTCTCCACGGCTCAGAATTGCATTTGCTTCCTTTTAAGTTTTATTTCCCCAAAACAGTGGCACTCTTTAGTCTTCCCTCTAGGTTGACGCCATCATTTAACTGTTTGTATTCACCAGATTAAAAATTTGACCGCCCTGTATGTTGACACCACCCCCGTAAGCAATGGTAACAAAAACCTTAGAAGTGGCATGTCCCAAAGGCGTAAGCTCAGCCAGGGCTTGTTGGGCCATTGGCTCTAGGAACCTCGAGGATTTTGGGAAGAATTGGTTTGGTAAATTCAAGAGGGATTTTTAGTGAATCTACAGAGAATTTTTTTTTACAATGGATTTAAGATTAGCCTCCTTGTAATGGTCTCTTTTGTAAAATTTCTTAGTGAAAGATTAAATGTATACTAAATTTTTATCATAAATATAAATATATTTTATAGTAAAAACAATAAATTGATAAAAAGGAAAAGAACAAATTTTGTATTGAACTTGGAATCATAACAGAAAAAATAAATAATTTGGAGGAAAAATATAAATACCTAAATTATCCCTAAGATTTTATAGTTGAAGAGCAAAGAGATATAAAATGTAGTACTGAATTTTACTGTATCACCTAGGATTTTATAGTTGAAGAGCAAAGAGATATAAAATGTAGTACTGAATTTTACTGTATAAACTTGATAGCCAATTTTAAACCAAACCCCAAGATTATAAAACCTGGGAAACTCAAGCTTCAAAATTCAAAAGACCAAAATTCAAAAGACTAGGCCAAAACCTACAATGTGTGGCAGTGGTAGAGAGCCCGTCCATGCTGAAACTGTCACAGCTGGTTAGCACAAAAACC
This sequence comes from Larix kaempferi, assembly GCA_027924585.1. Lineage (NCBI taxonomy): Eukaryota > Viridiplantae > Streptophyta > Pinopsida > Pinales > Pinaceae > Larix > Larix kaempferi. Next base: position 15,216,166 of record BSBM01001346.1, read on the forward strand.
CCGAAATTGGGAAAATAATGAACTAGAGCTCAAGGCTCTCTTAGGTGACCATTATGCGCTTAAGACTGAGTTCACCATCACCATTGCTATTACAACCAACTAGGGGTTGAAAAGTGTGTCGCTGGGTAAGCCTCTACCATCACCATTTCTATTGCAGCCAGCTCGGGGTTGAAAAGTGTGTCACTATTGAACAGTGTGCCACTGTCAAATTGAATGTGTCCACAGATAAATATTTGTCTAAAGTCTAAAGTCTTCACAATATTATTTTTATTTTCTAATTTTTACTAATAGGTTCAATGATAAAAAAATGTCACATCTAAAGTTATTGTCCAATAAACTTTGAAATAAATCGTAATAAAAAATATTCAAAAATAAAACTATTTCTAGTGACGTTGTAAAATATGATGTTGAGTGATTATCACTGTGAAATTAATTGAAAATAGCGGAACATATAGTCTCTGCCTACGGCAGGGGCAGGGACTAATAATAAGGATTTCAAAAAGAATATAAACCTTGTTAACCACACATATCTAATATGGTGAATGATAAATATCATTCATTTGGCTTTGAAGCCATCTATTGTCTACCTTGTTTCCATAGACAAACAAGATTTTGTAGTGTATTGCATACCACACATGCACAAAGCCCGATGATTCAATTGATCAATGTTATGGTACATGTAAGTGCCACACCACATTTAGTCAACTTATTTTCTTAGGTAAGAAAAATCAACAAAATGACCAAAACAGACATTGATAATATTGAAATCATGACCATACATCGTTAAACCAATTTATTGTTCCTTTATCATTCTATACATATTAAAATATACTTCTAGTTTCTTCAACTAGCTATTGAGTTTCTCGTGAATATATATATCTCCATCATAAGAGGATATTTTGAGTTTTGCTTCCTAACATTGAATGGAGCATTAGAGTTAAGAAAGAAATGAACTATTATAACTAGAGATTGTAGGCCATGGGGAATATACATAATGAAATGAATGTACTAAATATATGTTTTTAATTTTAAGTAAGGTTTGTGGATGTCCTCATATTTGAGATAGAATAGAAAGATAATTTGTTGATGTTCTCTTATTCTAGATCAAGTCAAGTTTGAGAGAGCGTGGAAATATAATTCATCTGTCATGACCCCAAGGCATTTTTCCGTAGGCATTCCCAACCCTTGGCAGTTATGTGGCACTACCCAAACATTCTTCTCAAAGACTTGGTCATTCAAGATTACTTGTCGACAGACTACACCTCTTCATTCAAATCATGCCCATACATTTAGCTATGAACTACACATTGCATGAGCCTACCAACACCCAACAACCTTGCCCAGGTACTTGTGTGCTTAGGATTATTAAGTTATATGCGTGTGGTGTCACGTTTAACAAGTTATACAATAATATAACAAGAAGACATACACAACCATGTACAGTGGTGTCCAAACTCACGCACCAATAACATAGTATTACAATGAACAATATTATAATCAAGAGGTCTGGGCAATGGCTAGCACCTCAATTAGAAAGGGTCACAACTTTAAGGCCTTCTTCCCAGAAATACATAAACCCCAAGACATTTCTTTCCTTAAATAGTATCCTTGTTGCAACCATGTCCCTTTGTCAATATTGTGCAATCCTGGTTTCTTCCCAACCATAGAACTCTCCCTTAGCTACGAACTGTTCCTTGGTTGGATCATTGGTTCTTCTCGTATGCCTCTCAACTCTTGGCACTCCCTTATATATAGGCGATGGTGCCCAAGTTGTGCTTCTCTTGGTCCAATTTATTTTAAGCTGGTCACACTTCACAATGGGTCTACCCATGGAGTCCCCTTGGTCGTGAAGTGATCCCAATGTTCTCTCTCCTAGACAATGGCCAATGCCTCTTCCTTGGTTGCGCCTCCCATGCATTATCGTGTCGATCAGATTTTCCTACTTGGTCGCTTTCTTACTGATTCATTTTCCATGAATGTTGGTAAGCGGACACACTCCTTTGTTGTTGAGTGTGCCCATTCCCATTAGCAAAGCGTTCAAGCCTGCAGAAGGGTAACGACATTACAATCTCCCCTACCCAACCTATTACCATCTCGACAACAACTTGTTATCTATTGGTTGAGGGTATCGAGGGTCCTCTACTCGAATGTCAAACCTTGTCCTCGTACTACCATAAGGATTCTTTCCTCTTCCAGTTTTCCTCCTCGTCGGGTAAAACCTTCTAATTGATGAAATACTCATGTCATTTGCCTCTACTATGTTGAACCACTCTATGAGCCAACACTTTATCAACTTCATGTTCTGATCGATCTACAATCATAGAAAGAACCTTCGATGGTCCCACTCTATTGGGGTCATCCTCATCAAGTCTACATGCCCACAACTGTCTAATGTGAAACAATTATAGGTAAAAGGCACGTAGATGCTCACAAAGCTTCAATTTGTATGCAACCTCGTCGATCTTCTCATGAATTTCAAAGGGCCCCTCATACGTCCACAACAAATCATACACATATTATCGGTGGTTTAAACTACTCTTTTCTCAACCTTAGCAAGACCTTATCACCTACCTTGAACTCCACTTATATCCTACCTTGGTCTGTGCAATGATTCATCATCTATGTTCCCTTGATAAGTTGAACTCGTGCCTGTTTCAGTCACTCTTGCCACTCTTTGACGAAATATAATGTTGATGCACTTACCCTTAAGAACCCTACCATCATAGTGTGCAATGTCATCGGCTACTGTCTAGTGGCTAACTCAAACGGACTAAACTCGGTGGATGTGCTCTTCTACGAGTTATAACAAATATGTGTTGAGTCCAATAGTTTGGCTAGTTCACTTGATTTTCCTGCAAAAAGTGTCTCAAGTAATTCTCCACTAATTGATTTGCTCTATCTTCCCATCCATTTGTGGGTTGTGACTTGGGATCATCAATAACTTGTTCCCCACAAACTTGAAAAACTCTGTCCAAAATCGTTCGATGAACCTCGTGCCTTGATCTAAAATGATATTCAATGACAACCCCCATAGCTTCACCACATGCTTAAAGAACATCCACACGACATCTTCCATTGAGCAAGGCACCTTTGTGGGCACAATCGAGGTAGTGTACTTGGAGAACCTTTCTACCACAATAAATATCCCATTGTACCCCTGCGTCAATGGAAGCTGTGTAATAAAGTCCATTGAGATGCTTTCCCATGGTCTCTCCATCATGGTCAAGGGTTGAAGTTGGCTAGCAATCATCTTGGTGTCAATTTTTTCTTATTGGCAAACCACACAAATCTGTACATACTCCTCCATGTCCCTCTTCATGTGCTCCCAATACTACCCCTTCTCCAACAAATCTATAGTATGTTGTATGCCTAAGCGCCTTTCCCAAAGTGAGTCATGACACTCATGCAACAACTCTTAGTGAAGGTTGGCACTCTTTGGCACATATAGTCTCATGTGAAAATACAACAAGTCATCCTCAACACAAGACTTCATAGTCTTCCCTTCTCCATCCAACTTCATAATGTCTAAGGTGGTCTAGTTGCTCCCTAATGTTGCCTTAATATTCTCTCACAAGTCCACCCAAACTTGCACTTCGCTTCTTGTGGACTCCAACGGTGACTCTTCTACCACTGCTACAAGTTGTGCCTTCTTGATGAGTGCACCGACAACTCGGCTCATCCTTCTTGATCAATACACTCGATGGCCATGTCAAACTCTGGCAAGAAGTCCTGTCAGCAAACCTTGTTTAGGGATAACTTTGGATGTGTTGCGAAGTAACTCGTAACTACAACATTGTCCCTCTTTACCATGAAAAACTTGCCCAAAAGTTAATGTCTTCATGCTTGTAGGAAATGCACCACATAGGTCATTTCCTTCTCATGAACGGGGTAGTTCCACTTATGGTATGGGAGCTTCCTACTCACATAGGCTATTGGGTGCCCCTCCTACATCAACAATCCCCCGCTGGTGAAGTCAAAAGCATATTTTTGGACTTCAAACTCCTTCTCAAAATCGGGTAGCTTCAACATTGGTGTGGATGTGAATATGTTCTTTAATTTGCAGAATGATTCCCACCACTTCTCTGCCCAATTCTGTTGTTGGTTCTTCTTTAATAAGTCACTTAGGGGTGCCAAAATCCAAAAGTAACCCTTTACAAACTGTCGGTAGTAGTTTTCCAAGCTCAAAAAACTTCTCACCTCATCCATGGTCTTCAATTCTTCCCAATATTTGATCGCTCTCACCTTCTTGGGGTCCATGTTCATTCTTCCTTGGCCTACCCAATGGGCTAGGAATGACACCTTTGTCTTCCCGAACATACTCTTGGACTTCTTCAAAAAAAAACTAAGACATGTGCCAAGTGTTCCTCGTGTTACTCCATGCTTTCACTAAAAACCACAATGTCATCTAGGTAGACCACCACAAAATTATCCAAGAAAATCCTGAACACTTCATTTTTCAATGTGCAAAAGGTTTTCAGGGCATTACACAATCAAAATTTCATGACCAAGAACTCAAAACTCCCATACCTAATCACACATGTTGTCTTTTCCTCATCCCCTTTTGTGATCCTTACTTGGCATTAGCCTTTCCCAAGGTTTAACTTTGAGAAATATTTGCCTTAGATAGCTTGTCAAATCAATATGTGAGAAATGACAAGGGACACTGATTCTTCATAATTTTCCTTTTCAACGCCCTATAGACCAAGAAAAGTATGAGCTCTTGGGTGTCCTTCTTCATTTGAAAGAGGATTGGTTCATCGTAAGGAGTCTGTAAAGGTCAAATGAATCCCACCTCCAGACATTCGGACATCTGCTTCTTCAACTCTTCCAACTCTTACATGAGAAGTCAATATGGATCCTTTACTGGTGACTTTGCTCCTAGTTCAATCTCTATACAATGGTTTATGGCACATATCGACGTGAGCTCTTTCAACAAAGTCTCTGGCATGTGATCTGTGAACTCCTCCAACATGTCAACAAGTCTTGGTGGTATAGGCGTCCCCGTCCCCCCCTTCTTCACTTTCCTTCAATGGTGCGATGTAGAACGATGAACCCTTTTGTTCAGGAACCTCTTAACCTTGAACCATAGAAAAAAAATAGAATAGAAGGAAAGAGCAATGGTGACTAAATACATCGTTATAGCACTTAAGTATAGGGCATTATGATAAGAACAACACAATGCATGTTGAGCACGAGAGACATCTCGAATCATTCATTCATTGTTATACAACCCATAGGGTTGTCTATTTATAGTTTCTAGATCTAACCAACTTCCTAAACGTGAGGAATATCTAGTCCACAAATAGGGTTCGTTGGTCCAAACGGTTTTCGTAAAATCCGCAACATCTCAAAGTGTAGTCAACTGTTCATCTGACTGTTCAGTCATTCCACCTACTTGCTTGGTCGATCCCCTAGTCGACTGATCCGCTAGTCGCATGTCGTCTAATGACTGATTGTCTCCAGAAGATCCAAAGGTGTGATGAACCATCAATACCTAATTAGGTTCCAACACCCCCCTATCAGCACAACACTGAAGATTCAGGAGGCGAAATTTCTTGCTCTAAACACCCCCCCCATAATTATAGCTTCCTGAAGCCCAAGCATAGCCTGAAGTTTCACAAACTTAGCTTATGGTAAAGGCTTCGTAAAGATATGAACGATTTGATCATATGTCCTGCAATAAAGAAGTGAGACAATATTCCCTTGTACCAACTCTCTCAGATAATGAACATGAAATTCAACATGCTTCATATTGTTACGAGTAACAGGATTATTATCAACTTGAATAACAGTGATTATCACAGTAAATAACAGTGGAGACTTGAACAAGAAATCCAAGCTCGTTGAGAAGCCGACAAATCCAAACTGCCTCTGTACTAGCATTGACGACACCATGATACTCGACTTCAGTATTCGAAAGAGAGACCACCTTCTGCTTATTACACAACCATACCCAAGGTACAAAACTCGATCGAAACACATAGCCAGAAGTCGACTGGCGGTCATCAATGTCGCCACCCCAGTCAAAATCAGTGTATCCAAATAGTGGATTTGTACTGCAATACCACTTAATACCATACTGATAAGTTCCCTTAATGTAGTGAAAAATTCTCTTTGCAGCCTTCTAGTGGCTTTCTCATAGATCTTGCATGTACTGGTAAATCGTACTAACAACAAAGGAAAGGTCCGGTGGATTAGGTGCCAAATAAATTAGGCTACTGACCAACTGTCGATAAAGACTGGCCTTGACTCATGGAGAGTCGCAGTCTTTCGACAACTTCACTCTCGACTGATAAGGTGTAGCACACGACTTATAGTCATCCATTTTGAATTGTTTCAAAGGATCCAAGGCATATTTTGGTTGAGAAAGAAAGATACCATCATCCATTTGAAGAACTCGAATGCCAAGGAAGAAATTCAAAAGACCAAGGTCAGTCATTGCAAAGGTATCTACAAGTTGTTTCTTCAAACCCAAAATGATATTGACATTATTACCAGTGGGGTAAACCAATGAAGATAGAAACCCCCCTTCCCAAGCATGTAGATAAAAATTTCCCAAGGATGTAACAAGAAGAAATGGTTGTGACAAACAGTTTTCTCCAACAATCATCAAAAAGATCAGTGATATAGAAAAGAAATCCCCTTTGAGACACATATTCACATATATTGATCAAGTCGATATTGAATTCTTGTAGTGGTTCTCAAATACAGGACTGTCAAAAAGTAGGGATATATAAGTGTAAAAAAAATACATAAATAAACATGTTGGCGAAGTCCTTCGTAGCTCAAGTGATGGATGAAAATAAATGTTAGGAACAAACCACTATCATCAAGAAGATCGAAACAATGGAAACAAAATACAATGCTATATTTCAAGTCCACTAGGATCTCAAGGTCAGGATGGTGGAAGAGAGGAATGATGTTCCTAGTAACACTACCTCAATGCAATTGGATGAAGGCATAGCTTTGACTTCAAGGAAAGAATACATTATTCTAAATTCAGTACAAAGTTAGATTAAGTCATAAACTTATGCGTGCCTTTACGTTTATGTTTTTATTAACTTAAGATTTGGAGGAATACCCTTAAAGTCTTTTTTTTGTTTAATAATTTTTTATCAATTCATTTGGTCAAAGTTAAATAACCCCTTGTAATTTGATGTATTGTGCATCTGAGCCAGATATGTACTCTATGCACAATAACAATATAGTAAGATTGTAACTATAGAAACATAACTTAAGATATCCATAAGATACACAAGCTAAATGGTTTTTGAAGCACCACATATGAGCTGTTTTGATATATTGTATTTTTTCTATACTAATATAGAATAGACTTCTTATTATGTTCTTGACATATATTTTTTGGTGAGTGTTATTAACAGCTTAGTACTGACATAATTTTTTTTTTTTTACCTAGTTTATGGTAATGCTATATTTTTTCATATTAAATATATTTAAAAAAAAACATTATTTTAAATTTAATTGGCTCTTTGAAAGCTGGCGTCAGCCTTGATGTTTGGTGCCCGGGCCTCGGCGGCGGGCTCACGTAAGAGAGGTCTGCGGGGAGTCTTTTCTGCGTCAGGGCTGAACTCAGCATATCTCGCTCCTTGGATTTCTCGTCAGAGCTTGCAGAGCGGCCATATCCTTTTTCTTCATTGTCACATTCACTCGTACGCCGTCACCATCACCATCTATTTCAGTCGCTTTTAGTCCTTTCAGGTCAATGAATCTCGCTAGGAGATGGCGTATTGACCTAGTAAATGCATCTATATTCAAGGAGGGTTCGGGTTTCGCTAATGCTCTCGGCTTTTTGAATAAATATGTCCCAGACAGTAAGGAGAAGCAGGCCTAAATGACGATTAGCAGGTGGGTTAAAGAAGAATCTATGTTCTACTTCATCATTAGAAGAGGGGATATAGTGTTGCCTTTGTGAGTTAAAAAGTTATTTTATGGGCCAAGAACTCAAGCATAGATCAAGCTACAGAGATTAGTGTCCCAGAGGGAGGATTGTACAGGTTGAAGGGACACATGATTCAGGCCCCCCGTTCCACGTTCCACGTTCCAAAGCCCTTACTGTTATGACAGCAATACTCGTGACATTTTATCTTATCTTCTCTTCTAACAGTTTCAGGCATTGAGCAATGCAATGCCTTTAAGTAATCCCCAATGCAATGCGCTGGCTGTCGTCATATGTTCATCTTTTCTTTAGGGCTTCCTGTAACGAGTGAGCGAGTCTAAGCGTGGCATGAATTTGTGAGAGAGATGGGGTGGGATGGACCGGGTCGTGCATCATGTGCTATCCCAGGTGATGATCTTCTTCTCCTTGTTCCAGGTGAGTTATGTGTGGTGCTACTGCCAGTTATAAGCATTTGTCTGTGATCATTCCTTGACATCATCGATATGCTTTTCTCTGCAGGATAGGTCTTGCAACTAACACTACGAGAAACAAACTATGCTCTCTGCATTCAGAATCATCACACAAACAATCCAGAAATTGTAGAGGTATTCAAGGCTACTGATGAGCAAGTGGTAGTTTCAATCGACAAGTGCGATGGTAGTTTCAATTTCTGGGTCGCACCTCTACTTTCACATTTTCACTTTCTGGGTCGATGATTGTCACTTGGTATGCACTTTCACATTTTCTAATTTTTTTTTATGAGACAATCTTAGCTTGGGTTTGGTTAGGTTTCCGGTTTACCTCTCTGGTTTATAAAAGAAATGTCAAGATTTTCTTTTCTCCTCTGGTTTGATGCAGGGAATTGAGAAGTTATGCAACGTCAGTGGGTGAAGCCACAGGTTTCTTCACCAACGATGGAGTGATACCGGAGGTGGGGTTGCAGAGTAGTCTAAAGGGGTAGGAGAAAGAGGACCGGCAGAGGACAGAAAGAAGGCTTTCTGGATGAGAGATCCTGCCACCGGTGACTGGATTCCAGAGGACTACTTGGGCGACATCCTTCCCTCTAGAAAGTACAAAATGCCATAAAATATAATGCAAAATAATGGATATTCTCTGTAGCTATAAACATTTTCCTCAATGGGAATGAAAAACAATTCAGAATCAAGAAGCTTCAGTTTATTGGGAATTTTTATATTTGAACTGCATGTCTGTAACGATGCAATTTTACATAAAACTGGTTAAGAATTTAGGTGTCGGGCATCTTTGCAATTGTTATCAATATATTTAAGAATATTTGATTTATTTGAAATTTCACATTTACCTTCCCATAAATGAGTTGATTATCATGTTCTCTTTTAGAAGTTTAAACTAAAGCATCATTAATTAAATTAAAAATGTGATTAGTTAAAGAACATAATCAACTCCTCTAAGTTGATCCATGTAAATCACGGCACAATTTTGATTTGAGTTTTTGTTCTCTAAATTATCATGGCACAGTTTTGATTTATGTTTTTGTTCTCTACATTAGTTAGTTGTGGAAGACATCACATCCATTCTTGCTGTCATCTAATTGCCTGAACATTCTTCTTATTCAAGGCTATCGATGAGCAGGTGGTAGTTTCAATCAACAAGTGCGATGGTAGTTTCAATTTCTGGGTCACACCTCCACTGCATGAATGATGTATGCATATAATGCAATGTTTGGGCATGAGAGTTCACATACGAGTCTACTTGGGCATGTATTGAACCTTATATGAATCGTATTTCAGACATTCCTTATTTGGTTTATCCCTTGGGGAGTTTTACTCGAAATGATTTTTTTTTTTAATAAGACTCTACTGTAAATAATATGGATATTTGACTATATAAATTACATCGTAATTTCTTTTCACTGTTTTTCCATTACCTTTTTCACTTTGGGTTACTCCACAAAAATTGTAGGGTTCGCATACTAATATTGGCATTGTTTACTTGTTTATCGCTCATTCATACAGACAGGAATTGTAGGGTTCGCATACTAATATTGGCATTGTTTACTTGTTTATCGCTCATTCATAGTTTTGAGTATAATTTTCCATTTTTTTATTATCATACAAGGGCAATGTAGACCCTCCCGGCCATGAAATTACTTCCAAAGAATTTTATTTTTTTTATCAAACTATTCCGCAATGTATTAATATTTGTATTTACGATCCAAAATCCATTTATGGGTTCTGTACATTCATGAACGATGTCATTTGTATATTTGGTATAAAGTTGGACTAAATTAATTTAATAGCATGAATTTTCTTTCACATCTAAAAAATCTGTTCCATGTACCCATCTAGAAAGTCTTTAACTTCCATACATGTAACCACATTTTGTATACATTAAATGTTTACATGTTGCACGTTTATAATGTTATAATAAGAATTTTAGGAACGGAAAAAATAAATTTAATATGGAACTAAACTGAGTGTAATTTTCAAAGTCAATTTTTGAGTGAGATCTTATTTAAAGTATCTATCCATTATATGTAGTCCATTCAATGGATGGACTCAGTTAACTATTTATATAAAATAAAAATGTGTTCCTCCTTCCATTCACAATTCACTTCACTTTAATATTCCTTATCATCACTTATTAGGTATGTTACTAACTTTATAGTAAATCATTTACACAATTGTATTAAAAAAAATGTATAAAAAAAATACTTCAATGTTCCTTACAATCATTTATTAGGTATGTTTATTAGGTATGTTACTAACTTTATAATAGATCATTTACACAATTGTATAGAAAATAATTGTATAAAAAAAATATTATGAGTGAAAATTGCAAAAAAAATTATATCTGAAAGTATTTTATATAAAAAAATTAAAAGTAATTGTGAATATGTATGTATATTTTTTTCCATAGAAAATGGCAATTTTTAATTGAAGTGAATCACAAATATATTTATTAGTATTTATTAGTTATTTAAGACATTATATTTTTTTATTTGAGGTGAACCAAAAATATATTCATTAGATGTTCATAACAGTATGTGATGTATGTTTAATTATTTTTTAGTTGGTTATGAACTTTATATTTTCATTTGCATTAACATAATATAAATATATATTATAATATAGGGAGTAGAGGTTAAACTTTCCACCATTTCCATGAAAGGGTAACTACTTTATCAATTAGTAATAAAACAGTGTAATTTTATATATTTTAAATAAGGGTAAACCTTAGATTTTTCATGACAAAAGGTCAACTCAAAGGGGTAAGCACTTGTGATTTCATCCGCAAGTCCTAAAACCTTATATCTGATAAGCATGACATTAGGCATATTAAGATGCTAAATGACCTCAAAAGCAGCCCGGTAGATGTCTGTAGTCAATTTGGCTAAAAAAATTTCAGCATGGATTGACAAACTACTGGAGTTTTCTCAAATTTACAAAGAATACCTCAAGTTCTAGAGCAAGGGACAGTCTATTATCTACCTGTTAAATAAAGTTGCAAAGGCTCACTGAAAGGTAATCAACAAATAAACAATATGGTAGGATTTGTGGACATATCAAGTTTAAGCCTCTAATAATCAATATACTAGTCTCCCAGCAGAGCAATGGCTATGCAACATTGATGGTCTTAATTGGTTATGCAGTTCATTCAAAATTTCTAGTAGTTTCTGAAGCAGAAGTTGTTCGAGATTAGTATACAACAAGACTATCTTACTTTGATGAACTATGCTGAAAAGATGAACAAGAATATTGAACTACTTGCATGGACATCTCAAGCCACTAGGTACGCGTGTCTTTGATATCCTTGCAAAGTGTTGAGCTGCACACATTGCCAAATGACATGAATCACATTTCATGATAATAATAGATGTTCGGGATGCCTTCTCCAGCCATCACATGTTTCAATAATAATATAGGTGTGAATTCATTGTATGTATGTGTAACATGTCCCATTGCATCAGGTAATCAAATATGCCTATCTGTCCGAATTTTCCAATAGCACCAGATAGAGATTAGATCATCAAACAACTTCGATAACTACTTGTTAAAGTTAGTTGACTGATTTAGACCGCTAAGTTGTAATTTGCCTCAGAACCTTTTAAGCTTTTGTCCGTGGGAAGTGCTTTAAAATGGATAGACTTTGTGCATCCGATAAATTATATGAAAATTTAGGAGGGAGCCTTGCAGTGTGATATAATGTACATAGTTTGGTTTCTAGGCAGCTCACTTAGAGCTCAACAAACATCCCATCTAGGAGGACCCACCCTACTCGATAACCTCCTCATAGTGCCATACCAAACCTAGCTAACATGACCTAAAAGCAATCAACGGCATATCCCGCCTCTCATAGGTAACTTCATGGATTCAAAATCCTATTTCAATGTAACGCATGGCCCTAAAAGTTTAATCCTTAGTTATTTGGATATTTATTTTGTTGGATTTAGTTATGTATAGTGTTAATAGATCATGGGATGTTGTTAACTAAAGTGTGAACCTCTTCTCTTGTTTGTTGGTAGAAAGAAAAACTTGTTGTCTTTTTCAATGGCCTAGCAATTGCAGACCACCAATCAACTCAAGTGCAATGTCAAGGACATTGCCACCTCGTGGCTCTTGTTTAGAAGAAAAAAAAGGAAGGGAACAAAAAGTTCAAGGTAGAAATACAACGGATTCAAAACAAAACATGAGGGGAACATTATATTTTTAAGAGAGGGTAAGAAACGAATTATATTATTTAAATATTTTATATTAGAAATATGTTAATACTAATAAATAATTAATATAACCAAGTGCAGTGAAGTTTAACATATAAATATTGTACATCAAATTGTTTAAATCTAAAAAGAAAATAAAAAATATATAAATTAAGTAAATTAAATAAATCATAATAATAAGATTAAAATCTAATTTTAATATTTAAAAATAATAATAATAATATAATTAATTTTCCAGATGATAATTCAAACCCTAGTGCTCTGCGAAGAGAGTTGTGCGTTCCTTGCCCCTGCGGGCTTCCTTGGCGATGGTTGAACCAGATCAGCCGCCCCCTTCCCCTGGTGAATGGCGACGCCTGCTGGACGCCGCTTTCCGAGCCTTGGTTGACTCCACTCCTCCACCTCCTGTCTCAACGGACACGTCAGATCTCAATTTCATCAAACATGCCTTTGCCCCTCGCATCCAGATCCTGTCGGCTGCTTCAAAACTCAAAGCTTTTGCGTTGAATGAACGAGGATTGATCGGACAATTCACTGGAATATGGCCGTCACCAAAATCCATGGATGTATGGATCAATAAGAATTGGATGCCCTTGATCTCAGGGTGACTTCAACACTGCTTTTGTGGTAAGGGCTTTTTTACCTTCCTCTTTGAAAACAAAATTGATCGAGATCTTATCTTCAGAAGTGGACCTTACTTCATGGGGCCTCGAGGCCTTTATCTGAATCGTTGGAGTCTCTCTTTTGATCCTGAGAAAGATGTCCCTTCGGCAGTCCCTGTTTGGGTTCGTCTTCCTCACCTCCTGCTCCACTGTTGGAACAACGACACCCTCCAAGTCATTGGAAACTCCCTTGGCAAATACAATGATAAAGCTGAACCAAAAGGACCTCTATTCTCTTGTGCTAGAATATGTGTGGAAGTTGACTTGGAAAAAGGCCTATCAAAGGAAGTAACCCTCTTCATGGATGGATGGGAGCACCTTCAGAAAGTGGATTATGAACAACTTCCCTTCAAGTGTAAAAAATGCCATGAAAATCCCGAGAAAGCATAAGAGGAAGGTTGGAAGAAAGTTAAGAAGGGGAGAAAAAGCTCTCATTCCATCCCCCCTCAAGGCTCTCAGCAAAAAATCACGCCTGAAGTTCCCTCGGTTCAAAGAGAAGCAATCACTGATAACAAGTTCCAAGACCTGCCCATTGAAGAAGGTGAAATAGACACCTCTGAGGAAACTACAAAACCAAGAAGGGAAGAAAACCAAGCTCTCATCCCTCCTCTCATTGAAGAAGTGACAAACTCGAACGAAGGGATATCCACCACCACCGGTGGATCTTGGGCAGACAAGGTTAAGAGCAAATTTATCCCATCCGCATCAACAGTGGATATCTCCTCAGAGTCCCTTGAGGAAACAGAAGAAATTCAACAGCCAAATACAAGAGGAAGGAAGTCTCATAGGTATCACAGGGAAATAGAGACAAAAAGGGAGCTAGAATTGGGAAAACAAAAAATCCCGGACGACATGAAGTTGCTACAAAACGCAAAAAATTTAGCCGGTGCTAAGAAAGGACGGTCCTAAGCAAGACCGACATCCTCTAGGAAGTAATGATTGTCGTCTCTTGGAACAGCAGGGGCATGGGCGGAAAAAACAAGATTGAAGCCCTAAAAAACATGATAAAAAATAATAAACCCGACCTCATGCTAATCCAAGAGACCAAAATGCAGGACATGGAGATCTTGGCTCTCTCATGATCCCTGTGGAAAGACTGCCAAGGTGTTGCTCTCAGTGCTCGTGGGTCCTCCGGTGATATTGTCACTCTGCTTTCTCATAAGTTTACGCTCATCTCCTCTTCCTCGACTCCACATTGGCTTCTAACGGAAATAAAGGATACTGAAGCAATGATCTCTTTTACATTTGCAACGTTTATGGGCCGAACCACTACAGAGACAAGCTCATTTTTTGGAATGAGCTTCGCAATCTTAAAGCTAACTTAAATGGAAAACATCTTATTATCGCGGGCGACTTTAATGCCACCAAATCCCATCAGGAGAAAAGAGGAGGCAACATAATTCGGGACCCATTTGGAGAAAAACTGGAAGATTTGATTGCAGATCTGGATCTTGTCGACATCCCGCTCAAGAATGCAAAATACACCTGGAATAATAGAAGAAGTGGAGTGGGACATATTGCTGCAAAGTTGGATCACTTTCTGGTAAGTTCCATTTTCTTTAATTCTGATCTTCTGATTAATGCTTTCTCTATCCTCTGCTCCTCTTATGATCACAAACCCATTTGCCTTTCCATTCCCCCCCCCCGAAAACCTTGATCCCATCCCCTTTAGATTCAGTCCTCTCTGGATTCAGCACCCTGATTTCCTTGACATCGCATCCCAAACTTGGTCTAGGTCTGTTTCTGGCTCCCCATGCTTCATATGGGAATCTAAGCTCTGTGCGGTAAAAACAGATCTTAAACGATGGGCTAAGACCTCTTTTCAAAACCCCAAGCTTACCAGGATGCGTTGCCAAGAAAAACTCGCCATCCTTAACACTTAATGGAGTCTGAAGAAGTCTCCCACTCTCTACTTCGCCTTGAAAATGAACTAGAAAAAGAAATCATCTCAGCTGCCAATAAAGAAGAGGAAATCTAGAGAATCAAGTCAAGGCAATTGTGGCTTAAGGGGGGGGGATAACAACACTAAATACTTCCACAATCAGGCCAAAACTCATAGAAGTCACAATGCCATAAGAGAAATAAAGAATAACAATGGAGAAAAAATCAGTGGTCAAGATAACCTTCAAATTCATGCCTACAATCACTTCAAGGAGCTCTTCTCTGACAGTGGAGAAACGGAGCCAGAAGCCCAAGCTGAGTTGATTGAAAGCATCCCCAATCTAATTACAGATAACAATAATAGAGAGTTGTATAAGCCAATTATGTAGCACGAAATTGTTAATTCCATTTGGTCCCTGCATCTGGATAAAGTTCCTGGTCCAGATGGGTTCACCATAAACTTTTATCGAGCAGCTTGGGGAATCATAAAAGAAGATCTTAAAAAAATGCTCAACTGGACCAGGAATAAAGACAAGATTGGAGGAGCTACCAACTGCTCCTTCCTTGCCCTCATCCCAAAAGAAAAAGCTCCTAGCTCCTTTGGATGTTTCAGACCGATCTCCCTCTGCAACTCCTCATATAAAATCCTTTCCAAAATTATTGCAACCAGAATGAAAAAAATCATGGGAAAGCTAATCTCTGAAACCCAAGGGGGTTTTTTAGCTAGTCGTCAAATTCTGGACAATATCATCATGGTTCAAGAAGCTAGCCATTCCAACACTGAAAAGAAGCATCAATGTATTGCCATTAAGCTCAACATGGCCAACGCCTTTGATAGAGTGAATCATAGCTTCCTCTACGACATCATGATCAAATTCAGCTTCTCCAGCAGATTTGTCAGGTGGATCGAAGCTTGTATTCACAATCCTTGGATTGCCCCGCTTGTCAATGGTAGATATACTGAATTTTTTATGGCAACAAGGGGCTTGTGGCAACGATGCCCTTTATCTCCCTATCTCTACCTCCTCGTCGCTAAGTCTATGAGTGGGAAACTTCAATCTCTGCAAAATTTGGGATATCTCAAAGGAATCTGGGTGGTTCGAGGAGTTAAACCGGTCAATCACTCACAATTTGCTGATGACACTATATTGCTTGGAGGTGCCTCCATGATTGTTGATGAGCGTTTCAAGCTTGTTCTCTCTACCTTTCTCAGGGCATCGGATGGCAAGGTAAATGATGACAAATCTAAAATTTATGGTTGGAATTGCTCTCTGGGAACTCTGGCATGAATCTCCAGGATCCTTGGTTTCGAGGGTGTGAAGGAATGGACCTCCTTCACTTATCTTGGAATATCGATCTTCAAAGGGAAAAAAAAGTTGCGGATTGGCAAGGGCTTATTGAAAAGATCAAAAACAAAATAAATGCTTGCGGTTCGAGATGGCTCAACTCTGCGGGGAAGCTCGTTTTGATCAATTCAATACTCTCTGCATATCCCCTATATTCGTGCTCCATCTCGCTTGCTCCAAAGTTGGTCATGCTGGGAATCACTAAAGAACTCAAAAAATTTCTCTGGCAGGGTGGAAAACACAATAATGGCAAAAAAATTCATCTAATCAAGTGGGAGACGGTGTGCAGACCCAAGAGTGCTGGAGGTACAGGAATCAAAGACCCTTCTCAAATGAATCTAGCTCTTGGAGCTAAAATCCTCTGGAGAATCATTTCAGGAAAGAATGCTTGCTGGAAGGAGATTTTCTACAAAAAATATATGCAGGGAACTCGAAAAAGATGTGTGGAGAATATTGACTCAAACAGAAAGGGCACTTCAATTTGGAACTTGTGTAAGCATGCAGCCCCTATCATCCAAAACAACCTCTCCTGGTCCCCAGGGAATGGGAAGCAAATTAAAATTTGGAAAGATAAGTTATGCCCCAACTCTCCAGTGAACTTTGCTCATGCTCTCAGTGATTTAAAAAGCTAGATGGAGCATGTAGGAACTCAAACACTCCATGACTTATCAAGATGGTCCGACAGTGGAGTTTGGGTTGGCTGGAAGAACCTCGATTTGCCGGATCCTCTTCTTCAGGATTACAACACATTTCTCTCTCTTCTCCATGGAGCTCTTCATGTACACCTCTCCATGAAAGATTATCACAGTTGGGGGAAAAATGGCCACTATTCGGTGAAAGAAGGTTACAATTACTTGGATACGCTTAACAACCAAAGCATCAAAGATAAGAAATGGGGAAGTATATGGAATAGAGACGGACTCCCCAAGGTCAACCTTTTCAACTGGTTGTTGGCTCATAGAAAGATCCTAACAACGGATAATTTAAAAAAAAGAGGTATTGCTGGTCTTTCCAAATGTATTCTTTGTAAGAATGCAGAGGAAACAATAGATCATCTCTTTATAGATTGCAACTTTGCCAAAGAAGTCTGGCACCAGGCCTTTCTCAATATTCAACCGAAATTCATCCTCCCCACCAACTGGAATGACCTCTTTCCTAATTGGAACCTTTACTACTCCACTTCGCTTTCCAAGAAACCAAACTTCAGGATAGCTTGGGTGGCCTTCCCAAAATTTCTCTGCTGGAAGCTATGGATTGCCAGGAACAAAGAAATTTTCGAGGACTGCAGAACCACCCCTGGCATGGTGATTTCTTCCGCAAGAGCACTATGGATTGACACACTGAGATCTAGAGGAATGAAGAATCTATCCAAAGAACCTTTAAATGTGGAAGAGAAAATATGGACTGCTGACCTTCTCGTCCCTCTTCCCTCCTGCTCGGCAAAACCAAACATAAACAAAAACTTGCAAAAATGGAAAATTAGACTGGAGCCTTCTGATTTTCAGACTTGGAAGGACAACTGTGGAAAACATATTCTCCTCTTTGATGGCGCCTCGAAGAGCAATCCTGGGTTGGCAGGTGCGGGGGGAGTTCTCCTGGACTCCGATGGAAAAAGGATGTCAGATTATGCATGGGGGATTGGGAAGCAAACCAACAACGCCGTAGAGTGGATGGCTCTAATCAAAGGAATAGAGGTAGCAAAGGAAAACAATGTCCAGGATTTGATGGCCATTGGCGACTCTCTCATTGTGATTCATGTCACCTACCCAAATTTCTGAGAATTATTATTTTATTTGCAAAAATACTTTATGTTAATTTAAATTATGAAGTTTTTTAATTATGATCAGTTTTGATCATGGATGAATGTAATTACTGAATATTATTATTTAAATAAATTAATTAGGAGACAAACACCCAAGAGGACCGTTGAATGAGTGGTCACTGACCCACTAGGAGGAATGGAAGTTGTTGGAAGGTATGGGACAGATGGCAGCAAATTCACTTCACCACTAGCTGTTGGTTATGGGAGAACAACCCCTAAAAATAGGGCATTATCCCCAGGTGGAGGGAGTGAGCAGGCAGCTCATTTAATGACCCAGTAACAACTGAAAATGCCTAGGCAGCCTATAAAGGCAAATTCGAATTGAGCAGGCAGCTCTTAATCAATATTTTTGCAGAATATTTTCCTCATGTGAATCAGGTGATCACAAGAAAGATTCGAATAGGGAAGTTAGTGGTGACTGAAATGTTAAGTCTGCATATTGATGATAAGTAACAGAGTTGTTGGGGCAAGTCTTTTGGATTGCTACCTATTGAAGATTCAGAAGTTAATTGCTACAGCAAGAAGAAGTCCTAATTCCTGAGTTTCTTCCTCCTGGTGGTTCAATGAATAGGCTTAGGGGTCCTAAGACAGTACTTAAATGTTTTCAGGAATTGGTTGGGTGGAACAATCTTCTTGGGATGTTTGTTGCCCTACAAATTTTCTCAGGTTCCACAGATTTTCTAACTTATTCCCAGTAAATAATTCTGTTATGTTTAACTAGTATTTTTTGTTTTTCTGTTTTCGAAAAAGAATCTAATTCTAGAATTGTTTTAAGTCTGAATGTTTAAGTTTAATGTTGAAGTTGAATTGATAAACCAATATCTCTATTTTTCCACATGTTGTTTTGAAGCATCGTACTCTAGTAGAGATATGCAAATTAAAAATAGATTAGAGGATAGGCAAATGCCATTGATTCGAATAGATAGAACAATGATTGAGTTTGTTTTCATCATGCTGCCCTATACTAAACAATAATAGAATTTATTTGATAAAATCTAGAAGATCATAAATTACTGTAGTGTTTCATAGAATATAAATACTATTCTTTCTCTGTATATATATATGTTATTTAGTTTTCTGCACTATAGTTAAATATAGCAGAAAGTTATGTATGAATATATATTATACATGTTTTTTAGAGTTTTATGAAAAACAAACAATGCATAATTTCTGTATAGATGCATCACATTATTCTTATCATTCTTATGCACACAGGAAATAGATAGATCTCATCTCATTCATCTACATCATAAACTATAAACAATATGAATTGTTTTATTTTTCAAAATAAAACTTGGTTTCCATCACACCCTAAGTTAGGTCTTTGTTTGCCATATTATCGTATTATAAATAGAATCATTACTTTTTACACAGTTTTTAAATCAATCCAAAGTCCTTTTCAAAAATTCATTTTTCAAGAATTGGATTTCTATTTAAACAAAACATAAACGAGGTTATGACCTGTTGTCATCTCTTTAAACAAATAGACAAATCAGTTCACGGTTATACTATACATAGTTACCACCTTCAACATTGTTCACAAACCCTAGTTCATAGCATTTTGATTTCAATACACAACATAAAAATCGTTATCACATATTTCGACCTATATCATACTCTTAGTTTACAGTTGACCTTTTGTTTGTAATCAACGTGAATCGCCGATTTGATGTCTAACCATTACATTATCACTCATAACAAATACAAAGCCTATGCTATTGTTGCTCGATACAACAATTCTCATTTTGTTATTCAACGAAACCTTGCAGTAGCTATAACTTATCTAGAAAACAAACCACTTAGCACAATGTAAAAAGGACAGTATAACATTGAGAAACGGGGTTTAATTCTTAAGATAGACGAGCCTCAGCTCCTTTGCGTTCCCATATTATTGTATCAATAGGAGGAACGATCGAACGTTCCACTATTTACAAATTCCATACCCAAAATGACGAGGGATTAACATTCCCAATTTTCAAAACTTTACAAACAATAAAAACGATTTTTAAAAAGGGTTCATCCCTTTCTTCACTGGATTCAAAACCAGAGTTTTACAAACCTTTTAAATCCAAACAAACACTGAGGTTAAAGACAAATATCCTTCGACATCGAAGTTCTTAACAACAAAATCTTCTTGAAGGATCAACGACAACGAAGCCATGGCAATACCTTTTTCTCACTGTCAGAACCAACCACGTCATAACAGACCAGTGAGGCACCTACGAGGGTTTTTGTAAAGACCCGGAGCTTACCCGTTTGGAGGCTTGCCAACTCTGTAAAACCCTCGCTCGCAACACACCTTCACAACCTGCAATTGACAGGAAACGCATAACTTAGAATGTGATAACGATACATTCATACTTCAACTGAAAAGAAAACAAAAAATACAGTAAGAGAAATACTATGATTTGAAGGAAGCTTACCTTCCTAGCAGAGACCCAGTTCCATGCAAGCCCAGGAAGAACAACGTAGAGTATTGTTGCAAACGAAATCTGGGTACTTTTATCACCTGCTCGTTGATGTGCTTTCATCTAAAGCTTAAAAAGTATTAAAACTACAAACTATCCACTCGACGACTATCGAAATAAGAGAACCAGACTCTCATTACAACGCCATGGAAATAGGGTAAAACCTGCAACTCCAACCCTGAACACTAGGTCTCGGCATCGAAACTCTTAACTCCCTCCCCTACCAAAAAATCGGCAGCCTGTCGGCCACAGACTGAAAATAATGGGAGCATTAAACAACGTTTTCCAATCTATTGAAACCAAATCAACAAAAAGAGTTAGGGTTGAAATCAACGGCCAAAATGAAGCCAATCAACGATCCATATCTTGCCATCGAGTTGCATCGGGCTTTGTATGACCTTGCATTTATGATCGTTCATTACCATAGCACGGTCTTACCACATCAAGCTGCATTATTGTATTCATCGACAGCCAGCTCGGAGGGCTTTCCACAAATCTATTACATGGCAACCATCACAGCATTCGCGTGCATGAGCCTGCACCTACGTGGAGTTTGTTTAACCCTCGTCACTGTGTTATAGTGGACGGCCATTATTGCAAATCGGGATCACAATCACCAACTCCATAATCGTATCACCGGCGTATCCTTTAACTTGTTAGTTCGATTTAAATGCATGTCAGTCCTATTTTCCCAACGTTGAAAACTCGAAAAGTTTACACTTATTATTATAACAAGGTAGGTTATGATATTTCATTTCTAAGGTGCGTTTGATTTCATACCACAACCCACGACACACATTTTAATGTGATATCAACCAACGTTTATTTAGTTTCAATTTAGATGATATTATAGAATCGTGAAGCTAGGTAGGACCACTTTACAAAGTTGGTTAATAGTAAGGGTAAGTGTTATAGTTATAATTTTCTATTGTTTATAGAATAGTATTAATACAACTTGGTCATAAGAAATGACATAGGGCATTGATAGGCTACAATACTTTATATTTGCCCATAAGAATATTTATTTTATCTATATATAGTATGAAGTTTGACCAAAAAGCTATGAGACTTTACCACACTCTCTCATTCAAGATTTTAATACTTTTGACGGTACCTCTATCACATTAGTATTGTAAAGATAATTAAATATCTTAAGACGACAACGATGCCGGCAATAACAATAATAAGATGTACAGTGAACAAGCTATTAGTATAATGACGAACTTAGACAGTACTGTTCTAAACATTATAAAGTCGTAAAATTACATCTGGAACAGTAACTATTGCAGTGAAATCCATACCTGCATACTCTTGGTGGATTGCAAAAAGATTTCTAACATTTCATTTAATTACGATTTTGAAATTGAACTATACACGGACTTTGTGTTTACGCAGCCATGAAATCTCTTACCTGCTGTCTGCACATAGGACATTCAAGATGCTTTAGCGTTACAGCTAAGTAAGCTCCAGGGTACCTCGTAGGACACCCTTTTCATCAAAAGTCAAACTGTCAGTATCCATGCAAAAGAAAATAGTGTCGCATCAAACTACCGATCGTTTATTACATTTGTTATCATAATCATGTTTACTAAGTATACTTTAAACTGTCATTATCATTATGCTGCTAAAACAAAAATTAAATCATGTTTAGTACTAACCACTGTATAATTAATGCTGCCGCAATCTCAATTTGTTATTTCCGCAACTATTATTATCAAATTATGCTGTCGCAATCTCAATTTGTTATTTCCGCAACTATTATTATCAAATTAATGCTGTTATTAAAAGTTTTAAAATTTTATGAAATTTCGAGATGTTACAATTGAAGAAGCAAGGGCACTAATAAAAAATAATCATCATCCCTCCTCCAAGTATCATTTTCAGTTCTCACACAAGATAAAAGAGCTTAGATCCATTTCCCTCCGTCACATATTAAGAACCAACAATCAGCAAGCAGACTCAATGGCAAATATCGGAGCCAAGTTAAACCAAGGTGTTATGGTTAAAAATGGACAAAACTATACAATGGAATGGATTTTCGAGGGACCCCCATGGGCACTCCACCGCTCCTTATCGTTGCCTCATGAACCACCAAATGATCACATCCATTTATTGCTTGACGGAACCTTGGGTCACGCTCGAAATCTTCCCAAGATCACATCCACCCTTCCCAAGGCTCTTGCACCGGCGTTCTCGGTCTAGTCCCTTTTGTCATGCATGCGAACATTCATTGCGTGCAGAAGGCATGGCACTCAGCGTCTATTTGAAGCCTCCGGTTGAAGGCTTCTTCCAAACATTCCATCTCTGCAATCACCGGGAGGCAGAACAGTTTCATTCCAGGCATCTTGGCTCGCGGTACATAATGGATAGTGGGAATATGGGCAACCCCGGATTCTGTCTTCCCGCACTCCAGTGTCGCCATTGCAAAACTTCTATACAAGTTAACAACGAGGGAACATGATTGAATCGGTATCTTGCTGCTCCAGAAGTAGTTCAGGGGAACGACAATGGAGATAAAGAAACCCATTGTCCTCCTGTCAATAGGATGAGGCACGTTCGTCGCGTTTCTTCAAAGCGTAATGATATTATTGGAGGATGGGCGTAGTAGGGCTCTGGGCAGGGAGCGAGGAACTTGATCAGTGGAGTTCAGAATGCTCTAGAGCTTGACGCAAGGAAAATTTGGTGTCCTTGATGCCAACAATTTTCAAAGCCAAGGTGGTTCTACTCAACATGGCACTCCGTCGAGCTTGGGTGGCATTGGAGAGACTAGTGCTGGCAAGCAATGGAATCAGACCGAAGACGTGGGTGTAGTGAATTTGGACTCTCCAGGGGGGCCGGATAGTCCCCCTCCAGGCATGCTCTCCCATCTGCAGGACATCGAAACGCAAGTTATCTAGCTGAGATCTGAGAATAAAGAGATGAAAAAAATTATTTCTTATCTGTCCAGTTTTGTAGAAATTGCTATCTTTGAAATTAGAAACAACAATAACAAGATGAAGGAGTTCCACGATGGCATGGTGGGAAAAACGGATTCCATGCATAGTTGTCTCAAGATTGTAGAAGCCAAAGTAGACTACATTCGCACTAGCAAAAGCAATAGCCCGGCTGCGATTTTGGGCATGGAAGAGCATGAGAATCTGGCCTCAAGCAGCAAGAAAAAAGCCCATCGCTCTGCTGAAAATTAAGCATGTTTTCTTTATGCTAAGGGTTACTCTCTTTTGTTTAAAAGTCAAGTTATGAAACAACAATTAGTCTTTTCTAGTAATGTATCTCTGCTTTAGGTGAAGTTTAAACACTGGACATGAGGTGACCACTTCCCTCTTTTTTTTGGTGGGTACAATCTTCCCACTATTTTGTAACAGACCTTCCTTTTCAATACAAGCTCTCTAACCGTTACTGTAAAAAAAAAATTAAAAATAATATAAAATTTATGAATTATAAAATAATGGATTTAATTATACAAAATAAAAAGAAATTAAAAAATTGATTTTAGTCTATAAAATAAAAAACTATGTAAAATAATTTAAAATATTTATGTCGGCTTTTAAAATAAAAAATGATGAAAAGTAATTAAACAAATTCATGTCCAGTCATAAAATAAAAAATTATGAAAAGTAATTAAAAAAATCATTTCCATCTATAAAATAAAAAATTAAAACTTAAAGTCGGATCTATCAAGTAAAGGAGGAATCATCTTTCTTAAGCCTCCAGAAATTGGATCCCTAAGATCCAGGTTTAAAATGTATCTATGTTGGTTGTACCAAGAGTATTGAGGTGTTTACAATGCAGTATGGGGGAGATGTTGTCACGTTTGTCACCATGTTGTCAAGTTTGTCACCTAACATTCCCAAAAATAAAAAAGTATTTAAAAAATTAACGTTGGCTCATAACTTATCAAAAACAAAAAGTAATTAAAAAATCCATGTAAACTCATAAAATAAATAGATTAAAACAAGCATAGATTCAGCAGTGAGAATGATTCAATTTCTTGAGGTGTAAATTTTCTTGATGTGTAAAAAATTTAAGATAAAAAAAAAATTACACCTAAAAAAATTGGATCATTCTTAGTGCTAAATAGATATGGGTTTAAGATGGATCTATGTTGATTATATATATATATATAATTTATTTTTGATGTAATAAATAAATACAAACTCTTTATTTGATCAAATATACATATTTGATTATGGATGATTTTACTTGGAGTTGATACTCCACCCATCTTTATGGAATCAGCATGATAGCAGTTGAAGAAAAACCCAAAAGAATATGTAATTAAAATTGTTTAATTAGGATTAACATCTTGAATAAAAGACTAATAATAAGATTTAATACCATTAATAAGGAGGGGATGTTTTTATTGAGAATTAAAATAACTTTTTTTGAAAAATAAAATGATAAGTTAAAAAATTATAAATAAATGTAAAGTTAAAGATAAAAAAACAACGAAAAGCCTATGAAAATGAAAATTAATCAATTAGGTAAAGGTGGAGATAAAGTTAAATTATAAATAAATGTAAAGATAAAAAAGTTTTCTTTAAGTAGGTAAAAAACAACTCAAGGCCTATGAAATTAAATATAAAAATGCAAATTAATTAATAAGATAAAAGTGGAGATAAAGAGAGGGAAGGGAAAGTTAGAAAAATGGAAAAAAGCTAGGGATAAATATTAGAAAATTTATAAAAAGAAATTAAAGAATTAATATTAATTTAAAAGAATAAAAAGAAAAAAGAAAGTTCATTTAAAAGGGTAAAGGTTTTGTTATAATAATGTAACAAGTAAAATACGACAACTAAAAAGAATATAAACTTGTAGGAATAAAGGTAAAGAGATGAAATGAAAAATTAAATGTAAATAATTAAATAAATAAAATAGTAAAAAATAAATAAATAGAAAACGATAAAAGGGATGAATGAATTAGAACTCTAACATGAGTTGAGGAAAGATAAGAAAGAAAATAAAGGAGTAAAAAAGATTAAAGTAAAATAAAATTGGAGAGGGATGAAACTGAAGTCAAGTGGAGGAGCAAAGAAGGAGAAGAAGATAAGAATAAAAGTCAAGCTATAATGTAGTTAAGATGATGGATCAATGGTTTTCATGATTGACTTAGATTGTAATAGTCTTTATAATTAAAATTGTTGGGATTCTTTTTTACTTCAAGCACTTCTCTTATAAGTTTGGGGGTGTAATGAGAGGTGCAAGCGAGGAATTTGGTTTGATAAATGAGGTGTTTAGAATTAAAAGAGTGCTATGCAATGACATATTTTGAGAGACGATTATGATTAGTGTCAATGATGTTCTCTTTGAGATGGGCTTGAATGGGCTTGCTAGTTTGTCCAATGTAGGATTTGCGACATGAACACAGAATTTGATACACCCCTTGGGAGAGGAGGGGCTGGATTTTCCTTTAATGCATCGAAATGGGTTTTTTAGAGAATTTTGATCAATCTTATAACTCTAAAATTCTATGCTATAACCTAAACTATAGAACCTTTTCCGTGTAGTGTTACTTCTAATAAATGTAACTTTGATGAGATTTAAAAATATCTACCATCCTTGAAATCAAAACCAAGCACAAGTTCATGCATTGCATTTATTTCAAGCTCTATAAGCCAATATGTCAAAGACATTGATACTGTTAGTGCTAAAAGACGCACTCCGACTGCGGAGAGAGCATGGCCAGCACATCTTAATGCTCAAAGGAAAATGTTGATTGGTATGATTGGGTATATGGTTGTGTGATGACAGAAGGGGAATTGAAAGGGTGGATAAATAACCAGTAATCAGCCTAGAACATCTACCAATAAGTACATGCAAGATATAGTAAACAAGGATGATGTAAAAGTATAGAATCTACAACCAGTAGACATACATGAGCCAGCTTTGAAGGTTATATGTATGACAACAAACAGCTGAGACATACATAATGTAAATACTCTTAGACAGAAAAAACATTATGGATAAAAGGTATACAAATACAATATAATGCTAATGAGAAACAAAGGATGGAAACACCATCATTTGTAATAATCACAACATAACTATATTAAAAACATTGATCTGTACTTGTATTTAATCATAATCATAGTGGTTCATAATAGATATTGCATCCTCCATACAATCTTCAAAATACACTTACAGGTTTCAAAAGAAATCTTCAGACTATTGAGTCTCGACCCTTTACAATCTTCTCACAGCCCTCTCGGCTGGAACTTCCTACTTCTTTACAATGATTTTACAATCAAATATATAGAAGATAGCAAGGCTAACCTCTTCAGCATTTTTTGGATCTAGTCTAATGTGTTCTTGCCAAGTTTGGCTAATCAAAACAAGAAAATGACCCATGTCCCTATTTAATAGGGTACATTTTTACTATGACTAAAATACTTAAATGAAATGCCACTTGCACTCATGGCTGAGTATTGATGAGCTCTTTGAGGAAGATTCATCATCTGCCCTAAAAACAGGCTTTGCACTGCAAACTCTTCTGTTTTTGCAATTTGATGCTTTTGGGTAGGTCCAATGTTTTGGGATGGTTCTGAAGGTTGGAAAATGATTAGATAATATATTATAATTCATAATAGAGCTGCTCCAACTGAAGAAACCATCCTCCAATTCATTTTGATGAAGTAAACATAATCCTTAATGAAACTAGGATTTTTGTCAAATGAGCATTGTCTTGCTTTCCAACTAATGAACTCCTTGATACTTTGCTCGATATGCATTCTGACTGATGTAACATATGTATGTTATGATGGTTGATGTCGTTGTGTGCCTAAAACACTCTCAAAAAAGAAATTCATCCATTTAGCAAAATCTATGAAAATTTAGATGAATGTTAGGTCACCAAAACTTATCCTTGTTACAGACTTTTTAAATTGACATGATGTATTTGCATGTCCTTGAACATCAAGCCTTCTGATAAGGCATTCCCTTCCTTGTCACTCCAATAAGCACTAAATTTGTGTCTTCACAAGAACTTCTTAATAACATGCCATGTTCTTTGCTGGAACCAAAGGCATCACTTGTAATGGGCAAGAAGACAAAAATACCCTTGTTTTGCAATCCGAGAGCAAAATTTTGAAAGTAGAAAGTCATAATACAGTATGTACTTCCTCCTTCTGTGTAAGATTAATATTTCAACAAATCAAAACATATGTTAGCGCTTCGTTTGCAAAAAGGACAGAATGCGCTACAAGCCATTCTAATGAGTAATAATGAATATAATGGTCTTAGTAATGATCAATGATGGTTGATGAAGAAATAAGTATGGCCACATATGACAATGTTGACACATAAGACCCACTCTTGAGACATAAGATGACTCGAACTAGGCTTAACTTGACATAAAACTTAGGTTAAGTCACCTTAGATGACCACTTGCTCTCCTTCTAACACAAATGAAAAATTCCAATCTTTGATGAAAGAATGACTTGAAGGAACCACAGTGTTAGATCACTAGGAAAATTAAAAAATTTCAAAGACTCAATATTTTCAAAGACTCAAACTACTAGAACTTTCTAGGAGCTAACATCTGGCTCCAACTAGGGGTGGAAGCCTCCCTGTGAGGTTCCAAGAACTTGTAGTTATAGTAGCCTTTCTTATCACCTAAAATATTTGATTGGACATACGCATGATGTTCCATTGGGCATAAAGTCTTATACTGCTGCAAACCAACAAACTGAAAAGAATCTATGTACTCATATGGTGAGCTTATTCTCCTGCCTACTTCTACTTCTAATTAGTAGAAGCAAACTGATCAAGTAAAATTGAATCTCAAATGCAGCCAAGTAAGTAATTTACTAACAATTTGAACTTTCCTTCCAACTTTATGCAAAGTCACAAACACACGTACTGTAGCATGTGAATCATAATCTTTGAAATCATACTTAGAATCCAAAAATCCGACTTTAAAGATGGCAATAGCTGAAATTTCATCATTGCAAAACATCTTCGTATAAGTGGCAAATGGATCTTAAAATTCGAACAAAACTTGTTGTTGCTCAACAACTGACAGAGAAACATGCATCATCAATTGCTCATCTAATCCTTTCTCTTTTCCTTTGCCATATCCCTGTGACTCGGATCCATCACTATGATGTGCTGGCCCATTACAACTTACAATTTCTGAGAGAAAATAAGAGATATGTTCTTGATCTTCTACATCACTGTCTCCATAATTATCAAATGAAAGATGAGTCTTAAAAGATATGTCATGAAAAAACTGTTGATTAGTCTCTCCAATAATGATATCTTTTAAAAATGTATTAGAAATAAGAGGATCTTCATAAGTATTTTGAAAAACAGACTCATAACTATTATCGACCATAGCATGAACGCATTGTTGATCATCTCTTTATTGAAAAGTGGAACTAGATGTGATTCCATTAGTCAGCAAGCCTTTATAAACTTTAAAATTTTCCTCTTCATCACTATATTTGTCAAATATTGGAGCATCAGGATAGAATCCTAATGGCAAAGATGAAGATTTCCACATAGAATTATTAGTAATATGGCTTCGAAACATATTTGAAACAACATCTCCTTATTCCTTGTCATTATAATCCTTTTCATCTAGATTTGAAGCAACAAGTACATAAGGAGAAAGATAGTCGTCTTGTTGTTCCTCCTTGGAAATGGATGATCTCTGCAAATCCAGCTCTTCATGGTTGGTGCAATTTCCTTTTGTCTGCAAATCTGAAAGCTGGGGACTACCCTTACTGATTTCCATTGGCATTCGACCAAAAGACAACTGATCATTGTGTTTTGTATCTAAATAAAACAAATCTTCGGGTTTATAATAATCAGAATTAATGATAGTAGGAGAACTTTCAGCTTCTTCATTATCCATTTCTAGTTCATGTTTATGGAAAACACATCATCTTAAAGATCATTAGAGAGCTGATGAAGATTGTGAGGGACAAACTCTTCTATATCTATATCTTCAATCTCATCATGCAATTCATATTCCTCACAACAATTTTCAAATAAAAACTCATCTGAAAAGTACCATTTACAGTGCTCATGGAATACTGTGTGTAAATCCTTCAAGGATGAAATGCTAGAAGGATGTAATAAAAAATACCATTTATGTGCATCACCATCCAATGAATGCATGAACATCTTCATACGAACATCCTCGTGTTGTAGATCTAGCAGATCCATGCACTCATGGAACTTGATGAGGTGATCTGCGGGATTGTCTTCTTTCCTTTCTCTGAAGATAGACAAAAAATCTCCCCATTCTATCATATACGGCACTGGATGTGGGAAACCAGGAACTGCAGAAAAGTTGAGAGGTGCAAACCTCTGAGCCAAAAGAGCAACAAATGCCTTTGACATTCTGGAATTGTGATGTCGCTTGTGGATTCTTCAAACATGGAGTCACCAGGTGAAAAATTGCAGTCAAATAAGTATCCACTTCTTGTTCACCACCAAGAGCTGGATCTGATCGTTGTCATTCTCCCAGGGAAGATAATCTTAGTTTACATCCCCGGAAACGGCGCCAAAAGATTTTAGTGCTAAGAGATGCACTTCAACTGCGGAGAGAGCATGGCTAGCACATCTTAATGGTCAAAGGAAAATGTTGATTGGTATGATTGGGTATATGGTTGTGTGATGACAGAAGGGGAATTGAAAGGGTGGATAAATGACCAGTAATCAGGCTAGAACATCTACCAATAAGTACATGCAAGAGATATAATCTATAAAAAGTAGACATACATGAGCCAGCTTTGAAGGTTATATGTATGACAACAAACAACTGAGACATAGATAATGTAAATACTCTTAGGCAGAAAAACATTATGGATAAAAGGTATACAAATACAATAGACTGCTAATGAGAAACAAAGGATGGAAACACCATCATTTGTAATAATCACAATAGAACTATATCAAAAACATTTATTTGTACTTGTATTTAATTATAATCAAAGTGGTTCATAATAGATATTGCATCCTCCATACAAGCTTCAAAATACACTTACAGGTTTCAAAATAAATCTTCAGACTACTGAGTCTCGGCCCTTTATAATCCTCTGACAGCCCTCTCAGCTGGAACTTCCTTCTTCTTTACAATGATTTTACAATGAAATATGTAGAAGATAGCAAGGCTAACCTCTTCAACACTTTTTGTATCTAGTCTAATGTGTTTTTGCCAAGTTTGGCTAGTCAAAACAAGAAAATGACCCATGTCCCTATTTAATAGGGTTACATTTTTTCTATGACTAAAATACTTAAATGAAATGCCACTTGCACTCATGGCTGAGTATTGATGCGCTATTTGAGGAAGAGTCA
The DNA here is from genome assembly GCA_027924585.1 of Larix kaempferi. Classification (NCBI taxonomy): domain Eukaryota; kingdom Viridiplantae; phylum Streptophyta; class Pinopsida; order Pinales; family Pinaceae; genus Larix; species Larix kaempferi. The sequence goes on from BSBM01001346.1 coordinate 15,247,240, forward strand.
TCATTTGCCCCTAAAAATACTCCATCCAAGTCTAATTTGGACTTTTTTACCAACATTTGTGAAATCTGTCATCTACAGGAAGTTGGTAGCGTATTACACTCTGAAAACAGGCTTTGCGCTGCAAACTCTTTTGTTTTGCAATTTGATGCTTTTGGGTAGGTCCAATGTTTTGGGATGGTTCTAAAGGTTGGAAAATGAGTAGATAATATATTATAATTCATAATAGAGCTACTCCAACTGAAGAAACCATCCTCCAATTCATTTTGATGAAGTAAACATAATCCTTAATGAAACTAGGATTTTTTTCAAATGAGCATTGTCTTGCTTTCCAACTAATGAACTCCTTGATACTTTGCTCGATATGCATTATGACTGATGTAACAATGTATGTTATCATGGTTGATGTTGTTGTGTGCCTACAACACTCTCAAAACATAAATTCATCCATTTAGCAAAATCTATGAAAATTTAGATGAATGTTAGGTCACCAAAACTTATCCTTGTTACAGACTTTTGAAATTGACATGATTTATTTGCATGTCCTTGAACATCAATCCTTCTGATAAGGCATTCCCTTCCTTGTCACTCCAATAAGCACTAAATTTATGTCTTCACAAGAACTTCTTAATAACATGCCTTGTTCCCTGCTAGAACCAAAGGCATCACTTGTAATGGGCAAGAAGACAAAAATACCCTTGTTCTACAATACGAGGCTAAAATTCTAAAAGTAGAAAGTCATACTACGGTATGTACTTCCTCCTTCTGTGTGAGATTAATATTTCAGTAAATCAAAACATATGTTAGCGCTTCGTTTGCAAAAAGGACAGAATGCATTGCAAGCCATTCTAGTGAGTAATAATGAATATAATGGTCTTAGTAATGATCAACGATGGTTGATGAAGAAATAAGTACGGCCACATATGACAATTTTGACACATAAGACCCACTCTTGAGACATAAGATGACTCGAACTAGGCTTAACTTGACATAAAACTTAGGTTAAGTCACCTTAGATGACCACTTGATCTCCTTCTAACACAAATGACAAATTCCAATCTTCGATGAAAGACTGACTTGAAGGACCCACAATTCTAAATCACTAGGAAAATTTAAAATTTCAAAGACTAAATATTTTCAAAGACTCAAACTACTAGAACTTTCTAGGAGCTAACATTTGGCTCCAACTGGGGGTGGAAGCCTCCCTGTGAGGGTCCAAGAACTCGTAGTTACAGTATCCTTTCTTATCACCTAAAATATTTGATTGGACATAAGCATGATGTTCCATTGGGCATGGAGTCTTATACTGCTGCAAACCAACAAACTGAAAAGAATCTATTTGCTCGTATTGTTAAGATTTAATATGCTAAGACAGAAAATAGCAGCATTACATTCCATTTCACAATAATAGCATATACAGGATCACTGAAGAAACAACAAGCACAGCATAAACACAAGAGACACAAATTTATCCTGGGAAACCCTCATGGGGTAGAAAACCCAGTAAAGCTTCCTCAATATAGATGACCAGCAATATACAAAGATGCAAACCAAAGACATGATCTCCTCCTCCATAATAGCAAACCTCTCCTCCACAAGTGCGCCACTCTCAAGTGAGTGAGTGTGTCAAATGAGGAACACACCTCCTCTATTTATACACTACTCCGACTTTTCTTTTACACAAGAACACGTAGGCTCGTATTTAACCAATGGGTTAAATACCCCACTACAACTGACTGAGACGACCCCTCTAGGGTGGTCTAATAACCCTTTGACCCACATAACACATACAGGGCCGACCCCCACTAGGGAAGGCTAATAACCCGAGTTACCACATTCCGACGGAGGAATAAACATCTCCGGATATACAATAAGATCTTCACGGAGGAATGAAACATCTCCGAAATAATAAAGTACAAATATAATATTCTTTGAAGTTACAATATATCAACACTCCCCCTTAACGAGAAGGATATTATAACAGCATCTGCACGAGCAAGGAGTCATCAACATCATACATGACACATCTATAAATCATTGGAAGCTTTCTTCAATTTCACCATCATCAGTAACTTGACTAGTTACTGGAACATCAACATCGTCATCATACGATCAACAGCATCGTCATCATACGATAATCAGCATCGTCATCATACGATCATCAGCATCGTCATCATACGAACATCAGCATCGTCATCATACGATCAACAGCATCGTCATCATACGATCAATCAGCATCGTCATCATACGATCAACATCATCGTCATCATACGATCAACAGCATCGTCATCATGCGATCATCAGCATCGTCATCATACGATCAACAGCATCGTCATCATACGATCAATCAGCATCGTCATCATACGATCAACAGCATCGTCATCAGCATTGTCATCATACAATCAACAGCATCGTCATCATACGATCATCGGCATCGTCATCATACGATCAACATTTTCCAGGGTGATCAATCCTGCTCTCTTTAGGACATACGTCCATGGATGATGCAATCCAGTCATGTACCTTTTGAATCGAAGTCCAAGGATGATCCAGTCCTATCATGTACCTTTTGAACCGAAGCTCAGGGATGATTCAGTCCTGTCATGTACCTTTTGAACCGAAGCTCAGGGACGATCCAGTCCTATCATGTACCTTTTGAACCGAAGCTCAGGGACGATCCAGTCCTATCATGTACCTTTTGAACCGAAGCTCAGGGACGATCCAGTCCTATCATGTACCTTTTGAACCGAAGCTCAGGGACGATCCAGTCCTATCATGTACCTTTTGAACTGAAGCTCAAGGACGATCCAGTCCTATCATGTACCTTTTGAACCGAAGCTCAGGGATGATCCAGTCCTATCATGTACCTTTTGAACCGAAGCTCAGGGACGATCCAGTCCTATCATTCAATTCTCGGAGACCTCATGTCTACGGCTCAATTCACAGGACCAAAGTCCGAGGACGATCCAATCCCCTTACCTGTTCATTCAGGATTTTGTTCTCGGAGACCTCATGTCTACGGCTCAATTCACAGGACCAAAGTCCGAGGACGATCCAATCCCCTTACCTGTTCATTCAGGATTTTGTTCTCAGAGACATCATGTCTACGGCTCAATTCAAAGGACTAAAGTCCGAGGACGATCCAATCCCCTTACCTGTTCATTCAGGATTTTGTTCTCGGAGACATCATGTCTATGGCTCAATTCAAAGGACTAAAGTTCGAGGACAATCCAATCCCCTTACCTGTTCATTCAAGATTTTGTTCTCGGAGACATCATGTCTACGGCTCAATTCAAAGGACTAAAGTCCGAGGATGATCCAATCCCCTTACCTGTTCATTCATGATTTTGTTCTCGGAGACATCATGTCTACGGCTCAATTCAAAGGACTAAAGTCCGAGGATGATCCAATCCCCTTACCTGTTCATTCAGGATTTTGTTTGCGGAGACATCATGTCTATGGCTCAATTCAAAGGACTAAAGTCCGAGGACGATCCAATCCCCTTACCTGTTCATTCAGGATTTTGTTCTCGGAGACATCATGTCTACGGCTCAATTCAAAGGACTAAAGTCCGAGGATGATCCAATCCCCTTACCTGTTCATTCAGGATTTTGTTCTCGGAGACATCATGTCTACGGCTCAATTCAAAGGACTAAAGTCCGAGGATGATCCAATCCCCTTACCTGTTCATTCAGGATTTTGTTCTCGGAGACATCATGTCTACGGCTCTCTTTAGGACTGAAGTCCAGGGATGATCCAATCCCCTCAAGTCCACCAAGGACTTCATTCTCGAAGACATACGTCTACGACTCTCTTTAGGACTGAAGTCCAGGGATGATCCAATCCCCTCAAGTCCACCAAGGACTTCATTCTCGAAGACATACGTCTACGGCTCTCTTTAGGACTGAAGTCCAGGGATGATCCAATCCCCTCAAGTCCACCAAGGACTTCATTCTCGAAGACATACGTCTACGGCTCTCTTTAGGACTGAAGTCCAGGGATGATCCAATCCCCTCAAGTCCACCAAGGACTTCATTCTCGAAGACATACGTCTACGGCTCTCTTTAGGACTGAAGTCCAGGGATGATCCAATCCCCTTAAGTCCACCAAGGACTTCATTCTCAAAGACATACGTCTACGGCTCTCTTGAGGATGATGCAATCCTATCATGTCCACCAAGGACTTCATTCTCGAAGACATACGTCTACGGCTCTCTTGAAGATGATGCAATCCTATCATGTCCACCAAGGACTTCATTCTCGAAGACATACGTCTACGGCTCTCTTGAGGATGATGCAATCCTATCATGTCCACCAAGGACTTCATTCTCGAAGACATACGTCTACGGCTCTCTTTAGAACATATGTTCAAGGATGATGCAATCCCCTTGTCACCTTAGACCCTGTCTAAGGACCATCCACCAACCTCTCTGTTGGCATCACTAATATAGGTTTCCTCATCATCGACCTCACTATCGATGCATGCAATCTCATCATGAGTTATCACATCACTCCCCCTTTCGAGGAGGGTCCTTCTGAACTATATTAAGTTTGTCTCGGAAAACTTTACTTGAGGTAGAGGTTTGGTTAGTACATCGGAAACTTGTTCACTTGAGGTAGAGGTTTGGTTAGTACATCGGATCGGTAGAAGTTTGGTTAGTATATTGGTAACTTGTTACAAATTCAAACTTTTAGTTCCTTTCTGCACCTTATCTTGGAACACTAGATTCTCTGCCATCTTGATACAACTCTGTTTGTCACATAGGATCATAGTTGGGTCTATCTCTAAGTCAAACAATCCTGAAGTCATACTGCTTCACAATTAGCAGAGCAAGCAGCCATATATTCTGCTTGTGCTAAGAGCCACACTAGATTGTTTCCTGCTCAACCACGAGATCATGGCTGATCCCAGACAATAACATCCTCTCGATGTGCTCTTCCTGTATGATACACTTCCTGCCCAATCAACATCTGTGTAGCCAGCTGAAGTCATGATCTCCAAGATAACATAGATCAAAGTCTATTGTATCCTTTAGGCACCGCATCACATGATTTGCAGCTTATCAGGTGAACACATCTAGTTTCCACTAGATACTGACACAAGGTGTTCACAGCAAAGCATATATCTGACCTAGTATTTGTTAGACACATCATTGACTCAATATTTTGTCTGTACAGAGTTCTATCCACTAACTCTGATGAGTCATCTGCTAACAACTTCAAGTTGGAATTCATGAGAGTGGACATTCCAACATATCAAGTCCTTTTAATATTTCTCGGCATACTTTCCCAGGTTGAGAAAGATTCCTTCTGAGCCTTTCCATACTTGCAGACCTAGGAAGTAATACATTAATCTGAGATCTTTCATTTTCTTTTATGCATCCATCTATCTGTTCCATCTCTCGTTAGATGGGTCTACTGATATGAGCCTCAATATCATTCGAACTCTGTGGTGAGTTCCTTCTTGAATCCATGTCATCTGTGTATAGAAACCATATTCAACCTTGTAGCAAAGGTTGTGATCCACATCACCCATTAAGCTCATCAATTGACTATCGATCCTGGGTACCCATACAAAACTTGATTCACACTTCTTCTTTAATTACACCATTAAGAAGATGGTCTTATCTAGTCACTTGGAGCAAACATTTCATCATGATTCTCTTCCTCTTTCTAGGAGAATCTTCTAGCCACAAGCCTTCTATAGTGTGTTTGATTTGTAAATCTTTTGTTGAACATCCATCGCTTGTTCAGTGTTCATCATTCATCATGATCTTTCCTACAAATCAAAATTAAGTACATGATTAGTAATACTTCATAATCATCAAATCATATTGTCATAATAACCTATTATGCATACAGATATTATTTACATAGTTATGCAACTATTTTGACCAATACTTTGGCACAACATTTTTCCATATTTTGTATGCATACAGTGGCTATCTAGATGCCTTCCATCTCTACCAGAACATACTATCGAGAGTGTGCACATCTCTTAGCATGTCAGCAAAGAGGTTTCATTCTAGACAAGCAACAATGGAATGTTTGTCCAACTTACCAATCATATGCATATTAGTAGTATACTGTTCAATGCTTTATGAATGTTTACACTCAGCATGATATATTCTAGGAATACAAATATGCATACAAGCAATATCATTTACTATTTCTAATAACAACTCAAATACTTATCTTTTATGTTTGTGTGGTTGCCTCCCGCTTGATCTTCTGTATGTCTTTTGAACTTCTATTCATTCTGTACCACTGTGCATGCTCAAGTGTGTACTAGTGTCATCCTCATGATCTCATACACAAACATACATTCATTAGTATATTCTCAATATTATCAAAACATTCTAATTCTAAATAATCTTGAATATATATAGTCATGATCATTAGTATTCAGAGTTTCAAAGAAGTCTTCTTTTACTCATGCATATTCTTGTTTGATCATAGTACTCTTCAGGTTAATTAAATAATCAAGATAAGAGACATAGTATGCATAAACCCTTGATTACTAACTTTATGAATAAGCATAACCAATCATACCAAGTATACTTATATGAGGGATCCTAACACAAGGTAAGATTCTAACCTGACATAGGAAAACATACCTGGATTAGTATACCTGCTTAGTTATGTACAACATACCTAAACAATCTCTTCAATGATTTAGAGATCCTGAGCTAGAACCTGCATGTCTCATAGGTTAAGCATAATATAACAAAGTCATACATACCTCGTAAGTAGAACAAAGATTATGGATGAGTCTTTGTCTTCATGTTTTCATGGTCATGGAACTTGATTTGTCTTTTGTGATGTACCTGTATCTTGTTAGCAGACAACATCAACCTCACACAACACCATAATGCATTAGTACAATCATATAGCCCTAATCAATGAATGTCTTCGATCATTCACATGCATTCATACTGTTACTAGGGTGATAAGACAATTCTAACATTAATCAAGATTGTACTAATAAATAATATGAAGACAAACACATCATGAACTTAATCAAGAATCAGATTTCAAGGCATACCTGAACCTCCTTAAGTCATACCTGTCAAGACTTCTTGTAGTCTTCTTATGTAAGGCCTTAGCCTCAACTCCCCCTGAAACTTGATCTGGAGCTTGATTAGGGTTTGCTAGAGAAACCCTAAAAATTCAATCTTTGACTTTCACACTTCTGAATGGATGGAAGGATGTGTCTTGCTAGCATACTTCAATTCCAAAATTTGACCCCTCAAAATTGCCTTCGAAACTTCTGGATCTTCTGGACAGGAACCCGAACTAGGGTTTGATGAAGACCGGTCTTCTACCCAACCAAAAAATTCAATCTTGGTCTCTAAATTTCGATTTTCCTGAGTAGCACTCAGCCGTGGACTCCGATTCCAAAAATTCCAACTTTCTCCGAAACCCTAAATTCCGGAAGCCATGAATGAATGTGCTCGAAAAATAATTCTTTTTTGACAGAAATATGTACCTGATTGTTTCTGCTATAACTCTGAAATTTTCGCTCCATAGGGTCTGAAAACTTTTTCTGCAGTAGCCTGAGCTGTCATCTTTCCATCCTGACAGGTCTGACCTCAATTGGATTTTCTGAGAGAGAGTTATGCCAAAGGTCGCAACATGACCTGTTTTGGGATAATACAGGAGAGCGAACTTGTATGGCGTGCCACGTGTCACTGTTTGAACTTCGGCCTCTGAAAACTTTTCCTGAGATAGCTCGCCCTGTTATCTTTCCATCCTGACAGGTCTGACCTCAATTGGACTCTCTAAGAGAGAGTTATGTCAAGTGTCGCAACGTGACCTGTTTATGGGATAAAACAGGAGAGCGAACTTGTACGGCGTGCCACGTGTCACTGGTTCCGCTTCGGCCTCTGAAAAAGTTTTCTGAGATATTACAGTCTGTGTACTACCTTTCAATTTTTATGAAATTTCATTTGGAGCTTCCTAGCCCAAGTTATGACCTTTTTGTCTAGGTCACCTGATTTTGACTGAGATCTGGAAGAGGCAGAAACCCTAACTTGTACTGATCATAACTTACAAAGTACAACGAATCTGAGGGTTCCCTTTGGACACAAGATACCTGGAGATGTTATCTACGTCCTGTAAAGGTTTCAGATCCTGAACCTTCACAAAAATGGATTTATGGGGAAAGTTCCACGATGACTGGTTTTTGCTATATAAAACCCTAACCTTCAAATTGTCGTAAGTAAAGCAAGTGTCGTAAGTGCCATACCTTGCCTTCCTTCAGGTTAGCTCTGATACCATGTTAAGATTTAATATGCTAAGATAGAAAATAGCAGCATTCCATTCCATTTCACAATAATAGCATAGACAGGATCACTGAAGAAACAACAAGCACAACATAAACACAAGAGACACAAATTTATCCTGGGAAACCCTCATGGGGTAGAAAACCCAGTAAAGCTTCCTCAATATAGATGACCAGCAATATACAAAGATGCAAACCAAAGACATGATCTCCTCCTCCATAATAGCATACCTCTCCTCCACAAGTGCGCCACTCTCAAGTGAGTGAGTGTGTCAAATGAGGAACACACCTCCTCTATTTATACACTACTCCGACTTTTCTTTTACATAAGAACACGTAGGTTCGTATTTAACCAATGGGTTAAATACCCCACTACAACTGACTGAGTCGACCCCTCTAGGGTGGTCTAATAACCCTTTGACCCACATAACACATACAGGGCCGACCCCCACTAGGGAAGTCTAATAACCCGAGTTACCACATTCCGACGGAGGAATAAACATCTCCGGACATACAATAAGATCTTCACGGAGGAATGAAACATCTCCGAAATAATAAAGTACAAATATAATATTCTTTGAAGTTACAATATCTCAACACGTATGGTGAGCTTATGCTCCTGCCTACTTCTACTTCTAATTAATAGAAGTAAACTGATCAAGTAAAACTGAATCTCCAAGGCAGCCAAGTAAGTAATTGAATAACAATTTGAACTTTCCGTCCAACGTTATGCAAAGTCACAAACACACAGACTGTAGTATGTGAATCATAATCTTTGAAATCATACTTAGAATCCAAAAATCCGACTTTAAAGATGGCAATAGCTGAAACTTCATCACTGCAAAACATCTTCATATAAGTGGCAACTGGATCTTGAAATTCATACAAAACTTGTTACTTCTCAACAACTGACAGATAAACATGCATCATCAATTGCTCATCTAATCCTTTATGTTTTCCTTTGCCATATCCCTGTGACTCAGATCCATCACTATGATTTGCTGGCCCATTACAGCTGACAATTTCTGAGAGAAAAGAAGATATATGTTCTTGATCTTCTACATCATTGTCTCCATAATGATCAAATGAAGGATGAGTCTTAAAAGATGTCATGAAAAAACTCTTGATTACTCTCTCCAATAATGATATCTTTTAAAAATGTATCAGAAATAAGAGGATCTTCATAAGCATTTTGAACAACAGACTCATAACTATTATCGACCATAGCATGAACGCATTGCTGATCATCTCTTTGTTGAAAAGTGGAACTAGATGTGATTCCATTAGTCAACAAGCCTTTATAAACTTTAAATTTTTCCTCTTCATCACTTTATTGTGAAATATTGGAGCATCAGGATAGAATCCTAATGGAAAAGATGAAGCATTCTGCATAGAATTATCATCAATATGGCTTCGAAACAGATTTGAAACAACATCTCCTTCTTCCTCGTCAATGGTCATTATCATCCTTTTCATCTAGATTTGAAACAACGGGTACATAAGGAGAAATATAGTCCTCTTGTTGTTCCTCCTTGGAAATGGATGATCTTTGCAAATCCAATTCTTCATGGTTGGTGCAATTTCCTTTTGTCTGCAAATCTGAAAGCTGGGGACTAGCCTTACTGATTTGCATTGGCATTCGACCGAAAGACAACTGATCATTGTGTATTGTATCTAAAGAAAACAAATCTTCAGGCATAAAATAATCAGAATTAATGATAGTAGGAGAACCTTCAGCTTCCTCATTATCCATTTCTAGTTCATGTTTATGGGAAAACACATCATATTGAAGATCATTAGAGAGCTGATGAAGATTGTGAGGGACAAATTCTTCTCTATCTATATCTTCAATCTCATCATGCAATTCATATTCCTCACAACAATTTTCAAATAAAAACTCATCTAAAAAGTACCTTTTACAGTGCTCATGGAATACTGTGTGGAAATCCTTCAATGATGAAATGCTGGAAGGAGGTAATGAGAAATACCATTTACGTGCATCACCAACCAATGAATGCATGAACATCTTCATATGAACATCCTCGTGTTGTAGATCTAGTAGATCCATGCACTCATGGAACTTGATGAGGTGATCTGCATGATTGTCTTCTTTCCTTTCTCTGAAGATCGACAGAAAATCTCCCCATTCTGTCATATGTGGTACTGGATGTGGGAAACCAGGAACTGCGTTGAGAGGTGCAAACCTCCGAGCCAAAATAGCAGCAAATGCCTTTGACATTCTGGAATTGTGAAGTCGCCTGTGGATTGTTCAAACATGGAGTCGCCGGGTGAAAAATTGCAGTCAGATAAGTGTCCACTTCTTGATCACCACCAAGAGCTGGATCTGATCGTTGTCGTTCTCCCAAGGAAGATAATCTTCACTTCCGTCCCCGGCAACAGCGCCAAAAGATGTTCGTGCTAAAAGACGCACTCCAACTGTGTAGAGAGCATGGCTAGGACATCTTAATGCTCAAAAGAAAATGTTGATTGGTATGATTGGGTATATGGTTGTGTGATGACAAAAGGGGAATTGAAAGGGTGGATAAATGACCAGTAATCAGGCTAGAACATCTACCAATAAGTACATGCAAGAGATAGTAAAAAAGGATGGTGTAAAAGTATAGAATCTAGAAACAGTAGACATACATGAGACAACTTTGAAGGTTATATGTATGACAACAAACAATTGAGACATACATAATGTAAATACTCTTAGGCAGAAAAACATTCTGGATAAAAGGTATACAAATACAATAGACTGCTAATGAGAAACAAAGGATGGAAACATCATCATTTGTAATAATCACAACAGAACTATATCAAAAACATTGATCTGTACTTGTATTTAATCATAATCAAAGTGGTTCATAATAGATATTGCATCCTCGATACAAGCTTCAAAATACACTTATAGGTTTCGAAAGAAATCTTCAGACTATTGAGTCTCGACCCTTTACAATTTTCTCACAACCCTCTTGGTTGGAACTTCTTGCTTCTTTACAATGATTTTACAATGAAATATATAGAAGATAGCAAGGCTAACCTCTTCAACATTTTTTGGATCTAGTCTAATGTGTTTTTGCCAAGTTTGGCTAATCAAAACAAGAAAATGACCCATGTCCCTATTTAATAGGGTACATTTTTACTATGACTAAAATACTTAAATGAAATGCCACTTGCACTCATGGCTGAGTATTGATGAGCTCTTTGAGGAAGATTCATCATTTGCCCCTAAAAATACCCAGCCAAGTCGAATTTGGACTTTTTTTTACCAAAATTTGTGAAATTTGCCATCTACAGGAAGTTGGTAGCGCATTAAACTCCGAAAACAGGCTTTGTGCTGCAAACTCTTCTATTTTTTGCAATTTGATGCTTTTGGGTAGGTCCAATGTTTTGGGATGGTTCTAAAGGTTGGAAAATGAGTAGAAAATATATTATAATTCATAATAGAGCTACTCCAACTGAAGAAACCATCCTCCAATTCATTTTGATGAAGTAAACATAATCCTTAATGAAACTAGGATTTTTGTCAAATGAGCATTGTCTTGCTTTCCAACTAATGAACTCCTTGATACTTTGCTCTGATATGCATTCTAACTGATGTAAAATATGTATGTTATCATGGTTGATGTTGTTGTGTGCCTAAAACACTCTCAAAACATAAATTCAACCATTTAACAAAAGCTATGAAAATTTAGATGAATGTTAGGTCACCAAAACTTATCCTTGTTATAGACTTTTGAAATTGACATGATGTATTTGCATGTCCTTGAACATCAAGCCTTCTGATAAGGAATTCCCTTCCTTGTCACTCCAATAAGCAATAAATTTGTGTCTTCACAAGAACTTCTTAATAACATGCCGTGTTCTCTGCTGGAACCAAAGGCATCACTTGTAATCGGCAAGAAGACAAAAATAGCCTTGTTCTACAATCCGAGAGAAAAATTCTGAAAGTAGAAAGTCATAATACAGTATGTACTTCCTCCTTCTGTGTGAGATTGATATTTCAACAAATCAAAACATATGTTAGCGCTTCTTTCACAAAAAGGACAGAATGCACTGCAAACCATTCTAGTGAGTAATAATGAATATAATGGTCTTAGTAACAATCAATGATGGCTGATGAATAAATAAGTACGGCCACATATGACAATTTTGACACATAAGACCCACTCTTGAGACATAAGATGACTCGAACTAGGCTTAACTTGACATAAAACTTAGGTCAAGTCACCTTAGATGACCACTTGATCTCCTTCTAACACAAATGACAAATTCCAATCTTTGATGAAAGACTGACTTGAAGGACCCACAATGCTAGATCACTAGGAAAATTTAAAAATTTCAAAGACTCAAGATTTTCAAAGACTCAAACTACTAGAACTTTCTAGGAGCTAACATTTGGCACCAACTAGAGGTGGAAGCCTCCCTGTGAGGTTCCAAGAACTCGTAGTTACAGTATCCTTTCTTATCACCTAAAATATTTGACTGGACATAAGCATGATGTTCCATTGGGCATGGAGTCTTATACTGCTGCAAACCAACAAACTAAAAAGAATCTATCTGCTCGTATGGTGAGCTTATTATCTTGCCTACTTCTACTTCTAATTAGTAGAAGCAAACTGATCAAGTAAAACTGAATCTCCAATGCAACCAAGTAAGTAATTGACTAACAATTTGAACTTTCCTTCCAAATTTATGCAAAGTCACAAACACACGGACTATAGTATGTGAATCGTAATATTTGAAATCATACTTAGAATCCAAAAATTCAACTTTAAAGATGGCAATGGCTGAAACTTCATCACTACAAAACATCTTCATATAAGTGGCAACTGGATCTTGAAATTCATACAAAACTTGTTGCTGCTCAACAACTGACAGATAAACATGCATCATCAATTGCTCATCTAATCCTTTATGTTTTCCTTTGCCATATCCGTGTGACTCAGATCCATCACTATGATTTACTGGCCCATTACAACTGACAATTTCTGAGAGAAAAGAAGAGATATGTTCTTGTTCTTCTACATCACTGTCTCCATAATGATTAAATGAAGGACGAGTCTTACAAGATATGTCATGAAAAAACTGTTGATTACTCTCTCCAATAATGATATCTTTTAAAAATGTATCAGAAATAAGAGGATCTTCATAAGTATTTTGAACAACAGACTCATAACTATTATCGACCATAGCATGAACGGATTGTTGATCATCTCTTTGTTGAAAAGTGGAACTAGATGTTATTCCAATAGTCAACAAGCCTTTGTAAACTTTAAATTTTTCCTCTTCATCACTATATTTGTCAAATATTGGAGCATCAGGATAGAATCCTAATGGAAAAGATGAAGCATTCTGCATAGAATTATCAACAATATGGCTTCGAAACAGATTTGAAACAACATCTCCTTCTTCCTCATCCATGGTCATTATCATCCTTTTCATCTAGATTTGAAACAACAAGTACATAAGGAGAAAGATAGTCCTCTTGCTGTTCCTCCTTGGAAATGGATGATCTCTACAAATCCAATTCTTCATGGGTGGTGCAATTTCCTTTTGTCTGCAAATCTAAAAGTTGGGGACTACCCTTACTGATTTGCATTGGCATTCGACCAAAAGACAACTGATCATTGTGTTTTGTATCTAAAGAAAACAAATCTTCAGGTTTAAAATAATCATAATTAATGATAGTAGGAGAACCTTCAGCTTCTTCATTATCCATTTCTAGTTCATGTTTATGGGAAAACACATCATCTTGAAGATCATTAGAGAGATGATGAAGATGGTGAGGGACAAATTATTTTCTATCTATATCTTCAATCTCATCACGCAATTCATATTCCTCACATCAATTTTCAAATAAAAACTCATCTGAATAGTACCATTTACAGTGCTCATGGAATACTGTGTGGAAATCCTTCAATGATGAAATGCTGGAAGGAGGTAATGAGAAATACCATTTACGTGCATCACCAACCAATGAAGGCATGAACATCTTCGTACAAACATCCTCGTGTTGTAGATCTAGTAGATCCATGCACTCATGGAACTTGATGAGGTGATCTACATGATTGTCTTCTTTCCTTTCTTTGAAGATAGGCAGAAAATCTCCCCATTCTATCATATGCGGTACTGGATGTGGGAAACCAGGAACTGCGTTGAGAGGTTCAAACCTCCGAGCCAAAAGAGCAACAAAGGCCTTTGACATTCTGCAATTGTGAAGTAGCCTATGGATTGTTCAAACATGGAGTCGCTGGGTGAAAAATTGCAATCAAATAAGTGTCCACTTCTTGATCACCACCAAGAGCTGGATCTGATCATTGTCGTTCTACCAAGGAAGATAATCTTCACTTCCGTCCCCGGCAACGGCGCCAAAAGATGTTAGTACTAAAAGACGCACTCTGACTGCGTAGAGAGCATGGCTAGCACATCTTAATGCTCAAAGGCAAATGTTGATTGGTATGATTGGGTATATGGTTGTGTGATGACAAAAGGGGAATTGAAAGGGTGGATAAATGACCATTAATTAGGCTAGAACATCTACCAATAAGTACATGCAAGAGATAGTAAACAAGGATGATGTAAGAGTATAGAATCTACAAACAGTAGACATACATGAGACAACTTTGAAGGTTATATGTATGACAACAAACAACTGAGACATACATAATGTAAATACTCTTAGGCAGAAAAACGTTATGGATAAAAGGTATACAAATACAATAGACGACCAATGAGAAACAAAGGATGGAAACACCATCATTTGTAATAATCACAACAGAACTATATCAAAAACATTGATCTGTACTTGTATTTAATCATAATCAAAGTGGTTCATAATAGATATTGCATCCTCGATACAAGCTTCAAAATACACTTACAGGTTTCGAAAGAAATCTTCAGACTATTGGGTCTCGACCCTTTACAATCTTCTCACAGCCCTCTCGGCTGGAACTTCTTGCTTCTTTACAATGATTTTACAATCAAATATATAGAAGATAGCAAGGCTAACCTCTTCAGCACTTTTTGGATCTAGTCAAATGTGTTTTTTGCAAGTTTGGCTAATCAAAACAAGAAAATGACCCATGTCCCTATTTAATAGGGTACATTTTTACTATGACTAAAATACTTAAATGAAATGCCACTTGCACTCATGGTTGAGTATTGATGAGCTCTTTGAGGAAGATTCATCATCTGCCCTAAAAATACTCCAGCCAAGTCGAATTTGGACTTTTTTGACCAAATTTTTTGAAATCTGCCATCTACAGGAAGTTGGTAGCGCATTACACTGCAAAAACAGGCTTTGCACTGCAAACTCTTCTGTTTTTGCAATTTGATGCTTTTGGGTAGGTCCAATGTTTTGGGATGGTTCTGAAGGTTGGAAAATGATTAGATAATATATTATAATTCATAATAGAGCTGCTCCAACTGAAGAAACCATCCTCCAATTCATTTTGATGAAGTAAACATAATCCTTAATGAAACTAGGATTTTTGTCAAATGAGCATTGTCTTGCTTTCCAACTAATGAACTCCTTGATACTTTGCTCGATATGCATTCTGACTGATGTAACATATGTATGTTATGATGGTTGATGTCGTTGTGTGCCTAAAACACTCTCAAAAAAGAAATTCATCCATTTAGCAAAATCTATGAAAATTTAGATGAATGTTAGGTCACCAAAACTTCTCCTTGTTACAGACTTCTTAAATTGACATGATGTATTTGCATGTCCTTGAACATCAAGCCTTCTGATAAGGCATTCCCTTCCTTGTCACTCCAATAAGCACTAAACTTGTGTCTTCACAATAACTTCTTAATAACATGCGTTGTTCTCTGTTGGAACCAAAGGTATCACTTGTAATGGGCAAGAAGACAAAAATACCCTTGTTCTGCGATCCGAGAGAAAAATTCTGAAAGTAGAATGTCATAATACAGTATATACTTCCTCCTTATGTGTGAGATTAATATTTCAACAAATCAAAACATATGTTAGTGCTTCATTTGCAAAAAGGACAGAATCCGCTGCAAACCATTCTAGTGATTAATAATGAATATAATTGTCTTAGTAATGATCAATGAAGGTTGATGAAGAAATAAGTACGGCCACATATGACAATTTTGACACATAAGACCCACTCTTGAGACATAAGATGACTCGAACTAGGATTAACTTGGCATAAAACTTAGGTTAAGTCACCTTAGGTGACCACTTGATCTCCTTCTAAGACAAATGACATGTTCCAATCTTTGATGAAAGATTGACTTGAAGGACCCACAATGCTAGATCATAAGGAAAATTTAAAAATTTCAAAGACTCAAACTACTATAACTTTCTAGGAGCTAACATATACCATAGGTTTAGGTTGTTTATCATAACTATGTTAACTTCTATTGCATCCAATTTTAAGCATAAAAACTATATAGACTTCCTTCTCAAACACGTTTGACAACCACTTTCCCTTTTTCAGTTTTTGGTCAATGCAAGCAATCAGTCAAGTTACATGCTTTACTCTTGAATTCGGTCTTGAAACCTTCATCCAATATTTTTCTAAGAGATGACATGCTATTTATAGGGTTTGTTACATGCAAAATATTATGCATGATCTTCTAGATACCATTCAATAGGAAAACGAGCACACCACCATTTTTTCTTTGAGATCATGTCTAGTTAATCCCCCTACAAAAGAAAAAATCTAGGTGAACATAACCTTTTATAGGTAGGAAACATTTCAAGGTGAGAATTCCTATGCTGAATGCATTGGAGTTAATAAACATGTAAGTATTACTACCTCAGTTGACACAAACATGCAATAACAAATAATTCCACCGCCATCAATGTCGTTTGCTTATTCTTTTGTTTTATCAACAACCAACTTCTTTTTTCATTTGTGTATATTATGAACACTTCCTTTGCAACGGAAACACCTACCTTCTTCCGTAGAATTTTCCAAGTTTGAGTCGTTTGCTTCTATTTCTACTTCTTTGTGTCTTACCCCCCCCCCCAAAAAAAAAAAAACTATCATTACTTGAATCTATGGTATCTGTATGCCTTGTTTTTTTGTTGAAGCAGTTCAATCACCATATTCATGGCAAGATTATAAATCTAAGTTCCGAAAGAAGCAACAAAGTTTTTATACAATTCAACGATGCTTCTAAGAAAGGTTGGGATTTTATTTAATTAGATGAAGCCAATTGTGACCAATTAATTGACTAATAATCTGATTGTATTTATTTCGATCATTGCATTCTAGTCTTTAATGTTTAAATTGGAAATTACCTTACAAATATAACTTGTTTGCTTCATTTATTTTCTCAAACACACATCTCAAAAAGTCTCTAGAGATCTTTTTTTTTATCTAGCAAAGCTAAAGCTTCAAACTTGACTCCATGCTTATTATTTCCCTATGTTCTCACTATGGTATGCAAGGTCATCACTGGCAGCTAACAATATTTTGCAGTTCATCCACTCCTGCCTTTGCTTATAGTGGTCTCAGTGACCCAAGACACTCTCCAAATCACTGACTCCTCAAGAAGTGTGAACACTAAATGTGCATTAGTTCACCTATGTATGCCTTGTGGAAAGGAAATCCCTTCGCAAGCTAAACCCAATGAACAACTACCTTGTTGCCCATGTATTATTGGTTAAAATATACAATTCTATACAACTAATGATAAACAATTTTTGTTTTCTTTCGTTTTCACATAGCAACCCAAAGTACACACAATTAAGGTCAAAAGTGCATTGCACAACGAAGGCATAACATGGAATAAGGGTATAGATTTTAGGAATGCTTTTTAAAAAGAAGGCATGATGGGAAATGGGATAGTGTACAAGTCATTGTGGCAACCCATCAAATTTCGTCTCTTGAGAGAGCTAAACCCAATGAACAACTACCTTGTTGCCCATGTATTATTGGTTAAAACATAAACCCAATGAACAACTACCTTGTTGCCCATGTATTATTGGTTAAAATCATGCAATTCTATACAACTACAATAAACAATTTCTTTTTGTTTTTCATATTCCAACCCAAAATACACATGGTTAAGGTCAAAAGTGCATTGCACGACGAAGGTAGAACATAAGTTAGAACATAGAACAAGGGTATATATTACTATAATGAAGTTATGTACAAAATTTGAAGTCCAAAATCTTTTTTTCCTTTCTTAAGTTGGATAGAAACAACCATGTTCCACCTTCAAGCCTTTGCAAGACAACAATGAGAATTAGATATGAAGAAATTGCACACTGAATTTTCATCTCTATCATTGTATGTACTATATCAAGGCATCTTGCAAATTTTTGGTTTGAAAAATAAGGGAATTTCCCCACATGCACAAAAATATGTTTTTTTTTATTGAAACTTGAACATCCTCTGTTTTGTAGAACATAACTCTCTTTTCATGTTGCCCCGCATAGATCACATTGCAAAATCACAAAATTAATCAATACTAGAACAAGAATATAGTGCCCAACCCGTCTTCCATATAGTTTGGAAGGTCTATGGTGTGGTCAAGGAAATCCTAAAGGAATAAAAGACCACCTCACTATGGGATAGATACATAGAGCACCTATTTACAACAGTATTCCCAAATGTACTCGATGTGAATACTGAAGTTAGATATCTAGCTATGCTTAGATTATAACATATGCATATATTGTAACTATGCATATGTAACATGTGCATTGCCTTTAATGAAAACTAAAACATCTACACATTTAAAAAATAACCAAAAATTTAGGCGTGTCTTACAAAGTGCAACATGCAATAATGCATGAAGAGGAAAATGAAAACCATTGATAACAATGTCCATTCTTTCACTCCATATCACACTTTTTTAATTTAACTTTTTCAATTTTCATTAGCTAGCTTTGTCATCACTAAGGCAATCTACAAAACCATTTATATTTGTGCCCTGATTGTATTGTCTTAATCTGTTTCCATGTCTCTACTATTCATTTGATTCTTCCATGGAATGTTGCATAACAAAGAAAAGCATGAAAGGATTAGAGGTTTCCATATTTTCAGCAATTCATTAGACAAGGTACATTTCTACTCAAGCTATGAACAGGAAGAACTACAAAAATTCACATGAAGTTGCATAATTTTAGTTAACACAATGAGAGATATCTAAATCTAATATACTTAACAGTTGGAACAACGTGGGAAAGGATAGCCCCAACCAAATTAGACTAAAATGCATAATACCAAAATGGTGATTAAGTTTTCAAAAAAAACTTCTCTTACAACTCACCACTTCATATTGGTATAACCCAACTCTTCAACTCCCTACTTGAATTATTTTAAAACAAAACACAAAATCGTTACAACTGGTGAATTAACAATTTGATGCTACAAAACGCCGGCCTCCATTTACGATGCTACAAAAATTTAGTCTCCATTTATGATGCTACAAAAGGTCATATTGCTGAGTGAATTATCATCAACTTAGCACATTATCTAGTGGGGTCTCATTCTAACAGGTCAGATCTATGACTTTAATAAAATAACTTCCATGCTACTACAACACAAATATAAATAAGGAAGTCAATTTAGCAATGACCTTTCAGACACTTATAAGACATCATCCCTTGTATCTATTCATGCTACTACTAAAATGAACTTGAAAGAAATCCAATAAATGTCTTTCAATAAACTAAAAATTATATATCATGTGTGGAAGAGCATGGATGACATTTAGTGGATCAAGGGCCAAATTCACAAAATGGGTTCATGCTCATAGAAATGAGACCATATTGTCACCCCATGAAAAAAATAACAATCTTGTATGATGTGGTTGGAGTTGTTGCTAGACTACTTAACCTAGTCTACTTTGCATGTTTTCGTAGGAATGAAAAAATAAACAAGACCAGGTCACATGCTATAATTTTGCCGCAATTGAAGGGCCAAGTTGTCCATGACATTGAATGTCTACAAAACAGTTTTCTCAAACATATATTTTAGTGCAAACCACAGACTTGTATTGCACATGGTTTGATTTTTCCAAACTTGCCATAATCAAGTTACAACTAAGCCATGATAGGCAAACCATTAGCCATTGTTGAACAATAAAATTATGTGTCAATTAAAACCCCATCTGAAACACAATTAGTTAATCTCACAATAATTGCCTACAAATTTACGTTTTTAACCTGTGAACTGAATATCATCCATCAAATCTACCAACATATCTGCAAATATTTGTCTTGCTTATCAAACAACCAGTTGCTAAACATAAAGATGATATGATTTCGGATATTGAATGGATTTTTAGATCAAAAATTTTACAAATCCATAAGTATGTACAAGAAGCCATTCTCACTGTCTTGAAAGCTTTTCCAAGAATCATTCCCTGCAAGTCACCTTTAAAACTTGTGCAGGAAGGCCATTGATGGCCACAATGACATACAATCCTATGGTTGTAGATTCTAGACTTTACACATGATTTTAAAATCAGACCTCACCATATCATTGTAAAAATATAGTCAAATAAAATCCAACATTGATTGCAACTGTAGAGCAACTTTCCAGTAGAACTTTCCCTTAAAAATTTACAATCAATCCACCACCATTTTATAAAATACAAAGGCTTAGCTGGAATCTATTGAGTCAATGAGCAGACAGTCGAAATAATGATAAACATGCCAAAAACAATAGAACTTGGGTATTTGTCCATGCCTATCCACATCATTCCAAATCATTTTATGAACTATCCATTGCCCTCATGTCCCTTGGTTTCTACATTAGAAATGTATTGAGGTTCCATTTCGATCCGACCAATATCCATCTTTAAATATGGAAGTGGTTGGATACTCAGTTTCTTAGGAGCCGAAAATGAATAAGGAGACCTTTACAAACCTCACGAAAGACTTTTATTGGAGTGTGGATTGTCGACTTTGAAGGTCTAAATTGAATGCATATGATATACCCAACTACCAATTTACACCAAAATTTTACCAGTCTTGGTCCATGAATACCCACTACATGAATTAAGTGAGATAAAGAGGCCCTACTAGGAAATTGACCCAGCTTAGAATCTCATCCCATCATACCCACAAAAGAACAAGGGAGAAATTCATCACACCCATGAAAAAAATTATTTGTAGAAAATTTATGGAAGCTTCCAAGGCTAAAACAAGATAAATTTATTGACCTGATAACAATTCTAAGATCCAAAAGAAAATATGCCAGAGAGAATAAAACAAAGGGTAATAGAGCAATATTGTAAGTTGAAATAACAAAACAAAGGCTAGATTAAATTGTAAAGATATTATTACCACCTGGTGGAAACCTCTTCATGGAAATTCTCGATCCAAAAGAAAATATGCCAGAGAGAATAAAACAAAGGGTAATAGAGCAATATTGTAAGTTGAAATAACAAAACAAAGGCTAGATTAAATTGTAAAGATATTATTACCACCTGCTGGAAACCTCTTCATGGAAATTCTCTTAGCCACAACTTTAGCAATTTCGCTGTAACAAAAGTGATGCAGGCACTTTAACAATTGGAAAACCATAAGAAGATTTGAACATCATAAGACGTCGTATCTCTGAATACAATGTGAGTCTGATATTACATTTGCATTTACATCTATTAAATGAAGTGATGTTCAGTCTAGAGACATAAAAGGCGCACAGAAAATTGCGGATGAGCTACAGGTTTCTTACGAAAAACAAGAACCAAATCAGACTCCACTAAATCAAAATAGAAAACAAGAATCAGAGCCAACATACAACAAAAACAACTAAAATTCCGTGGTAGTCAAATTAATGTGTCGATACTGTAGTGCTAGCTCTTCACTTGGCGTAACATAGAAGCCAAATTAATTGTGCACAAGGCTAGAGAGCCTTTTGGAAACAATCGATAGTACATCGCCTAAGGCATATTAAATGTGTTGCAGTGTCAAAAGCTTTGGATAACTAAAAGATTCGGGAAACTACTTATGTCAGAAAATAATTATCTAAAGTCTAAATTTTTTAGAATATTTTTTATTTTGTAATTTATAGTAATAGGTTCAATGATAAAAAAATGTCACATCCAGAGTCATTGTCTAATAAATGTTGAACTAAAACGCAATAAAAAATATTCAAAAATAATGTTATTTCTAATGACTATGTAAAATATGAAGTTTGGTGATTTTCACTGTCAAATTAATATAAAATAGTGGAACATATAGTTTTTGCCGTAGGCAGGGACTAATAATATGACAAGTTGTTTTGAGTTATATTATTTTCTGAATTTTTGTCCTCTTAGTTGGCCTCTGTGCAATTTGCAGATTTTGTTGTTCTTGAGTTAGATTCTTTGTAGGATCTTGTATCTTATTACTTTGATCATATCAGCTTGTGATTGCGTCCCTTTGAGAAAGCAACACAACAAATCCTAGGCAATTGTTAATTTACAAAATCTTGTTTGCTGCTCATGTGATCCTGTCAACTTGTGATCAACTTCCATGATGCTAACGCACAAAATATGTTGTTCCTTGTCTAGAATGTCGAGCCTCTCGGTTCAGGTGGTTGTAAGGATACCATTAACCACTTTCATCTATTCCTCATGCATTTAGCAAGAGGAAAACAAAAGGATCGCAAGGAAAACAGATGAAACGATTCAAATATCTCTGAATTTTTTTAATAAACATTACCAATTTTATGATTAAAAGATGCATCCAAGTTAATTCTTTAAATCTTAATCATTCATCTATGAGCACGAAGCATATTTGAGTATCTTTCAAATGTCTATTCATTTATAAAAAAATAGAAAAATGTGGCACCCCTTACCCAAATTCCAATTTTGAATATCATGCCATGTTTAGAGAGACATCCTAAAAATCTGCAATGTTGTTTTGTCTCTTTTTGTTATGTGCTTTGATTAATGTTTTTGTGATGCACAAGTATTTGTTTTAGTTGTCCACCTTAAATATATTAAAAAAATCTAATAACAATGATTTGATTGTAACAATTGTGCCCCAATGAAATATGCCCCTTGACCTCCTAGTTATCTCAATGGGAGTAGCTATTCGATTCAATTTGATTGTAACAACGGTGTCCCAATGAGGTATGCCCCTTGACCTCCTAGTTAGCTCAATGAGAGTAGCTATTTGATTTAATGGGAGTAGTTATTCTATCTTTTAGTTATATTAGCAATTGAGAAATATGGATTGACCGAAGTAAGAGTACAACTTATTGTAACAAGTCATAAGGAAGAGGCATATAGAGTTAAGCAAGTCTACTTTGTGAAGTTGGCTAGGGAATTTTATTGGGATTAAGTTGAAGTTGGTTGGGGAAATTTATTGGGAACGCAAGTAGAACATAGATGAGTTTTTGTTTATAGATAGGATATATTGAATCCTATCTTGACAACCTCGTATTTAGGAAACTAATTAGGGGTTTCTATTTTCTACCCACCCCATTTATGTTATTCTTGGTTCCCACCTAATGCACATAACTCATGATAAGAGGAAATAAGGGCTTTTCCCAAGCGACATTGGTAATGTTATAGTTGTTATAGTCTCACAATGTCTTGGGAAAGGAGGATGTGGACATGGAGTGGGAAACGAGTACAATTCTCTATTTTTTTGGGTTGATCATGGTGGAATGGGGAGGGTGTTGTTCCATGAGGGAGCTGAGTAGTGAACAATAAGCCACAATTAACTAGGAAAACATAGGCAAAATTTGTTTTATCATGTAGGTATTTTAATAAACAATAGAATGGATTGAAAATAGTCCATTATTATTATGCCAAAGCTAGAGATAATTATAAGTTGTGAAAATGTTGTGAGCCAAGTTAAATTCAAAGACTCAAGTAATTTGTAAAACCTATTGCTCTCAACAAATCAACGATTGTGGTCTTCTCTTATCCACATGAAAATGACATCAAGAAAGGAATTAACAAAGTAGATGAAAACCAAGCAATAATTTAAATAAAGGAGTGGTGGGGTACCCATGTCTCTAAGCATGGATGTTGTATATAAAGAAGTATCAACTATTTATAATCAATTCTATTATGAAGTAATTAAATCTTGAGCTTTGAAATTATCATTGATAAATGAGTGGTGGGGTACCCATGTCTCTAAGAAGGGATATTCTATATGATGATGATTAACGTCCACTGAGACCAACTTTGGTCTATCGGACCTTAAGAAGGTTATTACTTGGTTTGGTTTAAACTTTTGTTCCTATGCTCAAAAAGCTTGGTAAGAAGCTTTCCAAGCTCACTATAGTTTTGGCAAGTTAGGAGGTTAGCAAGGTTTGTTTTGGAAAGCAGGGATATTCTATATAAAGAAGTATCAACTATTTATAATCAATTCTATTATAAAGTAATTAAATCTTGAGCTTTGCAAGTATCATTGATAAAGGAGTGGTGAGGTACCCATGTCTCTAAGCAAGGATGTTCTATATAAAGAAGTACCAACTATTTATAATCAATTCTATTATGAAGTAATTAAATCTTGAGTGTCAAATACCCCAAAAATAGAGTTAGTATTTGAGGTATTTGAAATTTTAAAAACAAAATAAAAGATATTAACTTAAACTTTAACGATCTCCATAAATGGAATTCATTTATAGAAGAACCCAAAAGTTCGACAACCTTTCCTTAAGAATAACAATTGGTTAAAACGAAATATTCAACATGGATAATCATTTATCTTTAATAATAACAACTTCATGAAATTCTTACCCCTTCTTAGTAACTTAAATGTGCTCGAATTAGACAATGAATACATCTATATGGTCGTCACACTAACACATACAAAATATCTTGAACCAAAGAAACACCTGACAAAAGTACACTTACATGTTGACATAAACAATAAGGCCATCATCACGACACATATAAGAGAGACCATATATACGTGGTTCACCCAAACTATGGGCTACGTCCACAAAAGGAAGGCACATTTTTCATTAATCAAAATAGGGAATTACATTCTTGCAACACCATTGTTGCCATATCCACTTTCCACTTTTTAAAACCTCTCTCATAGAGAGCCGTGTTGACAAAGAAGATTAGTCTTAAAACTGAATTACAAGACTTATCTCAGGTAAACAATAACTAGCAAAGTTATCTTTCCCAAACACCTAATACTAAAAGAGATCAATTAGGGGGATCTACCCTCTTGATATTCTATCTTGTATTAATTACTCCTTAAGATTTCAGAATACACACACATTTATATATATTCAACTAAAGTTTAAAGAAAAAGGAAACATACATAGTTTACTAGAAGGAAAAATCCAGGTATTACGAAAAGGCTTTGCCTCTCCTCTTATTATCATGAAATAATAAGAGGTTAAGAATTCGGTCAACAATAGAAGGCATTGATTGCTTCCTTTATGACAAGAGGAAGAATACTATCAAGATCTTATGTAACGTTTTCCCTGATATAAACCTGTTTAAAACAAAACTCCCTAAGATTCTCTTATAAGAGAACAATGTAAAGGTACTATCACTACCCATGACCACCAATGCACCATCGCTTTCCGAAGTGGTTCTAGCCACTCTAATACACGTAAATCGCGGGATACCGAAATCAAAACTACAAAACATAATAGTATATCTCGTATAAGTATAAAGGTGTCTGACTAGCACAAGGGTTGTTTTGTGTAGTCTTGACGGGGCAGCGTAGACTGTATTAATACAGAAATTAACTGAGACGGATCTTATACCATAAAACCATTCTATGCAAGGATAAAAAATGATGCTTTGTTTAAGCAGCGATAAAAAACCTAGTATCCTAAAATTCCTAAATAAATAAAATACTACCCAACTCATAGTCCAAGCTCTTCAAAGAAGAAAACAGTAGGCGTGGACCGATTTTTCGACGGGGAGATCGTCCAGTTTCTCCTTCGATACTCAGGGAAATTACACACAACATCCATTCGAATGCTAAGGATCGGATTATTCACAGGGAAAAGCTCTGCTCTATAGACCTTGGATGCAAACAGTTTTGCAAGAAGGTAACTCTGTCAACTAGGGTGCAGAGGTTTCATCGCCCAGATTTCACAAAGAAAAACCTTACCATCAAGGAGTATACTACACAGGCAATGATTGCATTTTACAAACAGATTTGGTTCACTGCCCAAGCGTATATGTATATATCTCTATGAATACACGGTGGTTTTCTTTTCTGCATACGTGGAAAACCTAAGCCTAAGAAAATAAATCATAAGCATATCAAATAACTGCGATCGACAGTGTCAAAACTCTGTCCGAGTTAACTCTACTCATCTTTGCAGGAAGTCGATCTATACAACGTTACAGGAAAACTTTATAAAAAGTCCAAGCTCTACGAACTCGGTCCAAAGTAGAAAATCAATACAAATATACAACGATTTCAACAATCAACCAACAGAAATAAACGACGATCTGGGTTACCCCTGAGCCAATCCATAACATACAACAATCATAAAGAACATCCGTCCACCAAGCATATGGAAAAGACATTCAAGAGTGATCGAAACATGGGATCGGGCTCCTTAGAAGTCGTCCCTTCCCACACAAAATCGAGAAGGACCAAGCCTCCCCCCCCTCCAAACGCAAACATAATCCTTTATTATATAAGCATTACGTTTTCTCCTTCTCCTCGGAGAGTTCGCCTCGGTTTAGAGGAAATTCCCCGCCAAGTATCGTTCTAAATGAAATTAAAGGAAGGCTTGTTAGGTGGTAGCCAGGTGTAAGAAAATCACGCCAGCCAAACTATCCGCTAAGTAATCACTTGACTTTACTGTGATCTTTTAGATCCCAAGGTTTTTAAAACTATTTTACCTTTATATATAATTAAATTCACTGTATTGCAATCTTGTGATTACTCCACTTTCCATATAATACGACTATATTATATGTCATATATATATACAAATATATATATAAAAGTATCTCAAGTACTTTGCAAATCCACTAAAATATCCATATAATAATTTACATATGTATTTTGTTCATATATACCAAAAACATGCATTTCCTTAATTAAAACTATGGTATTGTGTTATATGTGATAATACAAATATATCATGTTCCCAATAAAAAATTTATCGCTTTACTAAATACTTTTAAAATATATATATATATATATATTCCACCCTATACCTCGTCAAAAATGCATAAGAGGCTTCTCATTTATTATTTTAAGATACTAATATAATACTTTTCATTTAATCCTACTATTTCCTTATTCACAAATATATATATAAAAGTATCTCAAGTACTTTGCAAATCCACTAAAATATCCATATAATAATTTACATATGTATTTTGTTCATATATGCCAAAAACATGCATTTCCTTAATTAAAACTATGGTATTGTGTTATATGTATTAATACGATAATATCATGTTTTCAATAACAAATTGATTAACAGAAGCAATATTCCTCGGGAATGTTGGCTAAATAGCAAGGATCTTAATCTCCCCCCTCGTTGGCATGCAGACTGGGACACCTTCACTACCAGCCTGGCTAGTGCAGGGATCAGGCCCAACCTCACTCTAGACACATTGATTTGGGATGGCCCTGGATCGAAAGGAGTAATGTCTGTGTCTAATGTTTATCAACTGCTGGTAACTAATGCTACGAACCCCCCAACCCCCCGCTGGTGGTACAAACCGTTGTGGAGTTGGAATATACCTCTGAAATTACGCTGCTTTCTTTGGCTTTGTTTTCAAAACAGGATCCTCCTTTGGCCTAACATCCAGAAAAGGGGCATCGCTGGCCCAGGTTTTTGTTCTCTATGTAGATCGGTTGGCGAGGAGTTTAACCATATCTTCTTACATTGCAGCTTCGTCAAAGAGGTTTGGCAGACCATTAGAGGTTGGATTTCTCTTCCAGCGGAGTGGAAGGGTTCTGACTTGGTTGAATGCGCATGTCATTGGTTTGCTCTGTTTGGCAACAAGAATACCCTTCCTCTCTTTTTGATTGACGCTATTTGGAAAGCTCGTAATGCATGTATTTTTAAAGATTCAGTGCCGTCGTTATATGCTACAGCTATTAAAATCACTTCACAATGGAAGAGCTATCCTACATCGAGCCAAAGGCCCAAGGTGCGTCGTATCCTTATCCCCACGCTGAATGAAGACTCTATTCATGGATTCTTTAATGGGGCATCTCAGAGGGATATCTGCGGAGCTGGGATTGTGATCTATATTCATCACAACCACTACATCAACATACAAGTCGCCATTGGAGCAGGCGGCGGCCTCAAAGCTGAGCTACTGGCTCTACGTTGTTTACTCTGGTTTTCTTTTCGAAGATGCTTTTCCTCCTTAAACATCTATGGAGACTCTCAGATAGTGGTTAATTGGTTCAACAGAAGATATAAGATCAAAGCGTTGCTTCTAGACCCTTGGATGGATGAAGTGAATCACCTCAGAGTTTCCTTTGACTGGATTCGTTGCCATCATGTTTACCGCGAAGCTAACAAGGAGGGCCGACCACCTTTCCAAACTGGCGCTGGGGCCGATGGACGGTATGTTACATTTTAGGGAAGTGGTGGGTGAAATCACTGTTGATCAGGAGAGCATCCAAACTTTCTGAATTGACAGCCTGCTTTTTGATCTCATGGCTTTTTTAGTTGTTGTTTTTTCTCTCTTATCGGCGCACAGACTTTGCTCTTTTGACTGTTTTATGATCTTTGCATTAGGCTTTACGATCTCTGCTCTCGATATCCAGGTTTTGATAAGTTTTAATAGCCTTTAAAGTAACTACGATAGCACTGGACCTTCAAGTTTTGATTAGCTTTTATAGTCTTCGCAACTATTCTGTATTGTTGAACAAACGTCTCTCTGATGTAACTCTGTTATATTTAATAACCAAGTTGCATATTTTTCCTCAGGGAAAAAAAAATTGATCGCTTTACTAAATACTTTATATATATATATATATATATTCCACTACGTCGTAAAAAATGCATAAGAGGCTTCTCATTTATTATTTTAAGATACTAATATAATACTTTTCATTTAATCCTTGTATTTCTTTATTCATGGCATTTATTGGTTCATCCCAATAATGCCATAACGATGAAGATACTAATGTTAATTAGTATCATTAATTCTTATTAACAAATGGTATTAACTTGATATACTCTAGTGAAAGAAGAACCTTATGGTAGGTTATGTAATTGCTTGAAATAATACTATTTATAATAGTCATTTAGACATTATCTAAGATAGCATATTAGTGTATAGGTTCTCGTTTTGAAATTAAAGACCACATGAGTTTACTTATTTGACCATAACCACTCTACTTAAGGATAACCTCCATTTGGATGGCACCCTAAACTTTTTAGGTAATTTAGGTAAAACAGTTTATCTTCTTCCTGTTCCCATGGTATTGTGACGATACCTGTTGTTATAATTGAACTCTCATGGCTTCTCTGCCATCTTACCTCTCCCCTTAGTGGATTTAGTGGTCCGTCGTTTAGTCACGTCCGTCTTTAGTCTCTTAGATTCACAAAAACCTTTACATCTTGAGAAACAATACTTTCAAGGTCCACTGGTGGGGCCTTGGCATTGAGCTCCTCACCACGCTAGATACACAGCTACAATTTATATTTTACAAAAATAATAATAATATATAAGAAGAAGAATGTTACATTGAGCTTTGCAAGTATCATTAATGTATATACAACATCAACCATCCTTTGATTTTAAGAAGTTGGTAATTATTTTGTTAGGGTTTTTGAAAGTAAAAAAATGGACATGTGCACAACTTGATATACATACGGTGCCATAAAATTGATTATTGTATGAAATGATCTATAAATGTTAAAGTATTTAAAATGAAATTGTTATTTATTTAAATTTAAATTTTTATATAATAGATATAGATATTATTTATTGATTTGAAAAAAAATTTAATTTTTTATGTCAATAATTATTAATTACCATTAAAAAAATTAAATCTTATTATTAATTTTTAAATAAATTATAAATAAAAAACTAATTTTATTTTATAAACATTCATTTTTTTTTAAAATAAAACATGAGAAAATGTTATCCCTAAAAACAAACTCAGTCCTTCCTTTGGAAATATTATAAATTCGGTCGGTTATAAAAGGAAATATTATAAATTCGGTCGGTTATAAACCATGCATAAAATGAAATGAATGTTTTGTAATGTTTTAAGATATTTAAGTTTAACATGGTTTTTAATTTTTTACTAATTTTAACATTTTTCTTAGTTTTTTATATATAAAATTATTTAGTGAGATAATATTTTACGAATGTCGAAGTTGCAATTAATTATTTATATATATATATTTATTTAATGAGATAATTATATGGATAAGTGTTTATATTTTAGAATTTAGGATGAAGTAATAAGTAGTTTTTCTTAGATTGTAGAAAGATGAGACAAATGTACTATCCACATGAATTTTATAAATTTTGTTCCAAATTATATATATACACAAAATAACAAATAGTTAAATAACTATGCTAATATCTTATGAAGATGAAAATCACAATTAATCATAATATTTAATTATGGATTAACCTTTTGTATTAACATATTTGTCGAAGCTATTACCTCCTTAACATACCAACACCTTGCGACCACGAAAAATACATGAAAATATGAATTAGAATAGCTTATCCAAATCTCACCATCCTTCCAAAGTGAATCCATTCGATATACATTACATCATAATGGAAATTTCTCAAATAATCACAATAAAGCTTTTTCATTTATTTCATTCTTTTACAGTATTAAGATTCAAGTTACGGTCACCTATGCTTAAACGCCCATGCCCTAAACCAATTACCGGGAACTCGTCAACATTGAAACGAC
The DNA here is from genome assembly GCA_027924585.1 of Larix kaempferi. NCBI lineage: Eukaryota > Viridiplantae > Streptophyta > Pinopsida > Pinales > Pinaceae > Larix > Larix kaempferi. The sequence continues at coordinate 15,278,309 of BSBM01001346.1, forward strand.
GCGCCGGCATCTTACAATATGATCGGCACGTGTCAACATCTAAAAGGCGAGTTGGCTTCTGACAACATGACCGCCAATTTCCATTGATGGAGCCGTCCTTGTCTGACAGAGGACAGGTTGGCCCGTTTGGTACACGAGACTCGCCGGCAAAACAGCTACGGCTTTAAAGGCACGCATGACATCGAGCATGCGAAATAGCTACGGCTTTAAAGGCACGCATTAAATGTTTTAAATGGATAACCCGAAGTGCCGTATTTTCATAAAACCCAACTCTTTTTTGGTTTGGCATTTTCAATATGTTTGATCTCTATAAAACTCTCACCAATTCGCTTTTGTTGGTCGGCATTTTCAATATGTGAAAACTCTCACTGCTTGCATTCCACTTCTTAAGTACATGGCTCCATTTCGGTTTTAACCTGACACTTTGGGGTTGCAGGTAACGTGCCTTTAAATTTTTTATTTGGGTTTTTATGTGCAGAACAAATTGGCATTTTTTTTATTTGGTTTCTAGGTACTAAAGAATTATTCTCCTTGTCCAGCTGGTGGAGGCAAAGATGCCGGAAAATGGTATGTCTGTCTGCATATCTAGTTATTTTATGTTTATTTTTCGTATTAGAACACAACTGATGTTGCTGTATTTGTTTTTACCTGTGTTTGAAAAAATATGATCGATCCCTGTTGTTAGATTTATAGAAAAATACAAAGAAACACTCTGCAAATTTTGATTGCACATTCCGATTCAGCAACCTCGAAAACCTTTAATGCAGTCGTGCAATCTATGTATCTCATACCAGCAGTTTTAGTAAAAAACTTACTCTAGTGGATATTCTATCCAAATTTCTCTCTCTTTTGCTTCCGGTTTCATCCGAATTTCTGCCAAAAAGTGTTACTTTTACCTCTGTTTGCTCCTCGATTTGGTTGAACCCAAAAAGCCCAAAATTTTGGCCTTCTATACTACCGCCATCTAAATTTGTATTTCTTACAGGAAAATGGTCATTCTTTCAAAAACGGTAGGAGAGTCACATACCAGGTTTAATATGAATGTGTTATAAATTGCCCGTGGCATATCTTAGCTTTCATTAATTCCCCATATTGATGCATACCTTATTGAAAACCAGTCATTTATGGAATCCTCGTGGCATATTTATGGAGTGCTGTTAGTCCCAGCAGGAATGACTGCTCACGGCAGAGACTCTTGCCAGTCCCTGCCTATTGCAAGACTATTGTCTCAACTTTTCCTGAGAGTCTGTATGAATGCATTGATTGTATATAAGACTGCATTGATTTTATGTAAAGAATAGCACATCTACGTTAGTAGTGGATGGATGTATAAATACAAGCTTCGGATTTAATCAGAAGTATGATTTTCAACGAAGTTTCATTTCATTAGAAAAATCTTCAGGACACTATTACAACGTCGAGTGGCATTAAGCCAGCTTATCAGTGCAGTAATCACGAGGGTTAAACCCCGAGCCATCGCAGGTAGTTACAAAACTGAAGAATGGACCTAGAGGAAGCTCTTCCAAAACCCCAACCCTTGACTGGGCAAGCAAGGAACCCAAAGTCGGGTCCCTTCTACGCTTGGTCGGGTCTGCTTCCCAAGCGACCTGTAATGAAAGGAATAACCCGTGTAAGTTCTAGTTCTATGGCAGTGTAAGTTTCAGTTCTATGAGGACTTCACCCTGAAACAAGTTCATCACAATTAATTAACGTAAAACAACAAACTGCCATTAATATTAAATAAAAATAGAGTTTTGAGTACAGAACATTGCCAATCGAATGGGGAAGGTTTTCAGTAGATGGGTTATCAGAGATGGGTTTGAGGGTCGATTCCAATCCACCTCAACTTTTTCTTGATTTAGGTGTTCCTAGTAACTCCCATTTTTCCACCATAAAAAAAGAGCCCATTGTTGATAGGTGGCGTTCATGACTGTCCATAACTCCACCATAAAAACGCCTGCCCATCCCCAGCAAAAGCGTCGGTGAGATTCCATAACCATTTGGAACAAGGTCTTGGTAATGACGGACAGTACTTTCCTTATTACATTTAAACACTATCTTGGTTTTAGTAATATTTGCTAATTATTAATTGTTGGATTAGTAAATGTGGATTAGTAGATGTGAGTAGGATAATCATTGGTGCTCTACAGCCTAGTATGGGAGAGATCCTCTATAGTTAGATATTTATATGATGGTTCACTTGTGTGATTGTGCAGATGTTGGTCCTGTACCACCGGTCGACCATGTGGTTCGTAGGGGACGGGCGATGGTGGTCATTCCACCTCCTGTAGCGGTACCGCCTCCTCATGCTCGAGGATTTGGGGCTCGTGGTCGAGGAGTTGGGCCTCGAGATGATGTCGTGGAGGGTGTCAGAGAGACACTAGACATGATCCTAGCAGGATTTCCAGAGGATGGGTGGAGGGATTTGGATCGGGACATTGTCGAGCGTTGTTTCAATGCGCCTCGTGAGTGGCACTCGATCTTGCTCAGAGCAGCAGTGTTGGCGGCTGAGTGGAGGTTTGGGGCTTGGCATGATCCAGCAGGGCCGGTGGAGGGGAGGATTCGTTTGCGAGATGATCCAGCGGGGCCGACGGAGAGGAGAGTTCGAGCTCGGCATGATGCGGTGGGGCCAGCGGAGGAGGCGCCAGAGGAGCCTGGAGACCGTGATGATTAGATGATCTTGTATCTGCCCTCAAATGCTGATGAGCATATGGGGAAGTACTTTTTTGTACGGTTGATGTATTTTTGTATATTGGGTGCTGAGGGCACCTATGACATGTTTGACTATATTATGATGTATATATATATATGATTTGGTATATAGTCGTGTATGCACATGGATGCATTTATTGTCTTTTTGCTTGCCCGTAGAGGCATGTTTGATTTTCTGTATGCCCGTGGAGGCACATGTTATGCATGTGGATGCAACATTTTGATTTTTGTATATGTCCGTGGAGACACATGTTATGCACGTGGATGCAACATTTTGATTTTTGTATATGTCCGTGGAGGCACATGTTATGCACGTGGATGCATTTTTGTAATTTGTATATATGCCCGTGGAGGCACATGTTATGCACGTGGATGCATTTTTGTTTAAGCCCGTGGAGGTACATTTGTGTTTACTATATGGTTTGATTGGTGTGCCAGTCAAGAATGTTGTTGGCCATATGGTCTGCTACACTGTTAAGATTCTTTGGGACATGTGTGAATGAAATGGATTCAAACTGTCGAACCATTTGTTTAGTGCGCAAAAATTTTCTGAAAAGACAGGGATCGCATACTTGGTAATCATTGTTGAGCTGGGAAACAAGGAGTTGTGAGTCCAAGAAAACGTTAAGGTGACATATGCTCATTTGGAGAGCTGCGACCAGGGGACCGGTCACGACATCGTATTCAGCTTGGTTGTTGGTGGCGGCACCTACACACATTCCGTCGATGTGGATCAACTCATGTGAAGGAGAATATATTACCCAAGCTGTGGAGGCCAGATTGGGGGACCAACAGCTTGCACCATTAGCGAAACCGACGTAGCAGAGTGGAACAGGATCCATTTGTGGTCATGCAGAGAAAACAAATATTTAGGTTTTTTTTTTTTTTGTGAAAAACAAAATAAGACTGTACAATAATGGACGGTGGTGTCCATCAGATTTGCTATGGGTAAAATCTCTTGAGGTACAATCCGTTGCGTGGGTTGCGTAGGGGGTTGCCTTTTGAATCGGTCAGAATGTATGCCCCCTGTCCGAGGCAAGTGTGAATAATGTATGGGCCTTGCCACATGGACACAAACTTTCCTTTCCCGGTTTTGTCATGAGCTTGATCATAGGCGAGGACAAGGTCCCCTTCAGTAAAAGTTGTTCTTGGGTGGACATGTTTGTCGTAACTCAGTTTGGATCGGTTCTTGGTTGCTTCCATGGTTTGAAGGGCTATGTGCTGATCTTCATCGGCTTGCTCCATAAAATAACGTTAGTAACAAAATAATAAAAAAAATTCATGTCGGATCATAAAATAAAAAGTTATGGAAAATATTTTTAAAAAAATTCCATGTTGGTTCATAAAATAAAATATTATGAAAAGTAATTAAAAAATAGATGTTCGTTTATAAAATAAAAACTTAAAACTTAAACCCGGATTTATCAATCAAGAAAGATCAAATTTCTTGAGTTTAAATTTAAAAAAAGAAATACACCTCAAGCAATTGGATCCCTTTCGGTGCTTGATAGATACGAGTTTAAGATGGATCTATGCTGGTGGTGCTTGATAGATACGAGTTTAAGATGGATCTATGTTGGTGTATTAGTAAATGTGAGTAAGATAATCATGTATTAGTAAATGTGAGAAAGATAATTATATAATAAAAAATATCAACTATTTTTAAAAATGTAGTTATGTTAGTTGATTCGTATAGAGATTGATTGATAAATGCAAAAAAGATAATTAGTACAATAAAAAAATCAACAATAAATAAGTATTAGTGAATTATTATTATTTTTAAATGATGGTTCATCGTTTGTTAGAGGGCTACATCCATCGGGAGAAATAAATTTATAAATAAATTTATATGTTTATAACTATAAATATTAATGATTGTTTGACTTTATATTTATTATATTTATAACTATAAATTTTAATGATTGATTGACTTTTTTTACTATGGTTGACCACTTTTTGAAATGTATAACTAGCACAAAGACGTTACTTGTGGTTAGTGAACACGTATACTTTACAAGTTAAGTGAACAAGTTTTCTGTTACTTGTTCTCTACTTGTTCTCCATCCATGCTTAGTTGTATTACTATTGTTTATGCCTTAGCTTTTTTCACAGAGAAAAAACTATACTTGTTATTCATTATCGAATCAAAGTATACATAGATTTTCCAGAAATTGATTTTTTTAGTATCATTTTTAAAATACTCACAGACCTTCTACAAAATGACATTTCAGTAAGAAATTCCAAATTTTACACACTGAACATTGTGCCCACTTAATCAGTCTGATAGCATTGATAAACTGCACCAGGATGGACTAGTTCCAAAATGGATGACAAATAACAAGTTAAGTGAACAAGTTATATGTTACTTGTCCTCTACTTGTTCTCCAACCATGCCTAGTTGTATTACTATTGTTTATGCCTTAGCTTTTTTCACAGAGAAAAAACTATACTTGTTATTCATTATCAAATCAAAGTATACATAGATTTTCCAGAAATTGACTTTTTAGTATCATTTTTTAAATACTCACAGACCTTCTACAAAATGACATTTCAACAAGAAATTCCAGATTTTACACACTGAACATTGTGACCACTTAATCACTTTGATAGCATTGATAATCTGCACCAGTATGGACTACTTCCAAAAGGGATGACAAATAACAAATAGTACCTAGTTTCCTGTCCCATACTGGACAATAAGACTACAAAGGAGAAACAACTAAAGGAACAGGTTGCCCCACTTTGACAGAGAGGGTGTATGCCTAATCGAATGGAAAGCACACCCACTGAACCTACTGATAAAAAAAGTGAAAGTGATCCTTGTGAAATTGAAAGACAATCACACTAGACTTCAAAAAACTGTTTTGGACAGGAGGACCTTTTATTCCCTGAAAACGTGATGATACCTTGAAAGGATGCTCGAAGTCTTCGAATTCGGAGTTGTCACCAGTCCAGGAGGATCACCTACTAAATACACTTGCTTTTTGTCCACTCTAGAATTATCTTTGGTCTCCCACAATCTGTAAAGAAGTAATATTTTCTGTTGGGCAAAGAAAGATACTATCCCAATAAGAGTTGTTGTGTGTATCCCCACGAGAAGTCAAACTGAACTGTACAGAGCCCTGTGAGCGGTGCAACCAAGAAATCAAATCGCAGTGAAAATTAATATAAGTCCAGAGTGCCCTCCCACAACATTCTGTTTAACCCCTTCTGGACTGTGTAAGAATGCCTCTTTTGACAACCTGTCTGCCTCGTTGTAATTCCTTGTGACGTGGATATAGTTTATCCTCTGGAATAGTGCCTGTAGTCCTCTGATGTGGGCTTTCTATCCCTCCAAAATTGTTACTCCGATATCTGTCTTTAACTGTGCCCAGTCCAATATAACCAACGAATCACCCACCACTGTCAGGTCCCTTATCTGCTCTGCATTCGCAAATAGTAAGAGCGATGCTCCATGACTCCAGTGCCTGTAGTACAATTGCTGCTCTATAACCATACAATCTTCAAATATAATTCTGTTCCTGTGAATCCAGATGAACCACATAACAAACACCGGTAAAGCCTCCCATTTGTCCCCATAAACTCGCCATCTCAACTTTAAACTGGCAAAGATGATCAATTTTAATTTATTAAGACTATAAAGATGGTGTTAAAAGTGTTTTGAATTGAAATTTAATTGTTTGAATGATAATTTTTTATTAATAGTAATACGAATTATTAAATCGTTTGATGGGTATTAGTTCCACTACGAAGATTTGAGCATTATGTAGGGTCTTGGGGCCCTAGACATGGTTGAGGAGGAAACTTTACCTTAAGTCTTATAGGAATCTTCTAAACATATATGGCCAATAAAATCACCTCAAACCACTATACATATATTTGTGAGGGTATTCTTAGCCTATGTGTGGATATCAATACTATTATGAAATTTTGATAAGTATATATGGGACTAGGAGTCATTTACACGGTTAATAGAAGAAACCAAGACTTAGACACTAAATGATGTTTTGAGGGATTCAATGCTAATAGAGATGTAGACACCTCCAATCACAAGACATGACTTCTCAAGGGGATCCTTAGCCTTAGAGTAGGGATGTGGGTGGAATTTGCAAGGTTTTAAGGACTAGGTATGGGTCTTGGGGCCCTAGACATGGACATGGGTGGAAACTTGAACTTTAGATCCTAAAGGAACTATCTAGGAATTTATGGTCAAGAAAGGCACTTTAAATGACTATACAAGACCATTTGAGGGTCTCCTTGATGTATTAGGTGAGATACCAATTCCATTATGAGGAATTGAGCAATAGACGTGGGTCTTGATGCCTTAGACATGGTCAATGGAGGAAACTTAGGTCTTAGTGGGGATATTAATTACATTAGAAGGCTTTGAATAGTATATATGAGTCTCAGGATTATGAACATGGTCTATAAATAAAATATTGGCTTTACAATCTAAAATAAACTTTTATGCATAGAGGGCCAAGAACACCACCTCAAACCACCACAAAGGACCTCTGAAAGATACCCTTCACCTAATAGTGGGATGTTGTTGACATTAAGAAGTTGTTCAACATTATGTATGGGTCTTGGAGTTGAGAGTGAGGATGGGGGAGAAAGCTTAAAACTTAGGCCATGAAGGAAGCTTATAGTTATCTGAGGCTTAGAGCAACAACTCAAGCTACAACATAGCACCTCTCAAGGGTATTATTTTCTTTTAAGTGGCACTAAGGGAGCCATTGGAATATTTTGGGTAGTATGTATGGATTTCAAGGAATTTGACATGGTTTGGGGAGTATATGTGGGGATATTACTACAGATAAATATTATAGGTACTGATGGCCATCAATAATACTTCAAACCACCACCTAATACTTCTTAAGGTTAACCTTGCCTTCAAGTGGTGATACAAGTGCCATTACAACATTTTGGATACTAGGTATCTGTCTCTATGCCTTGAACATAATTGAGGAAGGAAAGCTAGGTCTTATTTCGTAAAGTTATATGCATTTAAGTTAAAGAACAATGTCTTGATCAACCACACGTTAACCTGTCAAGAATATACTTGGCCCAAGTATGTGTCTTGAGGCCTTGGACATGGTTGGTACACAATGCCTGATCCTAATCCACTAAATGCATATTAATGGAATATAGTCCTAAGAATGATTCCTTGAGCTAAAACACATGACCTTTTAAGGGGATATTTGACCTCAAAATGGTGATGTGGACACCATTATGAATTTTTGAGGACAAGGTATTGTTCAGGAGGCCTTGAACATGGTGGATGGAGGAAACCTAGGCCCTAGGCTCTAAAGGGCTATTTTGTGCTTCTAATGCTAATAACAATGTTTTGAACAAATGTAAATGGCCTCTCAAGGGGACCCTTCACCTTCTATAGAGCATATTGGAACCGTTGTGGTATTTTGAAAACTATGTGTAAGTATTGAGGCCTAAACCAAGATAGAGTGATGAAACATTAGCCTTGGTCCTAAAATGTAGCCTTTGAAACTCAAGGGCCATGAATAAACCCTTAACCTACCATACATGGCCTCTATGTAGGATATTTGTCCTTTAAGTTGTAATATGGCACCATTAGAAGGTTTTTAGCACCATGGATGGGTTGTGGGAACATAGACATGGATAGGAGAGAAACCTAAGCCTCAGTACCTAAAACAATTTTTAAGTAGCGTACTTCAAGAACAACACCTTGAACCATTGCACTCGATGGGTTGTGGGAACATAGACATGGATAAGAGAGGAACCTAAGCCTTAGTATCTAAAACAATATTTTAAGTAGCGTACTTCAAGAACAACACCTTGAACCATTGCACTCGATCTCATGAGAGTATGGTTTTCCTCAAAGTTGGGATATGGGTAGGTAGGGCCAACAACATCACGTTGAAACATCACAAATGATCTCTCGAGGGTTTCCTTGGCCAACAAGTGGAGATATGGGCACCATTAGGAGTTTTTGAGCACTAGGTTTAGGTGTTGAGGTATTGACCATGGTTGGTGTAGGAAGCTCATGCATTGGGATATATAGGAAACTTTTACGCCTAAAGGTCTAACAATGATGTCTCCAACCACCAAAGCTAACCTCTTGAGGGGATATTTGTCCTTATAGTTGAAATATGGGCACTGTTAAGAAGTTTTTGAGCATTAGGTATGGGTCTTGGGGACTTAGACATGGTTAAGGAATGAAAACTGAGCCTTAGGACCTAAACGAAGCTTCTAGATATATCTAGCCAAGAATGATATATTGAACAATTGCAAATAGACCTTTCCATGGTAACTTTGGCCTCTAAGTGGGGTTTTTTTGTGTCCACGAAGATAATTTTAAGACTAATTATAGGTGTCAACACCTTGGACATGGTTGGGGAGAAAAGAGTGGGACTTAGGTCCTAAAGGAAATTATATGTTGCAAGAAACAGTGAGCACACAAATGTATGGAGGGAGGACTATCAAAGGCATCGTGATGTTGAACAAAGATGTTGTTTATCACATGTATCTCAAGGTGATCATAATTCATCTTCATACTCAGCAACAAGGATTTAAAAAAAAAAGGATTGGCCTTTAACTATTAGTTTAAAATATTTTAGGGATAGAGTAGCAAGGGCATGTACATATAACGATGAAAGGGCTACTACATATGCATTGGACATTCTAAAGGGGCTAGAAGAGAATAAGGTGACACATTACAAGGGTATGTGGTGCAAGGGTCGTCATTACTATGTTTGAAAGGTAGATGAAAGTTGACAAACATTTGATTGTACTTGCATTGCTGCATATCTTACAGTAGATTGTCAGTCACATGTTCATGATGGAAACTTAAAAATAGACACCTTGCCATACTATGGATTAGTTGAAGATATCTTAGAGCTTAACTTCAGATCCTGCAAGGTGGTACTATTTAATGTTGAGTGATTTAGAAATATTATGGTTAGATATCATCCAACAACATATATGCGTGAGAATGGATTTTGCATCATCAACCATACTAGGTTTGCGCAAATAGATGAACCATATGTTTTCCTTGACCAATGTGAGCATATATTTTTATGCCGCCATCCTCCTACAGAATGCTCAAAGTCATTTATTATTGCATATAATCCTAGATCAATAAGAGCTTCTCACGATTTACATGAAGACCAACCTATCCTGAAGCAAATGCCATTTGATGATAGCTCAGATGATGAGGTTAATGGATAAAAAGACGATAGCTCAGATGATGAGGTTAATGGATAAAAATACATGATTGGAGCTTACAATGTATATTCAACTTATTTTGATGATTAATAAGAAATTTTGTGAATATTTCTACTTGAAAAAATGTCCATTAGTTTCGAATTAGGGTTATCTTTTCATTTAAATCTACTACATGGATAGGTTTAGGAAACTCATTGAGAGTTCTTCTAACATCCTAAATTTGCAAAACATATTTTTTTAACTTGTCTTCTAAAGATAATCTATTGGGTTCAAAATCTTGTACATTTGCATTTTTAGGATATGTATTTAGAATATAAGATCCAATTTTCATATTACATAATTAATATATTAAAAGTACATAAATTAGGAAAAAATTCATTATGGTGAAATGTTTATTAATTAAAATATAAAAGTATAATAAAAACATGTCATGACTTTTATATCACATTTTCATTTAAGAAGCTAAGGTAAATATTTTCTATAAATATAAATGATGTATATATAACAATATAACATGATAATAATGTTATATGTATTATCATTATATTGATTGACAACATTTTTCTTTTTGCCATCCTTAGAAATCTTAAGAATTGATGATTTTTTTTTATAGAATTGAAATGTTTATTATAAATTTAGTTTTTAGAAGGGCAAGTTAGATATTGGAAGATGTATTAAGAATTTTTAATTTGCCAAAATAATCTTGTACGATGAAAACGTTGTCCAATTTTTCCGTTTGATTTAGTGCTACTAATTTTTTATGATTTTAGTAAGAATTTTAGTTCATTTGCATAATTTTTGTTTTAGAATACTTATTATTTTATTTCATATAGTTAGATGATTGATGTTTTCATGATATATAAATTGCACTTGCACTTTATTCATGGGCTGGTGCAATGAAGTGTATAAAACTAGCTTTGACTTTTGGGAAATGTGTTAACATTGAATTAGGGCTCTTGCTTTAATATGTGAACAAAAATAAATAACGTGTGTACTATTCGTACAAAGAGTGTAAATGATGTTAATGAAATGCTTTCAAGGGAAGTAGTTTATCTACAACATTATCTTCACATTCAAATTTTATAGATGTATACATATCAGTAGTAACTGATCCTTGCTATAATGTGGTGCCAACATTAGATACTGGATTTGAAATAGATAAGTTACAATTATATAAAGACTGGTTGATTAGGGATGATGTCAACCCATTCATAAGAGATGCAATTCAAACAACATACAACACAACCATCTTTGATAGAGATAATGCAGTAGATACAGAAATAGTTGCTAATAATATGCCAAGGTAAATTATTTGTTTTCTACTTATTAATTTTACATTTGTAATTACATAAAATATGTGAACATGATAATATATTCTACCGTATTGCTCAGGAGTAATATCATTGTTCCAGGGGTAATATCATTGTTCCAAAAGAAGACACTAATGTTGATGGAGTGCAAAATCAATCTCCTCCCTTAGATGAACCAGCTATAACATCTATTGGTGCATCTCTTGCACCTCCTTTGAAACATCCAAATGAATATGTTAGAGGAGAGGTAACCAATGGTATGGCATTTACAATCACTTTAAATGAAAAAATGCAAGTGTTGACTGATGAAGTTGGGAGAACATGGAGAGACGTACTTCATCGTGAAGCATTGAGATGATTTGGTCCTATAATTACTAGAGATTTTCGTCATCAAGGTAAAACCTGACTGTTATATATTTTTTCAAAGATTGCATGCTTAATTAATGTAATATAAATTTATATACTTACTTAATGGTTCATGTTTTCTAATAAAAAATGTATATATTCTACTCATTGTTGCATTCCCTATATTTCATATACAACATTTCATGTTATTACTGTGATACTATAAACCTTAAAATATCTCGTATAGATTATTAACTTTTTATATTTAGTTTGCAGAGAAATCCAAGAAAGATGATTTGGTATCTCATATGCATAAAGTTTATGCAATTGTACCTTCCAAGCAAATTCTCCAGTGTTGTTGAATATGTGAAAAATACTAGAAATGCTTTGAGAGGGGAATTGACTAGAAACAAAAATATAGTCAAACCACATTCCAAAGGAGAAGCAGAGTGGAAAAAAACATTGAAGCAAGTGGTTATTAAAAAGAAAGGAAATGTGGAAACATGGCTGGAAAGTACAAATATGCACTTACCATACAAGCCTCTAGGTTGGCCACACGACATTATTTGGGGAAAGGTGGAATGTTGCCTGCAGAGGCAAAATTGTAAGTTTACTACACTACTATGCTTCTCAAGTAAACTTTATTTTTCTTATAATCATCTTTTCTACTATTTTATATTTTTTTAAAATTGTAGTTGCAAGTATTCAATACTAAAATATCTGAAGATGATAAAGATTTTGCTTCACGCTATGGTGTATCTTCTCTTATCCATCAAAATATTAAAGAAGGATTTCATCTTATCGTTGGTTATGGGGTAATTTTTCACCTAGAAATTATTTGTTCAAAATAAAGGTTCATGATATGAAACAAATATATTTAAATGAAAGTTTCAATAAATACAATTTGTAGGTATGTTGATTTTATCTTGTATGTTTTTTAGGTAATTGTTTCAGAGGATGAAAGAGAAGAGGAAAATGAATTTTGACTCGTGATTCAACCTTATCATTTACTCCGATGTTGAATCCAATGACTTCAAAAGTTAGTTCATTTCAATTGTTTTTGCAATCAATAGAATATTTAGTTCATTAAATGCATGTTTTTTTATGGTTTTCTGCAATTCTGTTAAAGCTATTGTTTGTGTTTTTTTCTCATTCATTTTTTGTATTTTTATTGTTTACAAAGAGAAGTCATCATGTTTATAATTTTCTTTTACGATTTTTCAATGCAGATATGGCAAGATTTGTGGAAAAATCACATTGTTTCCACAAACCACCAAAAACACCACTTTTGCACCATAAATCTTAGTATCACTTGTGTATCCTCACATTATCACTACTTTTTCACCACTATTTGAAAATTGAGGATTTCTCAAATCTTTTACAAATAGTGGTGCTATTGTGAGGCTATAATGCTTTTTTCCTTGTAATGATATTTGAGTAAATAATATAGGACGATCATGATTGATTATTATTCATGATTGATTATGTTTGAGTAAATAATATAGGACTATCATGATTGATAAATAATATAGGACTGGCCAGGTTTGTTCATAGAATTAATCCGGATAAATAGGTTAGCTTCATTTTTGGACTATGTAACTAATTTGAACAACTCTTTGAAAAAAGATGATCACAAATTACTAAGTTAAAATTTTGTGGTTTGTTTGGTTTCCCTAAAGAAGGCTAGTTACAAAACATATATTTTTAATTACAAAACATGTATTTTTATGCATTACATTGTTGTTCTATTGTTAACATAACTCATTATGCTATACTGTAACAACATTCTCAAAAGAAAGTTTGATCTGTACATTGCGGTGTGCTTATGGTTTGCTCTCCTAAACAAAATGGATCAAGGGTTTAAAATTATTTTATATTAAAATAACATCAAAACATAGAAAATAAAAAAATGTTAATATCTATATATGCGATTTCACTGTTGAAGTACCATAAAATTAGAAAGCCACGGATTCCTTATCAATGTGTGTTGATGTTTGAGGGGATGAATTGGAACACATACTTATATACAGTACCATTGATTACTCCTTTGACTTATTCATTGGTATGGATATTTCTTTTGGTAAAATGGAATTTATTTGTTATGACATATTCTCAATGTTTTGCTCCTCCATCGATCTCATGGTTTTCTTAAACGGAATGCCTTAGCATAAAGGATTTGAATTAAGAAAGCTTTAACATGTATAGTGTGTGAGAGAAACAACGAACCAAAAGGAGTTACACATAAAAATATGATAACCATACAAGTTTAAAATGTTCATGCAGAACATAAGGTTGGAATATTTTGTCATCCTTTTCATATTTGTCCTTTTATATTATGTCACAAGGTTTGGGTTTGGGTTAGAGTTTAGGTTTGGTTACTTTTAAGTTTAATTTGGTTTCAAATATTTTGATGAAGTTTAGATGAGGTTTACTAGTAGTTTTGGCTATAGGTAATTTTCAGACATACACATATATATAATTTAGTTAAAAATAAACATAAATCACTATTACATTAAGGGGGTTTTGAAACAGTATTAAAGGCTTTGTGTAAATTGTTTCAACTTGAGACAAAAAAAACTTGTTTATCGTCTTAGATAGCATCTTAAATTATTATCTCAATTTGAGATTAAAAAAACCTTGTGTATTGTCTTAAATAATGTTTTAAGCGAGTGTTTTAAATTATCGTCTTTATAGAGACAATATAGAATAATTCAGTAATAAACCATAGTCTGATGTTCTCATGTTGAGAAAAAAAAAATTGTATTGTCTCAAACAATGTTTCTCCATATCATTTTTGTTTCTCTAGAGACTATATAGAATGCAAATATTTATGATGGGGTGTGGTGGAGTTGAACCACCAACCCTCTGCATTATATATAATGTAGATGCTCTACCATTGAGTTAGCACCTTGCAAGTTATTGGAATATCGAAACCTATCCTAATTTATGAAACCACTGTCATATATGGAGTTAAAGTCTATTTGATTGTTGTCTAGCAGTAGATGTGACTAAAAGGTCCCTAATCTTGCAACACAAATTTGTGGTTTTTGTTAGTATTTTTATGACCATAATTAGATGTAATATAAATTGGAGTGTTCTAAATAAAACAGATCCGACAAGTGATCAAACTAAATTCAAACTTTGACATTTTGTCATATTTCTTACAAAAATGTGATCAGAATTAAATACAATTTGAAGATGTATTGTGGTTTCTGTAAGATCATAATTAAATGAAACTTGAAGATGTGTGGTTTGTGTAAGATAATTAAATGCAACATGAAGATATGGCTTGTCCTTTCAACATTATGTTTATGCGGAAAATCATAATAGTTGGGTTGTGGTCTAACATGGAGCTTCATATGATAGGGATAAGCAAAATGGATTTCAAAGCAGAATTTAAATTAGGCGAAACATCAAGGAGAAAGTTTTCATTTAAAGCATTTTGAAATAAATGTGAAGATTGAGATCATTTATTGCCCACAATTTATGGTAAAATTCCAGTATGAAAAGAACTTGAAGCATAATGTAACTATGTTAAAGATGAATTTTTATCTTATTTTGAATGAAAATTTATAAAAAAAAACTACATCGTTTATAATAGATAAATTTATAGTAGCTTATTATGATTGAAATGCATTTCCTATAAATTCTAAAATAGTAAGTATATATTGATAGTAGCTTATCTTAACAAAAATGCATTTCTATATAAATTTTAATTGAAAATTGCTAAAAACATACCTATGAAGACTCTTTGTGAGAATGATGAGAAATTAGATAGAATAGAGTGTAGATTAATAGATTGAAAATGATTTGAGGACTTCTTACCATAAATTAGATTTTTTAAAAATAGAGTTTTAATAGAATTATGAGAAATTAGATAGAAGAGAGTGTAGATCAATAGATTGAAAATGATTTGCGTATTTTTTACCATAAATTAGATTTTAAAAAATGGAGATTAATATTCTATGATATTGAAAATTTGAGTATAAAAAATTACTTCCTCGAAACATTGCACTTGTTGATCATCTAGCTTGAATGGTTTTGCCATGATCTACCTTGGGGTTTTTAATCAACTTGTCATACTTTTTAATTCATTAGAGATAAATCATACACACACTGAATCAAACTTGTAACATAAAACTCTTAAGTACTTACATGAGATTAATATTCTATGATATTGAAAATTTGAGTATAAAAAATTACTTCCTCGAAACATTGCACTTGTTGATCATCTAGCTTGAATGGTTTTGCCATGATCTACCTTGGGGTTTTTAATCAACTTGTCATACTTTTTAATTCATTAGAGATAATCATACACACATTGAATCAAACTTGTAACATAAAACTCTTAAGTACTTACATGAGATTAATATTCTATGATATTGAAAATTTGAGTATAAAAAATTACTTCCTCGAAACATTGCACTTGTTGATCATCTAGCTTGAATGGTTTTGCCATGATCTACCTTGGGGGTTTTTAATCAACTTGTCATACTTTAAAAAGATGGAGATTAATATTCTATGATATTGAAAATTTGAGTATAAAAAATTACTTCCTCGAAACATTGCACTTGTTGATCATCTAGCTTGAATGGTTTTGCCATGATCTACCCTGGGGTTTTTAATCAACTTGTCATACTTTTTAATTCATTAGAGATAAATCATACACACACTGAATCAAACTTGTAACATAAAACTCTTAAGTACTTACATGAGTATAGAAAAATGTTAGAAAACTACTTACTATAATATGGTTTGGGTATATGCAAGTAGTTGTTTACTTTAACTAGCTGAAATTAATGTTAAACTATCTATGAAGATTCATGTGTATAATAATTAATTTTTTTTGTCCATGTTCTATGTGATTAGAAATCTTCATTGGCCCAAATGGCCCAAACCTCCCCATGGGATCTTTTGAAATCATATCAAGGGGTTAGTCGAAATAAATAACTCTTGCAGTGTATAATAAATGAAGGGTTGGTAGAAATAAATGGCTCTTATGTTCTAGAAGAAATAAATTGGAGTGATTCCTCCATTTTTATAGGTGTTTGTTGTTTTGATTACATTCCATTTTTGTATATATGTTTATTCTATGTCATAGAGGCATCAAGAGAGTGAGAGTATGTAAGACATGGGTGAAGGGATTTGGACTAGTTCACACAATTTAAGATTTTATACAACATTTGGTAGATTATTTCCTTGGAATGGTAAAATTTTTATTAAAAAATTCATATAGTTAGAAAATTTCAAATCTCAAATGGTAAACTTTGATTAAGAAATTCATATAATTAGAAAATTTCAAATCTCGAATTAATTTCGAGTGAAGTTCATATACTTTAAAAAATTTATAACTAAAATAACGTAAAAATAAACCTACAATTTAATTTTCATAAATTATATCACTTTTTAATTTCTATAAAGTGAAAAGAAAAACTTAACATATAATACATAAATCCATTAAGATGGAGGTACATACCATTTTTTTTTTATATTATTAATTTATAATCATTAACATGGAAAAGCTAAGAGCATATCATTCATTTTTTTATTACTAATATGCACATAGTCTTAATAAGACATAATAAATACTCAATTTCCATTTTATGATTTTCGCAAGCATATTAATCTTAATAAGACATAATAAATACTCAATTTCCATTTTATGATTTTCGCAAGCATATTAATCTTAATAAGACATAATAAATACTCAATTTCCATTTTATTATTTTCGCAATGTTAATGCGATTTAATAAATATTAAAATATTAGAATAACCAGATCAAAACTATACAAGAAAAAAAGATATGTATAAAGTATTGCTTTGCTATTTTATTTCATAGAAATATTTGAATAACCAAATTAAAATTATATGTCAAATAAATTAAAGAAAATATTTGCCAAACCAGATCAAAATTATACGTCAAATAAAGTTAAAGAAAATATTTGAATAGCCAGATCAAAATTATAAATCAAAATAAAGTTAAAGAGACTTATGAAGGGAAAATTTGGTTGTAACTCGTAATCAAAATAATGCTGCAATCTTTTTCAAGTTAAGAAAATTTGGTTGTCTTCCTAAATCATTTGGTTGTTTGAGTAAATCAATCTTATGCCAAAGTTAGTTGAAATGGATTATTTGATTATCTGATTCAATTTTAATAAAAGTATTTTGTCCAATTTTAGTAGGACATTTTTGAACTTGATTAATTATGTGTATATTAATCATTTTTTTATACTATTTTTTATTAAACAAAATACAATTTTAAATAGCTTTATTTTAGAAAAGACTATTTTAACAAACTCGAAAATACATTGCAAAATTATATATATATATGGTGAATGGTAGTTGGAAAAAAGTGGGTAGATTGGATTGCTAGCTCCAAGAAAATGGAGATCCCAAGGACTACGTTATCCCTAGGGTTTCTTGTAACGTGTGTTTAAGCTTTGATATGGATTTGACAGGTGTAAGTATAACTCTGATGGATTTCATTAATGTCGAAGCTCCTCGATCTGGGGTTGATACATCAACTTTTGAACTTTCTAGGGTTACAAAACTAGTTGGCACGTTTAATGACCTCGATTTTTCGGCTTTCTTTGATTCTTCCTTTATTTCTCCAGGAACAACTCTACCTCCAAATTTTGCGCAGAAAGAGGTTTTTCACCTTGAGCAGGTCTTTAGTAAAAAATTAGACATTGAAGGAGGTAGTGAGAAGGAATATATAGATCTCTTAACATATATAAAAAAAGAAAAGAAAGATAGTGAGGAAAGGGAATGGAGTGAAAATGACGGTGGGAGCTGATCTTAAGGTGGAAAACAGTTTGTATTTCGCCAGAAAAACCCTAATGGGAAGAGTTTTTAGCATCCGAGTAAGGGAGGAAGGACTAAGATCTTGGTTTCTTGCAAAGTGGGTTCCGATATTAAATTAATGTTCGAAATTTTTCATTATGACCAGGGGATGGCTTAGCTTCAAGTTGAAAAAGGGGGAGGATGCAATGAAACTGTTGAAAGATTCCTGGATGTGGGGAAAACCTTTTTAACCCTTAAATTATGGAATCCCTGCTTCGACCGTAGAAGGGAATTTACTTGGAAAACTGTGGTCTGGGTAAAAATACCAGGGTTGCCTCTAGAATGACCTTTTCCTAACTGCTTTGGGGAACACAGTAGGCACAACAATTTTTTTGGATCCATCTTACAAGTTCTAAGCTATGCGAATGGTAGCTAAGGTGCTAATTAAAGTTAACCCATCTCTGGGGTTACCATAATTTATTGACATTGAAGTAGGAGATTTCTGCTTGAAATAGATGCTGGATTATGTAAATATACCCTTTAGGTGTGGAAGATGTCACACATATGGACATATTATCAAGGATTGCTCTTTACCCTTCAGGAAATAGATATGGGCAAGGAAGGACTCAAGCTCGTCCAAGAACAACTCTACCAAAACCATTGAGGATGAACATTTGGAAGGTTTTGAAGGGTTATCATAGGAGAGAGTCAATGGGAATATCCTTGAGAAGAAGGATGATAAGTCTTTTCTTTGAAATCCCTTGTCCTAGAAAGTCTCTCAGGGTGCATAAAAGCTTAATCAGAGATAGATCTCCTCTCCCGAACTTAAATTTCTCAGGTTCCGGTTTAAATAATGTAAAATGGGTTGTCTCTAACCCGTATGCCTTAAGGTCTAAAGGACTTGTAAGTCTGGTAGAAGATGAAGAGACTGTAGGATTAGGGTTTTTTACTCCTATAAAAATAAATTTTAGGACAAGGAAGTTATTAAGGGAGGAATTAAATCTCAGTTTAAATGATAGTCTGTCACCTAGGGCGCTTAGAGTTCAATGCTTCAACAAGGTGATCCCATGAAAATTTTGTGCTTAAATTGCAGAGGGTTGGTCAACAACCTTAAACAGATGGCTATAGTGTGACTGGTAGAATTAAATAGTCTGGATATGTTGGTTATTCAGGAAACAATGTGTGGTGGGTTATTATTAGTTGATAGACTGAAGCATTTGCTTAGTGGGTGCGAGTTTGTTTGGTCTGACGGTAGAGGTTTATCTGGAGGTTTATTAACTAGATGGAAAGGAAACTTGGAACTCTTAAACAGATTTACCTTCAATTAAGGGATTGGTGCTTCCTTTAATAACAATGAGTTAGATATGAAGTCTACTATTTTCAATGTCTATGGCCCTTATGATCGGAAAGTCTATTTCTGGAAGATTTTCTTTAAGAAAAAAATCCTTTAGGATCTTCCCTTCTTAATAGCTGGGGATCTAAACTTTACTTTAAACAGAGATGAAGTTTGGGGGATAAGAGCAAGATCAAAACCTTTACAGGATTTTTTCAGCATCAATTGGAGGCTCATTGATATAGAACCAAATGAGTTTAAACCTACCTAGTTCAATAAGATATATGGGGAAGCAACAATATCTAAACGACTCAACAGATTCCTTTTTGCAGGAGAGCTACTAAGGAAAGTTGAGAGAGTAAGATCCCGGAGGCTAATTGGAGGGGGTTCGGACCATTTTCCTATTCTATGCCATTTGAAAAAAGGAGAGCAGAAACCAACGTCTCCTTAGTAATTTTAATCCCCATTGGTTGGAAAATGTAGAATATACTAGATTGATCAGAGCTAACTGGAAAAACTTTGATGCATCGTTGAATGTCTCCTATTGTAGTCAGTTTACAAACTCTTTAAACGATATGAAGAAAATTTATGTAGATTGGTCTATTAAACAGATGAAGAGCATGGATCTAAGATTAAAAAATACCGAATCTCATATAGAATCTCACTATAATGATTGCTCATGGATTCTAAGCAGTAAGGAGTTGCAGGACTTATCCGAACTAGAAGCTAGAAGAAATGAAATTTTAAAGGAAAAGGAAGTTGAAATTAGAATGAAGAGTAGAGCTATTTGGATATCCTTAGGGGATGAGATTAATTCTTATTTCCACAAATTTGTCAACCAGAGGAAGAGAACCAATACTATGTGGGAATTAAACAAAGGAGACGGGGAAAATATTAGGGGTTTTGAAAATTCAGCAGCAGTAGTAAATTTTTTTGAAGATATTTATGCTGAGCCAGAACATACAAATTTACTTGATATAGTTCAATCTTGTACGAAATTCCCTAAATGGATAAAGGATGAAGATAATGAATTTCTTTTTGCACCCGTCACCATGGAGGAGTTAGAAGCTAATCTAGGGAAAGCCATAAGAGAGAGAAGTTCGGGTCCGGATGGTTGGACCTCAAAATTATTTCTTTCCTTTTTTGATCTTTATGGGATCTGATCTTCTGAGAGTAAATGAATATACCAAAGCTACGGGTAGAATGCTAGCATGCTTCAACTCTACTTTTATAGTTTTAATTCCAAAAGTGGATAATCTTGTATCCTTTAGGGATTTACGACCGATCTCACTTTGTAATGCTCTTTACAAAATTATTTCAAAGATTATAGCAGAAAGACTTAAACCCTTCCTTGCTATTCATATATCACCAGAGCAATTTGGGTTTTTAGCTGATAGGAATATACATGAAGCTGTAGGAACTGCACAGTAGTGTCTACATATAACCGGCATAGATCCAAATCCTAGGCTCTATCAAGCGCTGAGAGAGATCAAATCTCCCAAGGTGCAAACCTCTTCTTTAATAGCTCCTTGAGTGCAATACCCGAGCCACCTAATCCTAAGCTCTAAAGTGTCTAGTTTAAGTCTCATATTTACTTCTTACTTTGTATTATTCTTTTTTGTTTATGTCCAACATACTATTTATTACTTTTTACTTTGTATTATTCTTTTTTGTTTACTTTGTATTATTTTGTTACTCGACAAACACTCTAAAATCTCATATTTACTTTTTACTTTGTGTTAAAAGTAAAAAGTAAAGTCTCTAGTTTAAGTCTCATATTTACTTTTTACTTTGAACTATTCTTTTTTGTTTATGACTGGCATAATATTTATCACCTAATCCTAAGCTCTAAAGTCTCTAGTTTAAGTCTCATATTTACTTTTTACTTTGTATTATTCTTTTTTGTTTATGGCCGACATAATATTTATTACTTTTTACTTTGTATTATTCTTTTTTGTTTACTTTGTATTATTTTGTTACTAGACAAACACTCGACAAACTCAACAAACACTCGACAAACACTCACATGTTACAAGATCTCCCTCATAGAGCGCCTCTCGGTGCAATAAAAAGTAAAAAAATTCCATCCAAAGTTATCAAGATAGAGTTGTCTAAAGCATATGACAGAACTTGTTGGATGTACTTAAGGCTGGTTCTTATCCAGACAAGATTCTCATTACAAGTTGTAAATTGGATTTGGTCATGTATGAATTCTGTCAGTTTTTCTTTATTGATTAATGGTGCAACCTCTCCTCTTTTTATCCCCTCAAGAGGTTTACGAAAGGGATGCCCCCTTTCTCCATATCTCTTTCTACTGGTAATGGATGGTCTTAGCAGGTCTTTATCAGAGGCCAAATGTTGTTATAGAATAGTAGGTTTAAGTTTTGGAGAAGAAAATGTTTCACATATATTTTTTGTGGACGATGCTCTGCTCTTCCTTGGATATTCTGAAGAGGAGGACCTGACAGTTAGTGAGATATTGGGGAAGTTTATCTCTGTAACATGAATGCTCATTGATTTTGGCAAGTCGGTTTGTTATCACAATGAATTGGAGGAACTACAGTTGCAGAATTTTCAAGAAATAATGCCTATGGAACAATATCCTTTAAGGGATGGGTTCAAATATCTGGGTTTTACCTTAAACCGAATAACTACTGTAAAACTGACTGGGATTGGTTGATCTCCAAGGTAGAAAGGAGGATTAATTTTTGGTGTAATAGGTTTCTTTCTAGAGGAGGAAAAACTGTGCTTATTCAATAAGTTCTAAATGCAATTCTAGTGTACTAGATGATAATTGCAAAAATTACTAAAGGAGTTTTAAAAAAATTAAGGAAAATGTTTTTCAGATTCTTATGGAAAGGAAACTTTGAATCAGGGATTCATTGGATTGCTTGGTCATCAATTGCAAAACCAAAAGAGGAGGGAGGATGGGGTTTTAAGGATTTACACAGTTTTGGAAAAGCTCTCGCAACCAAATCTACATGGCAGTTCATTTCCAAGGAAGGAAAATGGCAGTCAATCTTAAAGAACAAATACCTAAAAAATATGACCATTACGGATTGGATCAGAGATCCAATGAAGAACTGTAGGGCATGTTCGATGTGTTGGAAAGCAATAGTTGGAGTTTTTCCAGTAATAGGTGATCTATAAGCTTGGGAAGTTGGCAATGGTAGGGAACTCTTGCTGGGCAATGATAAAATTGTGGGAGTAGTTAACCAAAGGAACCTACTGGAAGGATTGAACAAGCATCTAAATGATCGTGGATATAATTCTTTGTATGATGTAGCAGGAAAAGGAATAATTACTATATTTGTTCAGGATTTGAAATCAACGGAAGACCTAGAAATCCCGAAGAGGTGGACATAAATATGGAACAGATGGATATCTGGTCTGACCAATGGGTTTATCCTTCTGAAGGAATCTCCAAATTCATTGGATGGGACTGGAAATGAGGAGGTAGTAAAGTATGATGTTCGCTCAACTTACAAACTGTTTTGGAAAAGTTTATATCCAATGTGAAGTTGGTGGTGGAAAGTTCTATGGCAAGTTCGAGCTCCTCACAAGTGTAGGATTTTTATGTGGTTGATTTTGAGAGCAAAGGTCCTGACATGGGACAATTTGAGAAAAATAAGCTTCTATGGTCTAAGCTGTTGCAGTCTTTGCAGGTGTGATGAAGAAACCATTGAACATTTATTTCTAAATTGTCCTTTTTCAAAACAAATATGGATTGGACCAGGGGAAAGTCTCCATCTGGATCATTGCGGGAGGTTGATTCAATAGAGATGAATTTAAAATCCTGGTTCGAGAATTTAAATTTGAAATCTTTAAGATGCACCCCTTTCCTAGTTTTGTGGAGTATTGGGAAGGTAATAAATGCAACCATATTTGAGGATAGACCGTATCGTGCTTTCTATGTTATTTCACAGGTACTAGCAACCTACAACTTCTTTATAGATAAGGAAATCAAGGCAAAGGTCTAGATAATGAAAGATATCAATGTAGGCAAGGAGGAAATAACATGCTTCATTGATGGAGCTTGTGAAGATCCAGAAAGAATTTGTGGACTGGGAGGAATTCTCTATCTTTCAGAACAAGATTCCAATGAATTCAAAGTTAATGGAGGGTTAGGAACCAATAATAGAGCTGAAGGCTTGGCATTGAGAATTCTAATGCAAATAGCTAGAGAGGAAAAAGTGAAGAATCAGAAGATATTTGGTGACTCGGAATTCTGGATTAAATTCATGAGGAAGGAGAAAAGAATCAGGAACATAAATCTACAAGGCATTGGCCAAAACTGATAGCAAAATCCTTCAATTGTTTCAAGTGTAATCATGTTTACAGGGAACATAATAAGGCTACTGATGCTTTATAAAAAGAAGGTCTTCTTATTTCTACAGGAGTATGCTTGGTGACAAGAAGAAAGGGAGGACATCTGGAAAATAAAAGGATAAATCTAGACTTTTTGGTTTGATAGCTATTGTAAACCTTTTTGTTGTTTTTGTCAGAACTAAATAAGAAAAGATCAGTGTTTTTGTAAGAAATTTTGAAGCAGTTGTTGATATGTAAACCAATAAAACTACAATGTAGAAAGTATGAAAAGTTTGTAAAGTGCAACATGCACCCGAGGGATGTATTCTATATTTCAGTATTAATGAATAGAATATGACATTTTCTATGGAATATATATATATATAATTGAAAACACTATTTTATTTGAAACAAAAAAAACATTCATACAATAATAATCTCAATAAATCTGTTTTATATATACACAACATAGAGATACGAAATATTAAAAGATAATAATTAAATATAAATATAGATATAATTGAAAACAAAATCTTATATGAAACCAATAATACATTTATATAATAATAACCTCAATAAAAATTTATCAACAACATAAATATACTAACTTTATTAAATCAATCATATATTAAAATTCTTGTTACAAATAGACTTTGCAAAATGATTGTATCGACGGAGGATTTCAAGATATTAAAGTTTGGTGCTTGTGTATTTATTACTTAAAAATATGATATAAATACTATAAATATTATTGTATATGGTATATTTAGTTTTACCTCAAATATATATATACCATATACAAGAGGATGGCGGCTGTTATGGTGGAATTGGATACTACTCATGGGCTATTTGTGGAAGTCAACATCATTTGGGGATCAAATCTTTGTCTAGAGGTTAGATTATCTCGATATTCCTTTCCGATGCCATTTTTGTGGGGAAACTGGTGTTACACCTAAAATCTTCCCATCATGAGATTCAGTGTATACACCCCTGGAGTTACTTTGATTGAGTGATTGACCTGGAAGGATTTGTACCCATTTGTACTAGGTTTTGAGAGGTCGTTGCAGGTTGCACTCATGCAGCATGCGACGTCGCACCTTGCTCCATTACAGGGTGCGATGAAGTCAGTTAGATGGAAAAAATAGCTTCTTTGAGCTCCTTCTCGAAGCTTGCTAACTTGGGACCCTATCCCTGATCTCTTGGGAGAGTTGGCACTCAGTTCCTAACACCTTGGAAATATCCCTTAAGTCTCTCCTATCATATCTCAACCTATCTTATCCATATCCTATCCACTTAGTCCTATTTAAATGAAGCTCACTCCCATTCTAAAGGGAGGAAGTCTATGGTACTGTCATGCTGGTGAAATCAAGCCCAATAGACCTAACACTCTAGCTTGGGGAACATCCACTTCTCTCTAGGAGCTTTGGCATGGCTTGTCGAAAGGAGCTTGCAACGTTAAGGCGATGGTTGTAATCCTCTTTTCTATTGTAATTCTCCATTCTTAAATATAGTTAATATAATTGCTTTCCATAAGTATTGTATCTCGATGATGTTTAGAGCTTTCCTCCTTAACTGTTAGCTTAGATCTATCATATGAAATATATGCTTTCACTTCTCCTGGTCTGTCACATGTTCAACAGGGTTTAGCTACTTGCAATCTGGAAGTGCTGGAGCATTGGATCAACGGAGGGGAAAGGGATCTACGAATCTAAGGTAAATGATCTATTCTTACATTTGTACCTCTCTACGATCTAGGAAAGTATTTTATATTCTGTCCTATTTGTTCTAGACTTACGTTAAGCTAGGGAGATCAGGCCTTGATTCCGCTCTCGGTAGATTGTCCGTGAAACAACTGGTCATCTAAAAAACAAATGTCTGAAGCTTCTTTATGGTGAATCCTCTTCTGACTTCGGGGTGGAGGCGAAATCCCCCTTGGTGGTTTCGCCTCCACCACTGTCCTTATCATGTTCCTGTGCACTCTCTTTCGACAACCTTGGAAGTCGGTAAGTCCCATATTTCCTCTCCTACTCCGTACAATGCTCTGTCTAAAGATGAGTTGGTCTACATTAACTTTGTTGAAAAGGATTCGAGACTTAAAAAGAGTTGTGCTAAGGTAGGGAAGCCTAACGAGAGGGTTTTGACAGATTCTTCTTTTGATTATTGTTTTTTGATGCCTTCTCTTGCTATGGTTTTAGATTCTGGGGATTATTTGGGTCCCTCTTCTGTTAGGGGGTCTGGCTCTGATGTCATTAGGGAGCCTCTAAATTTTAAGGACTTCTTCCCCTCTTTTCCCAATGGGGATCCTTTAGATGGTACTCTTCGTAGATATTCATTGGAGTCTGGGGTTTCTCCTAGTGATTTTCCCCCTTTATTTTCCTTGACATTCAAAACCCCCCTTCCCGTGTTTTCCAACAAAATATCAAACAATTCATCGGTTCACCCTGTTGCGTCTATTCATCACTAGAGTTTGACTATTCGCAACAATAAGAAAAAGGGGAAGAATATCATAGATCCAAGAGACTAGTGAACAATATGCCGCCCATATTAAAAGTCACAATCGATGTTGATAGAGGAAACCAAAGAAATATGGGAAAGTCATTCTAAAGTCTCTACTACAACATTGAAGCTTCAACCTTGAAAGTGTTTGATACATAATATAGATCTAATTGCAACCTTGAAAGAGTTTGATCCCTAAGAAATTCCCTATAGGTGGCGGATAGGAATGGGACTCAAGGGAAAAAGACGACCACATGGAGGAATGGAAGTTAATGGAAACTAGAGGGATGAAGGATGAAATGGAGAATAGTAGAGTTGTTTCTAAGTAGGTGAAAATACTTTAGGATAACATAGATAGGTGATAAAGTTGAGGGCAAGCTATTGAAAGGAACTCAAGGGAGGATAAAAAGATCGAGGTGGGACTGGGTGTGTACATTATAGGTCTAAGTGGATCCCAAGACTGGTGATGGGTAGTTGTGAATAGGTTGAAGAGAGGTGTGTTGAAAACTCTAATCTTCGTTCGTTATCTTACCTTGATGATCATACCGTTAGAGGTCAGTTGTGCAATGTGTACTATTTATACACTATTGCATACATATTCATTAATGAAAATATAGAGTGAGCCTTTTCGGATAATTTTTATGTTTTCTATATTTTCTTGATGTGCTCAATATTTTCTTGATGGTTTAACAATGGTATCAAAGCATAGGAAGACATCTCAAGCCCAAGAATCTGCTCCAGCCTATGTGTAGATTGCAACAACCAACCGAGAAGAGGGACTATTGCTGAAGAAAGTTTGAAGGATAGACCAACCAGTCAGAGTCAAGGAGATACAGTCGCGGATCCAGAAAAAAGAAGAGGAGACTGTAAGTTAATATTGTCCACGGGAGAAGACAATAAGTGTTTGTGTGAGTGACCATATTTTGAAAATGAATTTCTAGTTTGAGTAAAAGTAAGTAAGATATATTTTTTTATGATTGAGTTTTTCACGTGAGGATGGATTAGATGGATTTAAAATTTGGGGAAATATTTTTTGAATCCATATAAACTCGTTTGAGGGCTGTAAAAACCTGTCATGTAAAAGGTGAAATCTCAAAGTGGTAAAGTAAGGATTTGGGTATGGCATACATTAAATAAATGAAAAGTAGTTTAATATATGTAAAGGCCAAGTGAAGTGAAGTAAAAATATAAAAAAATGGGTTTTATTTTATTATAAGGATCTCAGTTCATAAAAGTGAAGACCTTCGAGGAATCCTTTGTCACCGTGAATAGTCAGTTTGAGATGAAAGTCATGTCAAATTCTGCTAAGAAAAAAAAGCGTGAAGAATTCTGCTCACCCATTTGCATGGAGTCCGCAAACCCAAGTGAAGTTTGATGGAGTCAGGTAGACTTAGTAAGAATCTGCAGAGCAGCAGTGTAAGAGAAATCTTGTGAAGCTGAAGGTGTGATCTAGGAAGAGGCATGTCTGTCTAAGTAAAAGGAAAAATAATTCAGAGAATGTTGTAGTTGACGAGGGAGTCGTGAAGAGAAATCACTGAGCCACAAAGAGAAATACTTAAGAAATTGTTGTGAAGTGAAGCAAATCATTGTCTCTCAACAACTCTCCGCCTCTGTTCACTAGTTGTTGATTGATTTCATTGCGAGTCCCGTTAACTATATCCTTAATAATCGAATTCCATGCCAAATCAAAAGTTATTGGATTGGGTTGTCCTTTGTTGAATACAAGTTGTCTGGCTATGATCGATCAATATTTTGCTGCCTCTATTCAAAATTGAAGTGTAGTAATTTGTATTAAATACGTCGATTTGAAGATTTCTTGTCTAAAAAGGAAGTATTAATATTTGTATTAAAGTTTGCAAGATGTGAATACGCCCAATGCATGAAGGATGGTACAAATCCGTTGATGATGAGAATAAGGAAGATTTGAGGAGCGCCCATGGGATAAGATAACAAAACTTGAGAAGTTAATTAAAAAAAGCCAATCCACAGCCAATCCACAAAAGAATTTGGTAGCGATTTTAAAATTTGCAGCTGTTGGAGCTCAAGCCGTTGATTTAATTGAGAAAACGAGTCATTTGCACAAAGTGAGAGCAGTTGAATACCTGCCGACACTGTCTAGACGATTTGTGTTAAATATTCCACCAAAGGAGCTGCCATTTCAGGGCGGTAAATCATTGTTCAAGGTTTTTGTAATTCGGTATTCACTTTATCTTGTAAAGAAGGATCCGATAGTACTTCAAAAAGTTCTGGTAACTCTTGAGATCCTACCATACATCAAACATTTGCAAAATATCTTCAAGCACATATTGAAGATTGGAATAATATCACAACCATTGCCATTGTCAGAATTAAATTTCGCCAATGCCTAAAGATTTTAGAGATTTACATACACTCTATCCAAAATTTTAAAGAATAATTCAACTCCTGCGTTATGGACGTGTGTCTGTTCAGAATCTTTTGACTTGCAATCTCTGATTTTGCAAGCTTATGTATTTTGGTACTATTGTTGTTCCTTTAGTGAGTATTAAATATCGTTGAAGTGAATTATGATTGTAATTGGGTACATTTTGTATTGAAGCCAACACCTTCTTCTGAGTTTGCTGCTGAGTTTAAAAATTGATCTTGTTGGATTATTGTAAAAGGGTGGAAGTGCAAGAAACTCTTCTCTATTTGAAATGGATAAAATTTATGGTTTGATAGACATACTAAACACTCTACTTGATTCTATTGTTGGAAACCTTGTTTTGGTTGAAAATCGTCCTTTATTTATGTTCAAGATTGTATACAAGATTTCAAAGACACTCTTGAGTTTGTGTAGCTTGATTCACAACTACAACAAGACGATTTGCAACAATATTCTAAACATGATGTTCAACAATCCTTACTTGAAAGTAATCAAGCTACTTCATAGGATTCTGTCCATGAAGCACTGCAGCAAATTTTTTATGAACATAAATTACAACCAATTGCACAATATCAAAACGAGGATTCTGAACTTGTGTATGTTAATAAATATCAACAGTCTACTTCACATAGCGAAGAAATTATTGAAGATGTTGTTTGCCATGAAAATATTCAACTTGGTCTTCCTAATCTCATTGTTAGGCCTTGGGAAGAACTTGTTCATAACCAACATAGAATTGGCCTTGGATAGAGAGAAACAATTTCATTTTTCATTCCAGATTATTCAAAACCCACCCAATTTCAGAGTGCTGGATTCCTCAATGAAAATTCATCTTACAATTTATCTTAAATTTCATCTTTAGATTGAAATATTGAAATGCCAACATTGTGATAAAGTTGGACAAATGAAATATCGATGTTTTGATCTTCATCCTTGTATGCATTGTGGAAAGCATACACATTGTTCCACAAAATGGTTCTTTTTGAAGAAGTCTGAAAGGAAAAAGATGAAGTCTGCTAGGAAATAGATTCCTTATGTAGTTGCTTGTACAGGTGGTGGATCAACATATTTTGATACATCTTGTAGTTGATAGATTGTTCCTGACAGGGTGCGGAATGACCGTCAGAAACAATAAAGTTTGAGTCTTCTCACCTTGTCCCTGACAGGGGGGGAATAATATCTACATTTTTAGTTAGGTTCCAAGTTGATTCTACTTGTTATTTTATTTCATGGAACTTGTTGACATGGTTTGTGGTAATCCTAAAACCATCTCATTGTATTGGTTGGTTAGTGGTCATCCTGAAACTAGGATAGTGGTCATCTTGAAACCACCTCTTCGTAGTTTTTGAGCTCTTGATAGATTGTGCTCAGCTTGAAACCGTCAATTTAGCAGAAAATTTGAGTTTCTGCTAGTTTACATTTTTAGAGAACATTTGAAGTTGTTTCTCTGATTTGATAGTTTATGGTCAACTTGAAACCATCAATTTAGTAGAATCCTTCATCTTCTTGCAGCTATTTCTCTGCTCGGATAGTTTATGGTCAACTTGAAACCATCAATTTAGTAAGAGCCTTCAACTTTTGCTATTTTTTTAGGGTTCAAAGAGCATCTTCAACCCTCTGAATATTCACTTGACACACTGTTGTTGTCAAGATGTGGTGGTTTTTCAGACAAGATTGAACTTATGATTAAGGGGGGATGCTGAAAACTCTAATTTTACTTTGTTATCTTACCCTAATGGTCATACCATTAGAGGCCAGTTGTGAAATGTGTACTATTTGTATACTATTGTGTACATATTCATTAATGAAAATATAGAGTGATCGTTTTCTGTCAGTTTTTATGTTTTCTACATTTTCTTGTGTGCTCAATATTTTCTTGATGGTTTAACAAGGTGCATTAGATATTAGTGGAGGGGAATGAGATGAATGGTGCGACCAAGGGTGAGAGAGGAATCAAGAAAGTCGTGATTTTATGATACAATTGCTTGATGAGAAGAAAAAAAAAACTATGGTTTAACATATGGAAGAGGCTTCTTTAGGTAAGGGGAAAGAAACCTAAGAGTGGTGAATGGTAATCGAATGCATTAATATGGAAGCCGACAATACATGAATAAATAAATCAAATCATGTTTGCACGTGAGGGTTTGAGTGGAAGTGACGATAGACTTTTGTATAGGGTAAGGAGCAGAAAAAAATAAACCAATTGGAATGAGAGATGGGTGGGAGCAGCTGAATCTGAAAATGGTTGGGCACAAGAGAAGGGAAATGGCCAAGTAAGATGAGAAAAAATGATAGCTGTAGCTTCGAGGAGAAAGCAAGCACCTATAAGAGTCTTGAAAATAAAGAAAGCAAAAATGGGAAAGAGCATAAGGCTCAAGCAAATGAAGAAAAACATTTATGATGTGGAAGAAATTGGTCAAGTTATTGCAGAAATACTTTGGATAGGTATTGAGGAATTTGTTGAAGCATATGGCATTGAAGAAAAATCACAAGATGACTGGAAAATATTTTATTATCCCCCATATTTGTCAGGTAAGAATTATGAGATTTGGTCAGTCAGAATGAAGACTAGGCTTTGTCTTGATGATTTGTGGACTATAGTTTTGATGAACCAGATAAGGAGCCTATGATGCCATGAAAAAACTCAGAAAGATAACTTATTAGTAGACAAAAAGAGCGATGCAACAACATCGAGTCTCATTTAGAAATCTATGGATCAGAGTATTCTGCCTAAAATTGCAGCAACCAAAACAACCAAATAGGCTTGGAATATTTTGAACATGACTTTCGGTGTAAGGGGCAGTAGTCATGATGGGACAACGGTAGCTATAGAAGGTGATGATGTTATGAAATATGCATAAGCAAATAAAACAAAATAAATTGACATTTGTGAAGCCTATTATGTAAGATCACAAATGGATGATAAAAATTGTGAATCCCACAATCCATATATGCATGTGGATGATAATGAGGTTGGAACTGTCATTAAAGCAATAGAAATTCCAGCCATAGAAGATGTTGAGAAATTTTGTGAACCCCACACAATTGTGGATGATGAAGTTAAAGAACCAAAATCATTTTCCCTTGAAGAAAACGAAGAAGAAATTGTTGAAACAACTGAAATACTCTATGATGAAGATGATTGTTCAAAAGAAGAATGGCTACAGATAATGAAATAGAAGAATGATATTGATGATTTGTTGAATGGAGGAATCCTCCTTGGTACCATAAACCAAGTGGCAGTTGTAGTTGAAGAAGACTTAGCAGGAGTAGTAAAGGATGTTGAAGTAAAAGGTGAAGCAAATGAACTGAAGACAAAGAAGAAGAGCTTGTGAAGACCAAGCCCATGAGGGAAAAATATTTTCGTAACAATTATGTTGTTTGTGAATGTGTAGGTACAAAGACAAATCTGCTAACAACTGAGAAGGAAAATAAAGATGATGAAGACTGCAATTTTATTGTAGATTTTGACAAAGTTTTAGTTCAAAATGAATGCATCCAATATGATGCACAAATTGAAGAAAATAATAACATTTCTTATTTTGATGTTGAATCGAAGCTCATTGAAGAATGGCTTGAAAATCCAAACTGTGTTAAAGTGGACTGCATTGTAGTTGCAGGTGTAAGAAGATTAGCTTAAGGCAACCCTAAATATGCAACCGAGTTCAAAAATATGAATAATGAAGCTAGTGTTGATGACGGACTTGATGCTGAAGCAAATGCTAAAACAAATCAATTATTGTGTGCAAAAGATGAAGATGATGCTCTTGAAATAACGCAAAACGAGAAGAATCAAAATGTTATAGATGAAAACGAAGAGCTAGTAGAGAAAAATGAAAATGATTTATTTAAAAATCCGACAAATGGTTCCAAGTTTGCAGGTGGTACTAGTGAAGGAAACAATAAGAAAACAACAATTGAAGAAAAGGAAGAAGAGCACTCAACCACAGTGCCAATAAATGATGATGATGAAATAAGGTTTCTTAACGTTTGGCTTGAAAACCCTCAGTATATTATGGAAGAAAATATTGCAGCTGAACATGAAACAAATATGCATATTTTTGAGCAAGAAAAACTCAGTGAAGAACAACTAGATGAATATTTTGAGAAATGTAGCCGTGAAGAAATGAAACATTATTATCAGCTCATGATATGGAAAAATTCCAATATGCAAATGGATGTTAAAATGAAAGAAAATTCTGTTATTTTTTATGGTTTATTTGACTGTGATTATGCAAGTATTGAAGCTAAGATTGATAAATATGATGCTGAAGCATATGGCAATGCCAAAGCAACAAGAATTAAAGAAGATGGCATGGACATCAAGTCTGAAGAAACTGTGAAAATACAGAGGATACAGAAAAAGGTGAAGATGAAGATGAAGAACTTTGGAAAAATCAACGAATATAAATTGTGGAGTAAAAGAAATAAGAAATCAAGTCATGCAAGGTGCATGGCATAATTTGTGCTAGTTTGCAACAATACTTAGCAAGTTTTGAATTGTTCTTTTGTGTATATTGTAAGCCTGGCTGAGACTAAGATCAATTGGCATCGAATTTATGAATTTTGTTGATTCAAATGCCCATAGAGGCATTGCTGAAGCATGTCAGTAGGAGTTACTGTTCATGTAAAATTTGAAATTGTTGTAGCAGAATATTGTTTGAATTAAGGGGGAGTGTTGGTAGGAATAGGTAATTCCTCCCTCCGTATAGTTATCTAATCAAGTTATTGTATGACACAAGTAAACTAGTACAAGTAACTCTCCAAGAAGTAAGTTGGTTGGTGTACATTTTGGCAGTATATGTGATAGTCATAAATATAGTTAGGTAGTTTAGTTAATGTGGGAAACTTCCCGAACTTGTCTAAGACATGTTTATATGTATGAAGTATGAGTAGCAGAGTATGTTGTATAGATATTTTTCTGTCTTAATAGAATAAGAGGATTCTGTTAATTTTTGTTGTGTGTTAGAGCTATAGCTCTGTATGTGTCTTTTGTATTTGTATGATTAACAGTTGTAGCTCTGTATGTGTATTTTGTATTTGTATGATTAACGACTGTAGCTATGTGAACATTGTGCTCCCCTAATCCAACACAAGTCTCATCTAAGCCTCTTTCACGAAACAAATTATGTATTTCCTTATGTTCCCTGCCTTTTAGGTAAGGATGTCTGAATTCATTTGTATCCATTTAAGGATGCTTAATTCATTTGTATGTAGATTGTTCAAGTTCACAAAACAAATGTAACATGAAAGAAATTGATGAATTTATGCATGCTTATTTATATGAAGACATAATTTTAGAGATGTATCTTTAGAAATTTAATTGAATAGTTTCACTACCTTGACGAATATGATGAATTTCTCAACCACCATTCCCTTTATTAGTGCTTCTACTTGATCATGCCAAAGGTGCAATGAATAAGATTTAATTTAATGTAACATTGAAGCTTTAATCCCGAGCATTTGCTCACCACCTCTTCTTCTACATATTGTAGTTTCATAAAAAAACTGGAAATCATCTTAGGAAAATGCTCTTTAGAACTTGCTTTCCATGTTGCTTTGTATGAATCTAGATCTTGTGTCATTGTTGCCACTATTAGAAGGTATGCTACATACATGGTTCAAGATTCATTATAAGGTTGTGAAGAAGCATTGTAAAATAAGGTCATTGTGGGTGCAAGAAAGGGCATGCAGAAGGTACAAAAGAGGTCATGTCAGGTGCATCGCACACAGTCTAGGAATTTTGATATCAACAAATGTTTCCAAAGTTTCGAATCTAATTCATTCAAAAAATTTTCAAATTAATGCTATATTATAAGTGCAACATTGATCAACTAAACAATTTTCCAAATGATTGAAATTTGTTAATCTAACTTTGACATCTAAGATTTAATGGAAAACAAGTATTACTTTTATATAAGACCAAATAAGACAGATAAATATATGATTTGTCTATGTAATTAGCTCACATAAAACAGTTTATAAAAATTCCAAAAAAAACTTAAAAAAATTGAACTTAGTGAAAAATAAAACCTTCATTCACATTTTGAAAAAATTAACAATAACCTAAAAAAATGAAAAACTTCAACTTAGTGAAAAATAAAACTTTGATTCTCATTTGAAAAGATTAACAATAACCTATGAAAAACAAATGGCTCTTCATTCATCCTTTTGTCAATATTCCAATACATTTATAAATCAATGCATTTTAATCTTTATTTTTTTAAAATTAGGTTATATATATATTTTTAAATTAGGTTATATTTTACTTTATTTTATTTTTTAAATTTTGTGTTATATCATTCTAAGAGATCCTTGTCCGTTTAAAGAGTCTTGAAGAAAGAAATGTAACTTTCTATTCTGGCTTGCTTTTTGACTGATGAGGCCGAAGATGAGTCCTCTCTCTTCCCTATGTTTTCATACAAAATTTTAAAACCATGATTTTTTTAATGTTTAGATACACAATGTTTATATCCGTTATGAGTCCTCTCTCTTCCCTATGTTTTCATACAAAATTTTAAAACCATGATGTTTTTAATGTTTAGATACACAATGTTTATATCCGTTATTTTCCTGCGCCAATTTTTGTGGCGCGCATAAAAACAACGTGCCGCGGTGTTTGAAAGCAACGTGCATGAAAACAACGTGTCATGGTGTTTGGCATGTAAACTTGCTCTGGTGTCCAGTGTGACTGACACCTGTGTTTCAGTTGAACTGCCTTCATCAAACCCCAACCCAAAATCCCACTACTCCCTTCTTCCACTCTGCATTTTGCATTTGTGAAAGCTGTTACTGTTTGCATCCACTTCTGGAATCCATGGCGGTTTGAACCATGGATTTTTCAGATCCAGGTGAAATATTTTTCTTTTAAATTTTTTATTTTGAGAATAAATTGGCATTGTCTTGACTTTATTCTTATACATAATTACTCTCTGTAGAGTTCGTAGAGACAAAAAAATTATATGATACAGAGCTGTCCACAGGGAAATGGAATGGGTAGAATTGGAAAGAAAGTACTGGTATGTATGCATGCTACCCATCACTATGTTTTTTTTTGAAGTAAATTTAATAATATGATCGATCCCAACCATTTGGAAGTGCTGCAAGTTCATGGCGTGCATACAATGGAAGTGCTGCAAGTTCATGGGGATTGTTGAGTTCTCTTGTGGAATCAACCATTTTCCTCCACTAGATCATGGGTTTGGTCCCTAAGAAATTGGCTCAGTTGTGCGAGCTTTAGTTTCTAGTAACAAGCAAGAATTATCTACCTGAGGGTTTGGGTACTTTGAAGAAGCTGGAGACTTTGAATTTGAGATATAATCAAGTCATGGGTTTGACCCTGCCTGCTTCTGATAACTTTCTATGCTGTTGAATCTTATTCTCTACTACAACAAACATATTGGAAAGATACCCAATTTGAGCAGTCGCATCTGGATCTCAAGCTGATGCCCTCTCCATGTCCATGCCATCCTTGTCGTCCTTGCTTAGATATATTTCTCTTTGCAAGAACTAATTAAGCGACGAGTTTCAGAATGTAGGACGAGTTTTGGAATGTGGGAGGACATACACTAGTTAATGTATGTTGATCTCAATCTTCAAAAAACAAAGCAGAAACATTATTCATTGCTTGTTTGCATATGAAATCCTTGTTACCATTGAGCATCCCATTTCCATAGTGATTGGGCCCTCCAATCTCTGGTTTACACTGTCATGGAAGCCTTAGATTGCTGTAAGGTCAAGAATACTGCGTAGAGAGGAAGGTAAAAAACACATGCATCCCAGCGCATTTCACATGGTGTATGTGACACGCACCCTATGAGCCATGAATTATTTTACAGAGGGGATGACCATTTGTGGAGTTAGGAAAATGGTTTGTTAATGATCACTAAAAAAAATTAATGCAAGTTGACTGTTCCAACAACAACCCAACCGCTCCTAGACTAAGGCCTAAAGATCTTAATTCAATAAGGTTAAAGAAAATTCAATTTTTTTATTAAATTTAATTGATTTAAGTTTCTTGTGTGCCTGCTTGAGTTGTAAGATGGATTTGGTATCTACATATCATCAATGATATGTTCAAGACGTAGTTTATTGTTTGTCCCTTTGGACGGCTCCATGCTTCCATCTCGCCTCTGCCATAGTTGCTGCTACATTTCACCTGCTTGTTTGGGATAATTGATAGTTGATCAATGGTTTTGAAATAATCAAGGGATTCATGGAGAGGAAACACAGGGATCTGACAACTTGTTGTAGGATCAATTCCATATTGGGCAAAGGGAAATTATCCTTCACACTTGCTTTATTTAAAGTGCGAAAATCAATACACAAACGAATGTATCCATTCTTCTTTCGGACAGGAACCATATTGGCTACCCATTTTGAATATTTTATAGGAAAAATGATTTTGGAAGCTAACAACTTATCTAGCTCTTTCTGTCGGTTGGTTTCAAGGGATAGGTTTACCGGTCTTTTCCTCTGCCTAATGGAGTGGCATCTTCTTTAATAGGAATGATGTGTTGTATGATGTAGGGATCAAATCCTCTTAATTAAGTCTGAGTATGACCAAGCAAATATGTCATGGAACTCATGAAAAAGAGCAATGAATTTCTCTCTTTCTCTTTCCTTAGAGGAGCACGAGGTTTCTATATACAGAGGTTTTGGATCATCATCTGGTCCAATATTTACAAGTGTGGTGTCATCAATCTTTCATTTAGATTCTTCCTTAGAGGTATTCCGCTTTGTAGCATCACTTGAGGAAAATGTATTTTCCAAAGGATTTAACCCTTTAGGAAACTTATTTTGTTCAAGATTAATGACTTTTCCAACTTCATCAGGATGATTGGTTAAAATAGCATGCAGGCTTTCATCATTGGCATAAACTTGCCAAGATTTGTCATTGTTGGGTATGTGAGGTTGGTATAACGAAACTACATGGCATTCAGCTCAGGCTGCATAGGTTGCTGAGCTATCAGCTATGGCGTTTAGTCTTCTTCTGACGTGGGTGGATGTTAAAGGTTGAAAACTTATTAATTGTTTCAAAAACTAAACTCATATATTTACTACTAACTATGAATCTCCAAAAACAATAATGTTTTTGCATCGAAGAGTTGAGGCATTTTCCAAGCCTAAAAGTAAAGCTTCAAATTCTGCAACATTATTTGTACAAGGAAAATTTAATCTAAAAGGAAATGAATGAACTTTTCCAAAAGTGGTGTACAATGAAATACCTGCCCCATTCCCCTCACCTGATTATGCACCATCAAAATGCATATGCATATTTTTTACAACTTTATTAGTTTCAATCTTACTTCTATCTGTCATTTAGGCAGTAATTAAGGTTGGTTACCTCTGAAGGACATGGTTCTGGTCCAGACTTTCTCAAAATTCTAAAAAGATAAAAGACTTTCATTATAGAGTAAAGATGAAGCATTTTAATAAGAAAACCATTTCTTAGTTGCCATATTTTGTTTTCTATTATTGATCATTCCCCTTGTGAGATTATTTCTATTAAGTATTTTATTTTCTATAAATTTCTAAGGTTTCTGTTAGATGTTAATTTTATTCTTTGTATATATTATCATTTTATTTATGATTTTCTATTTATAAATATGAAAAGGAGTTACAAGGAGGATATGTTTAAGTGCATATTTTATTGCCTTTACAGCACAGTTCTTTAAATTTAATATCTTTCAAATTTCAACATGTTTATATTCTGTTTATTGTATATTTTATTTTCTTATTTATTTTTTCAAATAAGTTTTACCTAACCATTCATGAAGGTTGACGATTGTTTAATGTATATATTTATTTATATTCTATTTATTGTACATTTTATTTTCTTATTTATTTTGTCATATAAGTCTTACCTAACCCATTAATGAAGGTTGAAGATTGTTTAATGTATATACTTATTAGACTATAAAATAGGGTAAACATTCACAACTCTTTGTTTAGCCAACATTGAGGTTCAAATTGTTGATCTGGGAACATACCATTTCTCTTGTCAACATCACCCATCTCTACAAATTGTGTCTTTACCTTGTTTTGGATAATTGATAGTTGATCTAAAGTTTTGAAATAATCAACGGATTGCTATTTTATAAAGGTTTGTGAGATTTCTAATACAGTTGAACCAACCAATGAATTGGATTTGGCATAAAGGATCTCCTCTTCAAGATAGTGCAACTCCTTATCTAAGAGTTGCAGTCTTTGAACACAAAAAAATAATTTGAGTCTTCACCATTCAATGCACCCATCTCTACAAATTGTGTCTGAAAACCACCAGGTCATAAACCCTCATCCGTTTCTAACTTTCTAACTGCACCACTTCATCTTCCTAGTTTTCCTATGTATATGTTTCCACACTATTGAATATATAAAAAATTAAAAGATTCTCAATTCTCTCGTAGTGCCATCAATTTGTAGCAATGTCTTTATATTTAACCCGTCAACTTCTACCATTGCATGCAATAAAGGGATGTTGGGGGGACTTCCTTTCCAACATAATTTTGTGTCTACATAGGAGGAAAAATAAAACCATTTTCTTGAAAATACATTAGCTAAATACATGTAATCCTCTAATAAGCATTTTTATTTTGGTTAATGTATGTAGGGTGGAGGAATGTATGACCATGTTGGCTTCAATAGATATGTATCTTTTTAATATTGACCATAACATCTCCAAATTGATCAAATTTTAATCTTGACCATCCAATTTCCAAATTGAACAAAATTTCACCTATTGCTCGTCGCTCCAGTCTCACTCCACGCTGCTCCTCCCGCTCAACTATTGATGCCATCGTCAATGTCGTCACAAGCCATGAGTTAGAGGATACGCTAGTATACTTTTGCAATTATAGTGATTTGAAAGTTGGAGACACAACTACAAAGACAAATGTTCAATGTTTAGATATGGTGAGGAGCCTATCCTGCATTGCTTGGCTACTATTCAATGTTCAAATATGGTGAGGAGCCTCTCCTCCATAGCTTGGCTACTAGCATTTCTCTTAATCCATAACATTTATGACATATAAGGCATTCATTATGCACCCTACAATTATGCATTTATTGTTGTTGTGGGGATCTAGATATTTGGATATGATCCAATGGTCAATCCAATGATTGAGATCCATTTAGCAACAACAATAAATGCAATAAATGCATTGTTACAGTGCATATTGATGCATATTGAACACCTATTGATTAGCTTCTCCTACATAGCTTGTCTTAATCCATAACATTTATGACATAAGCTTGTCATAATCCATAACATTTATGACATATAAGGCATTCATTATGCACCCTACAATTATGCATTTATTGTTGTTGTTGTGGGGATCTAGATAGATGGATATGATCCAATGGTCAATCCAATGATTGAGATCCATTTAGCAACAACAATAAATGCATTGCTGCAGTGCATATTGAACACCTATTGATTAGCTTCTTCTACATAGCTTGTCTTAATCCTTAACATTTATGGCATAAGCTTGTCTTAATCCATAACATTTATGACATATAAGGCATTCATTATGCACCCTACACCTATGCATTTATTGTTGTTGGGTGGATTTGGACAATTGGATATGATCCAATGGTAAATCCAATGGTCAATCCAATGATTGAGATCCCTTTAGCAACAACAATAAATGCATTGCTGCAGAGTGCATATTGAACACCTATTGATTAGCTTCTCCTACATAGCTTGGTTGTTAACACTTGTCCTATTCCAGAACATTTATGGCATTTGTGAATTAGATCAACAAGAAATCAAAATAATTCAAGACATCTCTTAATTCAAGACATTTGTTCATGTACCATGTTGACACAGTTCGTCCTAAATTCCAAATATAAAACTAAGAAAGACATTTTAAATTGAGTGATTTAATAGTTGTTCATCATCGTGGCAGTCGAAGAGTTCTCTAGTTGTTGATCATCATGTTGGTCAACGAACTATGAGATTTCATGCGTGTACCTATTTGGTTAGCAAGATTTTCGGTCATGCGTGGACGTTGAATTGAATTCACAATTGTATTCTTGATCGTATTACTTCCCTTTCCCTTTCAAAAGCTACAAATATAATTTTGTCAAAGGTATTAATCATTTTATATAGAAAATTAAATATTTTTATAAAATAAATATTAACAATACATTATTATTAAACAAAATAAATATTAATAATACACCATTATTATATTATATTAACAATGACAACAACATATTATTATTGTTATTATCTATAGAAAAACATAACAAAAATAGTTTGCATTATTAAATTTGGTTGTTTATTTTCTAATGATTACATTAAAAATGTAAGGAAAGTAAGGTTATAATGTAACTCTTCTTTTTAACATAAACATGTAAATTTGTATTAATAAAGAAGGAAGGGACTGTGGTCGAACCATCCATACTTCTTATACAAAATTGACAAACAGGTTGAAAATAGTTGCATAAGTTTCATCTTACAAATTGTGATTTTATCTAACTTGAAACTTTTTAAAATATTTCTACAACTATCTTTAGCGTAATTTCATTAAAAAGACAAGCAAATTACATATTGTATAAGAGCTTCAAGGAGCCCTTTCTGGAAATAAGCTTTTCAGCTTCAAGTATTAGAGAATCAAGTGCCAAAGCACCCCATGAAAATAATAACCTACAACTAAAAAATACAATGAAATATCCCTGCTCAATATAGAGCTGCATGAAGTAACCAGCTCGTTTAGAGCTGAAAGAAACAAATAAATAATAAAGAAGCCACAGATGCATAAAGCATCAATGAAAACCCGAAAAAACGCAAAACGAAGGGTTTGTGGAGCCACCGGAATCTGAACTGAAATGCACCAGCTAGGTAGTCACATTG
This sequence comes from Larix kaempferi, assembly GCA_027924585.1. Lineage (NCBI taxonomy): Eukaryota > Viridiplantae > Streptophyta > Pinopsida > Pinales > Pinaceae > Larix > Larix kaempferi. The sequence continues at coordinate 15,320,062 of BSBM01001346.1, forward strand.
TTATCAAGGAAAGTTCACACTGCACCGAGAAACATCCATCCAAATTGTCGGTTGACAATAGCTGTCAATTGGTGTCGTCGCTAAGAGGAAGACAGAAAAACCGCATAAGAGCGGATCTCCACCCCTGACTAACTGCAGCCAATGCCCTCGTCGTGGATGCACTTCCCTGTATCACCCCTCAGCACATATTCTGCCGCCGCCGCCATTGATAAGTAGTTGTCCCGCTAGGAAATGGGTCGCTGCGCGAAGTCACCACCACCGACCCGCGTGCAGTGAGCTGTCAATCTATATTTCTGCAAACCCTGCAAAGGTTCAAGAGGCATCCATTGCAGGTAACATCCATTGTCGTCCGTCGCTGGATGCCGCACCTACAAAGACCACTACCATGCCAAAAGCTGTCGCCGTCGTCGAATGAACAGAGCTGCCATCGGAGTGCCATGAAGCCCCTACCATGCGGCACACCTTGGTCAGACGCCGAGAAGAAGAGGGTTGGCGGCCACGGAAGGATCCATGGCCGTCGGATTCATCCTGGTCATCGCTCAACCCTAGTCCGAACCCCGTAGCCCAAAACCTCTCAACCAAAAAAACCATTTCTACAACTATCTATAATAAAACTAGTATATATTCTCAACTAGTAAACAATGTATTTCAAAACTAGAAACTAGTAAGACTGCTTTGTTCAAGTATTTTGGATAACATCCTCGTATTTCGAAACTAGTAAGACTGCTTTGTTCAAGTACTTTGGATAACATCCTCATTTACTCATGAAATGATAGGGAGCATCAAGAACACCTAAGATGGGTGCTTGTGTCTGAGGGAACACAAATTGTTTGGGAAGTTGTCAAAATGTTTTGTCTTCCAAAAAGAAATTCAATATCTTGGTCATATAATCAGCGGGGATGGTATAGTTGTTGATCCTAGTAAGGTTGAGGCTATAATTGGCCAACTCCGAGGAATGATAAGAAAATACATAGCTTTATGGGGTTGGCTATAATTGGCCAACTATGAGGAATGCTAAGAAAATACATAGCTTTATGGGATTGGCTATGTAATCTAGAAGGTCCGTGGAAGGTTTCTCCCGTATTGCCTACCCTATTACCTCTCTCCAAAAGAAGGGAGTTAAATTACCCTATTACCTCTCTCCAAAAGAAGGGAGTTAAATTCAAATGGACAAGGGAGTGTGAGGAGGAATTTATAGAACTAAAGAGATCATTAACAAGTGATCTGATATTGAGGGTGTCTGATGTGGAAAATAAATTTTGTGTTTGTACAGATGATTTAGGGAAAGGATTGGGGGTAGTTCTATTACAAGGCGAAGGAGTTATAACTTATGCTTTGTGTAATCTCAAGAACCACGAAATCAACTATGTCATTCATGATTTTGGAATTGGAAACGATTGTTATGACCCTAAAGTTATGGAGACATTATCTATGGGTGCCTAAATTAACTTCAACACTTCTTATCATCTCAAAACAGATGGCTAGACAGAGAGAGTTAACCGGGTATTAGAAGATATGTTAATGATGTATGTCATGGATCAACAAAACTAGTGGGAAAGGTACCTTCCCTTAGTATATTTTGCATACAACAATAGTTACCATAGTTCCATTTGTGCAGCTCCATATGAGCTCCTATACAAGAGACCTTGCAGGACCCCATTGAGTTGGGATCAATTAGAAGACCGGCCTACGTTGGGAATGGACATGCTCCAAGAAATGGAGGAGAAAATGGTTATAATTGAGCAAAGGCTTAAAGAAGCTAGAGACTGAAAGAAAATTTATGTAGATGCAAAAAAATGGATAAAAGCTATAAGGAAGGTTGTGAAGTTTTTGTTAGAGTGAGACCCACTAAAAGTACCTTTAGATTTGGGAAAGGAAATAAACTATCCCACAGATTTTTTTGGATGCTTCAAGATCCTTAAAAGGATTGGACTTGTTGCTTATAAGCTTGAGCTTCCATCCCATCTTAGCGAAATGCATCCCATATTTCATTTTTCAGTACTTAGGAATTATGTTCTTGATCCTTCTCATGTATTGAAATTAGGGAGGGGTCCATTCAAGTTGAACTGTATTGCATACTAGATTGTAGGGTTCCCCAACTCAGGAATAAAGCACTTGATTAGGTGAAGGTCCAATGGGATAGATATAGCCCATGAACTGCCACCTGGGAGGATATATATAATTTTGAGTAGATTAATAGATTAATAATAGATTCATATGGTATAGTGGTCTGATGATTTTGTATTTTGTAGACAATATCTATAATCCTTGGATACTCACATACATACCTGGCTAGTAATTTTGAATGGGAAAATACTGTTTGTGAAATGAATTGATCATAATATAAGTGTTTGTTGGTTGTCATGTTGTTTCATTACATATTATGGATTAGTTGATTATGATAACATTGTTACGTTGTTTCATCATATGCTATGGATTAAATTGATCGTGGTGATGTTATTATGATTCTTTCATTACATGTTATGGATTAATTGATTATGATGATGTTCTTAATTAAGTTTGTCACGACAATGTTGTTATGGTGAAAACAATGTTGTTATGGTGTTTCACCATATGCAATGGATTAAGTTGGTAAAAAAAGGTATCATCAAGGCCTCATTTAATACTGTGGATTGGGATTATTATGATGGCTTTATTGAAATGATTTATATTATGTTATGGATCAACTGTGTTATACTTCTTGGGAAAAGTCATGTGTAAGAAACATATTATTCAATATAAAACATGATGAGTATCAAGGATAATTTTAGGGGCGAAATTTAGCCCATAGGCTAATTTACCATGTTTTTTTTCCAAAAGAAGATTATCCAATTTGCATAAGTTTTGAAGCACCATTTCTCCCAATTTTGGGCTAATTTACCATGTTTTTTTTCCAAAAAACGATTCGTCAATTTGCATTTTTTGAAGCCCCATTTCACCCAATTTTGATGTGGTAAACATTTTTCACTCTAAAAATCGCCAAACTATTATATAAATTATATAAAACCCTTAGAAATTGAAATAATTTTAAAAAATATTGCCAAATATTTTATAGTTGACATTTTAAGAATTGGTAAGGTTCGCCAAGGTTTATACACTGTTAAATAAGTATGGGTCCTTAAAATTATCCCCTGATGAGAATGATATTGTGTAGCATTTAACATGCAATTATTTGACGATTCATGTTGGATAAGGGATGAATTTATGTTCTCTTATGATATATAGTTCGTCGGGCAACATTTAGCACTTACTGTTGCAAAATATATATTTTATGACGTCAATGATGATAACATGACTGTGATGGCGATATGCTAACATTATGTTTCATAATGATATGAGATAGCATACCGGTCCTTGATACTCATATTGGTGATCGTGTCTATAATATTATCATTTACTAATGTTGTGATGGCACGATGAGAGGTGAAGTGACTGGAAATCCACCTTGGAGCCTGGATTCATTCTCTAATCTCATGGGATCCCATACAGGTCCTTGATACTCATATTGGTGATCGTTTCTATAATATTATCATTTACTAATGTTTTGATGGCATGATGGGAGGTGGAGTGACCGAAAGTCCACCTTGGGGCCTGGATTCATTCTTTGATCTCATGGGAGCCCATCCAGATCCTTGATACTCATATTGGTGATAGTGTCTATAATATTATCATTTACTAATGTTGTGAAGGAACGATGGGAGGTGGAGTGACCAGAAATCCACTTTGGGGCTTGCATTCATTCTCTGATCTCATGGGAGCCCATGTCCAAAAAGGATAATCTATTCTTATAACACATTATGGTATAACTCTTTATGGGAAACCAAAATCTTGGGTTCCAAGATCAACCAGTGATCTATTCCAATAGTCCTTTCATCACCAGGAACCAAATGTCCATGAATTAGGTGAGGGTTATACTCACCAATGTAGTTGTGATGTAGGAATTTTGATGCTTCGAGTTGTGGAGAGATTTTTGGGCCAATACTTTGAGATGTCTGGTGTATGCAAGTTAGTGCACTAGACTGGATTCCTGGTACCCTCTAGATGAGGCATTGGGGGCATAGATCCCAGATAAGGTCAGAAGGCCTTAAGCCTTAATTTGATGCCAAACGTCAAAAATTGAGAAAGGATTATATGTGTAACTCCTCAAAGCTATGATGATACTTCTGATCTCTGGGGTTGTGTCCGATGAGAATTGTGGAGGGATTTTTGGTCCAACCCTTTGAGATTATTGGTGTGCGCAGGTTAAGGCATTAGACAAGATGCTTGGTACCCTCTAGATGAGGGCTTGGGGGCATAGAGCCAAGAGAAATCCGGAAGGCCTTAAGCCTTAACTCGATGCTAGAAGTCAGAAATTGAGAAAGGATTATACTTGCAACTCCTTAGTGATATGATGAGACTTTTGATTCCTATTGTGGTCACACAACGATGGGTGACCATTATACTAGTTGCAACAAAGGGCCCTTGTCATGGCGAGAGAGACCATCTAGAGTGTCGGGGGGAGTTAGGAGGTTGATTAGATGGTATGATTATGGGTGAGGGTGTGTGAAGATTTGTTTTTTTTAGTTTGAGTAAAAAAATAAAAAATTAATGCCTCACCATAAAATGCATGTTCCATTTAAAACAATTAATTATCAATTTAAACAAGAAGCATGTAATTTTTCTAGGGAGATATCTTTCTTATATTATTATATTAATGTAGGTGTAAGATTTACGAGTGATGGTCACATGAGTAACTTGCTCTAAAATAAAATGTTGCAACAAATAAGAGGCAATCAAGGATTTTTACTAAGCCCAAAGATATCCCGTGATTATAGGGCAAATGGTTATTTGTGGTTTCCAGCTCCCAATTTGAGTTCCATTGATAAAATAAGAGAGGTTTACAAGATTTACGAGTGATGGTCACATGAGTAACTTGCTCACCTGCACAATAGTACTAGTTATTTAGGTGAATATCGCTTAATAATGTACAAATCATAAGTTCTTTACTTGCCTCTAGTAAAATGAATCAATTTGGGACGGAATTCTCATGAGGGGGGGAGTATGTAATGCCCAATATAGCTATATGAAATAAATTTTTCAAACATAAACATAATTAAGTGAAAATTAAGAATAATATTGGGTTGAGGGGTTGTAATAAAATATGCACCAAATTAAGTTTATATTAAATTTATTTAAAATTTCTCTAGTTAATATTAGTAAGGGTTAAAAACTAAAATAAAGCAAATAAATAAACTAAATGAATAATAAGGTTAGTTTGAGGAAAACTCCACTTGTCATCCATGCGAATAATATTTGCATGGATGGCAAGTGGTGTTATCCATGCAAGAGGACATTTGAAGACATTTGAAGGGGGGAGTTGATAGGAAAGGGGCTATGGAGTTTGGAGGGAGAAATTACAAAAGGGGAATTGAGAGTAGAGGATTTTTTACAGAGTGGCAACTTACCAGGGGAAAGTTTAGGATGGCATATATTGCTGGTTGGGGATTTGGGGCTCTCAAATTTAAGCTGATGGGATTAGGTTGGGTGGAGAGTGGAACCCAAGGTTTCGAATGGAGAAGGCACAATGGATGTACTTCACTTCAAGATCTATAGGAATTCTGCTATAGGCAAGTTTTTAGAAAAATCCTTAGTCTTTTTTATATAATTGATAATAACATAAATTATAATTGAATTATTTTTTTATATACATATAACCTCATACTAGATGAAGTGCCCTATGGGAGGGTTTATGGCATTTTATCTATGGAGCTTTTACAGCATTTTATCTATGGTTAAAGAGATTTACTAACAGTCTGTGTGTGTATATATATATATATATTTCAATTTTTACTGCGTTACAAATATAAAAGGATAGGGGTGACTTACTTGTGTATAGGTCACTTCCTTGAGTTTCCGAAGAGAATCACATCTGTATATTCTTTCCCAACTAAAATCTTGGGTTCCCCTCACCTCCCAATCTAACCCATCATCTTAAATTTGAGAGCCCTCGAGCCTCCAATTGGTAATGTATGCCAACAATAATTTCCTCTGGTAAGATTCCCCACTCTAAAAACTTCTCCACTCTCAATTTCCTTGTCTCTCTCTCTACTAAATCCTCCCCCAACATCGGTGAATTCCCCCTCTCAAAAACCCCTCTTGCATGGATAGCTCCACTTGGCATACATGCAAATAATATTTGCATGGATGACAAGTGGGGTAGTCCTCAAACTAACCCTATTATTTGTTAATTTTTTGAGCATTAATTCAACATACTCTAGGATCTTTACTGAGAGAATAACATGTACAACATATTAATCATATCAAGCACAACAAGCAATCACATGAGACAATAGATACACAGAGTTTAACTGGGAAAACCATAAAGGTGAAAAATCCCACAACTTCCTCAGAGATAGAAAGAGCAATGATACAACCCAAGTAAAAGAGATAGTCCTCCTAGCAGCTACTCCTCCTTCCTCACTTGTGCGCCACTTTCTGATGAGTGTAGAAGTGAATAATGAAGTGATCAAATAGAGTGCCTCCCGCACTCTATTTATACATGACCTGAATTTCCTAATAAACTAGCAAGATCGACTTCTCTAACTCAGTCTAATAACCCATGGTAATACTAATCAGGGTCGACCACCACACTTGGTGGTTTAATAACCCATCACATGCAAGTTGCAACACTTGCGACACTTGTCAATACAAATGACGACACTTCCGTATAGAGGAATAATACCATCTCTATAGGAGTACAATATATATATGTGAATTACATTCCAAAGTTACATATACATCAACACTGCCTCTTACCTACGAAGGTATTTCTCAACACAGATTTGCTAGCACAAGTCTTCTTCTCTGGATCACCGTCATCTAATCATCATCATCGTCACTGATGCTGCAATCTCAATCAATCTCCAATCTACTCGTCATAGGAAGTTCTACAGAGCCAACCCTTTTTCATACTGGATGTAGGCCCACCACCTACAGGTCTTCATCATCTACAGAGCCAACCCTTTTTCATGCTCGATGTATGTCATCAACATCTACATAGCCAACCATTTTTCACGTTGGATGTATGTCATCAACATATACAGAGCCAACCCTTTTTCATGCTGGATGTATGTCATCAACATCTATAGAGCCAGCCCTTTTTCATGCTGGATGTATGTCATACTGTGGAATCCTCAGGACTTATTATGTGCATCACAAAACCTGGCAAGAGCATCCCAGGATGTTACGAGCACACAGCTCTACCTATCGGATCTCCCAAGGACATATTACATGTGACCCCACCACAACACCTCGCAAGAGAATCCCAGGCTATTACGAGCACACAAATACACCTATCGTATCTCCCAGGGCCATATTACATGTGGTCATGGAAAAACCTCGAAAGAGCATCCCAGGATGTTACGAGCACACAACTCTACCTGTCGGATCTCCCAGGGCCATATTACATGCCATAGGAAAAAACCTCGAAAGAGCATCCCAAGATGTTACGAGCACACGGCTCTACCTGTTGGATCTCCCAGCGCTAGATTATACTTCCTCCCAGAGCAATGCCTCGAAAGAGTATCCCATGATGTTACAAGCACGTAGCTCTACCTGTCGGATCTTTCAGGTCAACTTACATGCTCATCTGCACAACATGTCCATGGCGACAGAGTATCAACTTGATACTCATCATACATCATCTTGATGTACATCATCACATGATCATCCTGATCCATATTATATGGAGCAACATCCTGAAGCTCATCATCCATGATCATCCTGATCATACAATGTATCCCCTTGATATATACACAACTACATGATCCAACTAATCATATCAAGCATCCAACATGATGCATATAAAGCAGTAACTGGAGCATCATCATGATGCTCATCACAGAACGCTTACATCCATAGCCATGGGAAGGATCCTCCTCTCACCATGCTTGGAATGGCTCCTGCAAATGTGTCCATCACTTCTTCCTCGAAGTGTCATCAATCCGAAGAACACCAAGCCTCTCTCTGAAGTACTCAAACTCCACTCTGGATAGTGGTTTCGTCAACACATCTGCAACCTGATCATCCGTTGCAACATACAGGAGCTTCACTGCTGCTCTTTGCACCATATCCATGATATAGTGATATTTGATCTCAATGTGCTTCAACCTGTCATGAAACACTGGGTTCTCAGACAGCTTCACACAACTCTGGTTGTCACAGAAGATACCAGTAGCCTCCAACGGGAGATCAAATAACTCAGATAGTAGCTTTCGGAGCCATACTACCTCACAGCTCGCTGAACAAGCTGCAACATATTCTGCCTCATCTGTACTCAGTGCTACGCAGTACTGCTTCCTACTAAACCAAGAGATCACACTTGATCCCATACTGAAGAAGCACCCAGAAGTGCTCTTCCTATCTGCAGCACTGCCTACCCAATCTGAATCAACACAACCCTGTAGGTTAAACTTTTGATTCACATCATACTTGAGCCCATAATCAATTGTACCCTTTAGGTACCTCAGAATATGCTTTACAGCAACCAGGTGAACACCTATGGGATCCGTCAGGAACTGGCTCAATGTGTTCACCGCAAAGCAAATATCTAGTCTCGTGTTCGTCAGGTACATCAAGGACCCAATCATTTGATGATACACCGTGACATCAACTGGATTAGATGAAGCATCACACAGAAGCTTTAGGTTCAATGCCATAGGTGTGGCCATGGCCTTGCATTCCATCATCCCGAACCTCTTTAGGATCTCTACTGCATACTTCCCTTGTCTAAGGAAGATTCCATGTGCACTCTACCACACCTCCTTGCCTAGAAAGTAGTGCATCATCCCCAAGTCCTTCATCTCGAACTCGGCAGCAAGCTTCCTCTTCGTGTGGGAAATCAATCTATCCTCACCCGTAACAAACAGGTCATCGACATACAAGAGTAGTATCACAGGATTTCCTTCCTCAACATTGTAGTAAAGGTTGGAATCCGCTTTACTCTTGGTAAATCCCACACTGGATAGAAAGTTGTCTATCCTACCATACCAAGTCCTAGGAGCTTGCTTCAAGCTATATAAGGCTTTCTTCAATCTGCACACATATGACTCTCTGTCATGTGTCTCAAAACCAAGTGGCTGCTCCACATATAATTCCTCCTCGACTACACCATTCAAGAAGGATGTCTTGACATCCATCTGGTGTATCTTCCATTTCATCACTGCAGCCAGAGCAAGTACTGATTTGATGGAAGTGTACCTGGCTACAGGAGCAAACTTTTCTTCATAGTCTATCCCCTCTTTCTGGGAGAAGCCACAAGCTATAAATCTTGCTTCATATTTTTCTATGCTGCCATCTGCAACATGCTTGATCTTGTAGATCCATTTGGAAGTCACAACTGACTTCCCTTTTGGTCTTGGGACTACATCCCAAACGTCATTCTTCATAATCAATTGGTATTCTTCGACCATTGCATCCTTCCATTCTTTCTTTTCCGCTGCTTCTTCATAATTGGAAGGTTCTTTGATCATAATATCACAGAGTAAGGGAACATAGTTGGTATGAGATCTAGTCCTCTTCTTTTCTCTGTGTTCTTCTTCTGGAATGTCATATCTTTCTGCATCTTGGATGAGCTCTCTAGCCCATGCAGGTTTCCTCTTGTGAGAGTTCTTCTCACGGGGTGGATATACAGGTTCTTGGGGATCTTCAACTTCACGATCTGCTTCTGGAATTGCTTTAGTCATGGTGGTGTCTTAGAATCTGATTTCCTTCGGTTCTTCATGATCTTTAATAGGTGTCTTCCTTGATTTGATGTAAGCTGAGTCTTCATCAAATGTTACATCCCTGCTGACATTAATCTTCTTGAACCTTGGAAAGTATATTATGTAAGCCTTCGAGCTTTCACTGTAACCCACAAAGATGCCCTTCTTTCCTGAAGGATTTATATTTGTCCTCGTTTCCTTTGGAATATGTGTATATACTGGAAAACCAAATATTCTGAGATGGCTGACTTCAGGTTTCTTACCAGAAAAGATCTCTTCTGGTGTCTTGTCGTCCAATATCTTGTGGGGTGTTCTGTTCTGCACATATATAGCTATTCAAGCTACTTCTGCCCATATATGCATAGGCATATCCTGATCATGTAGCATTGCCCATGCTGCTTCCATGATTGTTCTATTCTTTCTTTCTGCAACTCCATTCTTTTGTGGATTGTGGGGAGTAGTCAACTCCCTCTTAATCCCCGAATCACTGCTTAGCTTCTTGAAATCACCAGAAGTGAATTCTCCCCCATTGTTAGATCTGACGGATCTTGATCTTCTTATCAGTTCGATTTTCCATCAAGGCTTTGAATTCCTTGAACTTATCGAATACTTCATCTTTGTTCTTCAAGAAATAAACCCAAGTATTCCTAGAGAAATCATCAATGAAAGAGACATAGTATACATACCCACTTAGAGAGCTAGATGACATCGGACCGCATACATCGGAGTGGATAATCTCCAAGATTTCTTTTGCTTTGCTTTCACTGCTTGGAAAGGCCTTCTTGATGTTCTTTCCTTTTGTACATCCTTTGCAAACACCTTCATGCTTTGTCTTGATTTTAGGAAGACCCTCTACTGCTTTACCTGCAACTAGTAGTGCTCTTTAGTGCACATGTGCAAGCCTTCTATGCGAGAGTTCACTTGGCTCCATGGATTCATGTACCATGGCATGTTCATGTTGCCCCTTTAATTTGTACAATCCTCCCTCTTGTTCTCCAATCACTACTGCATCATCTATGGTCTTACCCTTTGGCCACATGAGTACTTGACCATCCACAAATGCAACTCTAATTCCTTTTAAATCCAGAGATGATATGGATAGGAGATTTTTCTTGAGCCTAGGTACATATAAAACATCTTTCATCTTCAGAGACTTCCCAGAGTCTAGTTTGTAGGAGGCTTCACCACTTCCTTTGATAGGGTATTGATAGTCATCCCCAAGTTTCACCTTAAGGGGTGACTCGTGTTCAGATAGATCTACAAAAGATTCTTTAAAACCAATCATGTGTTTGGAAGCCCCGCTATCAATAAGCCAATCATCACATCCATGAGAGATAGTACCTGTGAGGGCAGAGATTAGAACATATTCATCTTCACTAGATGAGTCATCACTTTATGCTTTAGCCTTCTTCTTGGGAGGTTCATCATCCTCAGCAGCATGAGCATGATATCTCTTCTTGTTTTTCTTCTTCTTCTTGTTGAAGTTGTTGTTGTCCGTTTTGTTCTTAGGACAATCTACAGCAATGTGTCCCTTCTCATTACATGTAAAACATATTCTCCTCTCTTTATGGTGATGGTGGTGAGAAGATTTCTTGAAATGAGATGGCTCTCTCTTCGGCTTTCCTTTCTTGGTGTGAGCGGTGAGAGCTCGATCTTCATTCCCCATCTTTTATTCTCGGGCCACAAGCATTGTTTCTTCTTGTGAACATTCCTCCCATAGTCTACTTAAGGAGACCAATTTTCTTCTTGCACAGATTCCTTGGATGAAGGAGTCCCATGACCTAGGTAGGCCATTTAATGTGGTCATCACAATTTCACCATTTTCCACTACTTCATCCACAGCTTCAAGTTGTTCCTTGATTTGAGAGACCTTAGAAAAGTAGGATTGAATGGTCTCTCCATTCTAAAGCTTTACCCCTTTCAATTGATTCCGCAGAGTCATCTTTCGATTCATGTTCTTTCCTTCAAACAATTTGGTCAAGGAGTCAAACATCTCCTTAAGTGTCTTTAGGGAAGACACATGGCGTATGAGATGGTCCTTTATAGAATCAACAATGATTCTCTTATCCTTGACCAAGTCCATCTTGTGTAAGGCCTTAGCCTCATCTCCCTCTAGAACTAGAACCTCTTCTTTTATGTAGGTGTCCAAATCATTTTCTTCTAGAATTAACCCAATCCTATACTTCCATGCTCGAAAGTTATCAACTCCATCAAACTTATGCTCAAGCTTGGTGTGGTGAGACATTTTTAATGAGAAACTCAAATGGAAATAAGAGATTTAGGTCTTACCACTTGATTTGTTGAAAACTGGATATGGTGCTGGATTAGGGTTTGTCAGAGAAACCCTAAAAATTCAAAATGTGAATTTCAAACTTCTGAAAGGATAGAAAGATGCACCTTGATGAGATGATCAGCCTGGTATACTCAGAAATTGAAAACTGCAAAGTTTCACCCTTCAGAAATGCCTTTTAATCTCCCGGATTCACTTGGGAGGACCTTGAATTAGGGTTTAATTTTCCTGGAGCTTCAACCAACTAAAAATTTCGATCCAAAGCTCTAAACTTTGATTTTTTTCAAGGTGCTTCCAGCTATGTTCTCAGATTTCAGAAATTCCAATTTTTGTGGAAACCCTAATTTTTAGGGAAAAAATGAAAGTTCCCAGAATTGAATTCTGATTGGACAGAAAGATTCACCTTGTTGAAGAGAGTCAATCTACCCTGCTACCTTTCACTATATGTGGAGAGAAACCCAATAAACAAGAATCCCTAGCTTCCGTAATTGCACAGTGTCTTCATCTCAGGTTAGCTCTCATACCATGTTAATTTTTTGAGCATTAATTCAACATACTCTAGGATCTTTACTGAGAGAATAACATGTACAACATATTAATCATATCAAGCACAACAAGCAATCACATGAGACAATAAACACACAGAGTTTCATTGGGGAAAACCATAAAGGTGAAAAACCCCACAACTTCCTCAGAGATAGAAAGAGCAATGATACAACCCAAGTACAAGAGATAGTCCTCCTAGCAGCTACTCCTCCTTCCTCACTTGTGCGCCACTTTCTGATGAGTGTAGAAGTGAATAATGAAGTGATCAAATAAAGTGCCTCCTTCACTCTATTTATACATGACCTGACTTGCCTAATAAATTAGCAGGGCCGACTTGTCTAACTCAGTCTAATAACCCATGGTAATACTAATAAGGGAAAACTCCACACTTGGTGGTCTAATAACCCATCACATGCAAGTTGCGACACTTGTCAATACAAATGACGACACTTCCATATAGAGGAATAATACCATCTCTATAGGAGTACAATATACATATGTGAAATACATTCCGAAGTTACATATACATCAACATTCCCTCTTAACTAGGAAGGTATTTCTCGACACAGATTTGCTAGCACAAGTCTTCTTCTCTGGATTATCGTCACTGGAGCATCGTCATCATCATTGCTGCTGCTATCTCAATCAATCTCCAATCTACTCATCATAGGAATTTCTACAGAGCCAACCCTTTTTCATATTGGATGTAGGCCCACCACCAGCAGGTCTTCATCATCTACAGAGCCAACCCTTTTTCATATTGGATGTATGTCATCAACATCTACAAAGCCAACCATTTTTCATGTTGGATGTATGTCATCAACATCTACAGAGCCAGCCCTTTTTCATGTTGGATGTATGTCATCAACAGCTACAGAGCCAGCCCTTTGTCATGTTGGTTGTATGTCATACTATGGAATCCTTAGGACTTATTATGTGCATCACAAAACCTGGCAAGAGCATCCCAGGCTGTTACTAGCACACAGCTCTACCTATCGGATCTCCTAAGGACATATTACATGTGACCCCAGCACAAAACCTTGCAAGAGCATCCAAGGCTGTTACGAGCACACAAATCTACCTGTCGTATCTCCCAGGGCCATATTACATGTGGTCATGGAGAAACCTTGAAAGAGCATCACAGGATGTTACGATCACACAACTCTACCTGTCGAATCTCCCAGGGCCATATTACATGCCATAGGACAAAACCTCGAAAGAGCATCCCAGGCTATTACGAGCACATAGCTCTACTTGTTGGATCTCCCAGGGCTAGATTATACGTCCTCCTAGAGCAATGCCTCGAAAGAGTATCCCATGATGTTACAAGCACACAACTCTACCTGTCGGATCTTTCAGGTCAACTTACATGCTCATCTCCACAACTTGTCCACGGCCACAGAGTATCAACCTGATACTCATCATACATCATCTTGATGTACATCATCACATGATCATCCTGATCCATATCATCTGGAGCAACATCTTGAAGCTCAGCATCCATGATCATCCTGATCATACAATGTATCCACTTGATACATACACAACTACATGATCCAACTGATCATATCAAGCATCCAACATGATGCATATAAAGTAGTAACTGGAGCATCGTCATGATGCTCATCACAGAACGCTTACATCCATAGCCATGGGAAGGATCCTCCTCTCACCATGCTTGGAATGGCTCCTGCAAATGTGTCCATCACTTCTTACTCGAAGTGTCATCAATCCGAAGAACACCAAGCCTCTCTCTGAAGTACTCAATCTTAACTTTGGCTAGTGGTTTCGTTAACACATCTACAACCTGCTCATCCGTCACAACATACATGAGATTCACTGCTCCTCTCTACACCATATCCCTGATATAGTGATATTTGATCTCAATGTGCTTCGATCTGTCGTGAAACATTAGGTTCTCAGACAGCTTCAGACAACTCTGGTTGTCACAGAAGATACCAGTAGCCTCCAACGGGAGATCAAATAACTCAGACAGTAGCTTTCGGAGCCATACTACCTTACAGCTCGCTGAACAAGCTACAACATATTCTACCTCGGCTGTACTCAGTGCTACGCAAGACTGCTTCCTACTAAACCAAGAGATCACACTTGATCCCATACTGAAGAAGCACCCAGAAGTGCTCTTCCTATCTACAGCACTGCCTGCCCAGTCCGAATCAACACAACCCTGCAGGTTAAACTTTTGATTCGCATCATACTTGAGCCCATAATCAATTGTACCCTTTAGGTACCTCAGAATATGCTTTACAACAACCAGGTGAACACCTCTGGGATCCGTCAAGATCTGGATCAATGTGTTGACTGTAAAGCAAATATCCAGTCTCGTGTTCGTCAGGTACATCAAGGACCCAATCATCTGACGATACACCCTGACATCAACCGGATTAGATGAAGCATCACACAAAAGCTTCAGGTTCGATGCCATAGGTGTGGCCATGGCTGTGCAGTCCATCATCCCGAACCTCTTTAGGATCTCTACTGCATACTTTCCTTGTCCAAGGAAGATTCCATCTGCACTCTGCCACACCTCCATGCCTAGAAAGTAGTGCATCATCCTCAAGTCCTTCATCTCGAACTCGGCAGCAAGCTTCCTCTTCGTGTCGGCAATCAATCTATCCTCACCCATAACAAACAGGCCATCCACATACAAGAGTAGTATCACAGGATTTCCTTCCTCAACCTTGTAGTAAAGGTTGGAATCCACTTTACTCTTCGTAAAGACCAAACTAGATAGAAAGCTGTTTATCCTACCATTCCAAGTCCTAGGAGCTTGGTTCAAGCCATATAAGGCTTTCCTTAATTTGCACACATATGACTCTCTATCATGTGTCTCAAAACCAAGTGGCTGCTCCACATACACTTCCTCCTCGACTACACCATTCAAGAATGTTGTTTTGACATCCATATGGTGTATCTTCCATTTCATCACTGCAGCCAGAGCAAGTACTCATTTGATGAAAGTGTACCTGGATACAAGAGAAAAAGTTTCTTCATAGTCTATCCCGTCTTTCTAGGAGAAGCCACAAGCTACAAATCTCGCTTTGTATTTTTGTATGCAGCCATCTGCAGCATGCTTGATCTTGTAGATCCATTTGGAAGTCACAACTGACTTCCCTCCAGGTCTTGCGACTACATCCCAAACATCATTCTTCATGATCGATTGGTATTCTTCGACCATTGCATCCTTCCATTCTTTCTTTTTCGCTGCTTCTTCATAATTGGAAGGTTCTTTGTTCATAATATCACAGAGTAAGGCAACATAGTTGGTATGAGATCTAGTCCTCTTCCTTTCTCTGTGTTCTTCTTCTGGAATTCCATATCTTTCTGCATCTTGGATGAGCTCTCTAGCCCATGCAGGTTTCCTCTTGTGAGAGTTCTTCTCACGGGGTAGATATACAGGTTCTTGTGGATCTTCAACTTCACGATCTGCTTCTGGAATTGTTTGAGTCATGGTGGTGTCTTGGAATCTGATTTCCTTTGGTTCTTCATGATCTTCAATAGGTGTCTTCCTTGATTTGATGTAAGCTAAGTCTTCATCAAATGTTACATCCCTTCTAACATCAATCTTCTTGAACCTTGGAAAGTATATTCTGTAAGCCTTCGAGCTTTCATTGTAACCCATAAATATGCCCTTCTTTCCCGAAGGATCTAGCTTTGTCCTCTTTTCCTTCAGAATATATATATATACTGGACAACTAAATATTCTGAGATGGCTGACTTCAGGTTTCTTACCAGAAAATATCTCTTCTGGTGTCTTGTTGTCCAATATCTTGTGGGGTGTTCTGTTCTGCACATATACAGCTGTTCAAGCTGCTTCTGCCCATAGATGCATAGGCAGATCCTGATCATGCAACATTTCCCATGTTGCTTCCATGATTGTTCTATTCTTTCTTTCTGCAACTCCATTCTGTTGTGGACTGTAGGGAGCAGTCAACTCCCTCTTAATCCCTGAATCACTGCATAGCGTCTTGAAATCACCTGAAGTGAATTCTACGCCATTGTCGGATCTGACGGGTCTTGATCTTCTTATCAGTTTGATTTTCCATCAAGGTTTTGAATTCCTTGAACTTATCAAATACTTCATCTCTTTTCTTCAAGAAATAAACCCAAGTATTCCTAGAGAAATCATCAATGAATGAGACATAGTATACATACCCACTCATAGAACTGGATGACATCGGACCGCATACATCGGAGTGGATAATCCCCAAGATTTCTTTTGCTTTGCTTTCACTGCTTGGAAATTCCTTTTTGATGTTCTTTCCTTTTTCACATTATTTGCAAACACCTTTATGCTTTGTCTTGATTTCAGGAAGCCCCTCTATTGCTTTACTTGCAACTGGTAGTGCTCTGTAGTGCACATGTGCAAGCCTTCCATGCCAGAGTTCACTTGGCTCCATGGATTCATGTAGCATGGCATGTTCAGGTTGCCCCTTTAATTTGTACAATCCTCCCTCTTGTTCTCCAATCACTATTCCATCATCTATGGTCTTACCCTTTGTCCACATGAGTACTTGGCCATCCACAAATGCAACTCTAATTCCTTTTAAATCCAGAGATGATATGGATGGGATATTTTTCTTGAGCGCAGGTACATATAAAACATCTTTCATCTTCAGAGACTTCCCAGAGTCTAGTTTGTAGGAGGCTTCACCACTTCCTTTGATAGGGTATTGATAGTCATCCCCAAGTTTCACCTTATGGGGTGACTCATGTTCAGATAGATCTACAAAAGATTCTTTAAAACCAATCATGTGTTTGGAAGCCCCACTATCAATAAGCCAATCATCACATCCATGAGAGAAAGTACCTGTGAGGGCAGAGATTAGAACATATTCATCTTCACTAGATGAGTCATCACTTTATGCTTTAGCCTTCTTCTTGGGAGGTTCATCATCCTTAGCAACATGAGCATGATATCTCTTGTTGTTGTTCTTCTTCTTCTTGTTGAAGTTGTGTTTGTCCCTTTTGTTCTTGGGACAATCTGCAACAATGTGTCCCTTCTCATTACATGTAAAACATATTCTCCTCTCTTTATGGTGATGGTGGTGAGAAGATTTCTTGAAATGAGATGGCTCTCTCCTGGGATTTCCTTTCTTGGTGTGAGCTATGAAAGCTTGATCTTCATTCCCCATCTTTTATTCTCGGGCCAGAAGTGTTGCTTCTTCTTGTGAACATTCCTCCCATAGTCCACTTAAGGAGACCAATTTTCTTCTTGCACAGATTCCTTGGATGAAGGAGTCCCATGACCTAGGTAGGCCATTTAATGTGGTCATCACAATTTCACCATTCTCCACTACTTCATCCACAGCTTCAAGTTGTTCCTTGATTTGAGAGTCCTTAGAAAAGTAGTATTGAATGGGCTCTCCATTCTGAAGCTTTACCCCTTTCAATTGATTCCGCAAAGTCATCTTTCGATTCACATTCTTTCCTTCAAACGATTTTGTCAAGGATTCAAACATCTCCTTAAGTGTCTTTAGGGAAGACACATGGAGTATGAGATGGTCCTTTATAGAATCAACAATGATTCTCTTAGCCTTGACCAAGTCCATCTTGTGTAAGGCCTTAGCCTCATCTCCCTCTAGAACTAGAACCTCTTCTTTTATGTAGGTGTCCAAATCATTTTCTTCTAGGATTAACCCAATCCTATACTTCCATGCTCAAAAGTTATCAGCTCCATCAAACTTATCCTCAAGCTTGGTGTGGTGAGACATTTTTAATGAGAAACTCAAATGGAAATAAAAGATTTAGTTCTTACCACTTGATTTGTTTAAAACTGGATCTGGTGCTGGATTAGGTTTTGTTAGAGAAACCCTAAAAATTCAAAATGTGAATTTCAAACTTCTGAAATGATAGAAAGATGCACCTTGATGAGTTGATCAGCCTGGTATACTCAGAAATTGAAAACTGCAAAGTTTCACCCTTCAGAAATGCCTTTTAATCTCTCGGATTCACTTGGGAGAACCCTGAATTAGGGTTTGAGTTTCCCGGAGCTTCACCCAACCAAAAAGTTCGATCCAAAGCTCTAAACTTTGATTTTTTTCAAGGAGCTTCCAGCTATGTTCTCAGATGTTAGAAATTTCTATTTTTGTGGAAACCCTAATTTTTAGGGCCAAAAATGAAAGTGCCCAGAATTGAATTCTTATTGGACAGAAAGATGCGCCTTGTTGAAGAGATTAAATCTACCCTAGTTCCTTTCAAGATCCGTGGAGAGAAACCCAATAAACAAGAAGCCCTAGCTTCCGCAACTGCATAGTGTCTTCTTCTCAGGTTAGCTCTGATACCATGTTAATTTTTTGAGCATTAATTCAACATACTCTAGGATCTTTACTGAGAGAATAACATGTACAACATATTAATCATATCAAGCACAACAAGCAATCACATGAGACAACAAACACACAAAGTTTCGTTAGGGAAAACCATAAAGGTGAAAAACCCCACAACTTCCTCAGAGATAGAAAGAGCAATGATACAACCCAAGTACAAGAGATAATCCTCCTAGCAGCTACTCCTCCTTCCTCACTTGTGCGCCACTTTCTGATGAGTGTAGAAGTGAATAATGAAGTGATCAAATAGAGTGCCTCCCGCACTCTATTTATACATGACCTGACTTGCCTAATAAACTAGTAGGGCCAACTTCTCTAACTCAGTCTAATAACCCATGGTAATACTAATCAGGGCCGACCCCCACACTTGGTGGTCTAATAACCCATCACATGCAAGTTGCGACACTTGCGACACTTGTCAATACAAATGACGACACTTCCGTATAGAGGAATAATACCATCTCTATAGGAGTACAATATACATATGTGAAATACATTATGAAGTTACATATACATCAACATTATTCATTTAGTTTATTTATTTTTTCTAAGTTTTCAACCCTTTACTAATATCAACTATAGAAATTTTAAATAAATTTAATATAACTTTGATACATATTTTTTTTTAACCCCTCAACCCGATATTATTTTTAATTAAGTTCACTTAATTATGTTTATGATTGAATAATGTATTTAATAAAGCTATATTGGGCATTACATACTTCATCCCCATACGAGAATTTTGTCCCAAAATTGATTAATTTAACTAGAGCCAGGTAAAGAAGTTATGATTTGCACACTATTAAGCTATATGCTCGCAGATAACTAGTACTATTGTGCAGGTGAGCAGGTTACTCGTGTGGCCATCATAAGTAACCTAATATAATAATATAATAAATATATCTCCCTAGAACAATTACATGCTTCTTGATTAAATTTATAATTAATTTTTTTAATTCAAACATGCATTTTACGATGAGGCATTAACTTTTATTTTTTAGTCAAATTACTAAAAATATCAGAATCCTCACACACCCTCTCCCATAATCATACCATTCGATCAACCTCCTAACGCCCCCTTACACTCTAGATGGTCCCGTTCACCATGGAACATGGAACGGTCCCTCTACTGCAACTAGTATTTGGGTCACCCATGGTGGTGTGACCACAATAGGCATCAGAAGTCTCATGATATCTTTGAGGAGTTGCAAGTATAATCCTTTCTCAATTTCTGACTTCTAGCATTGAGTTAAGGCTTAATGCATCCCAAATTTCTCTGGGATCTATTTTCCCAAGGCCTCATCTAGAAGGTACCAGTCATTTGGTCTAGTACCCTAACCTGTGTACACCAGGCATCCGCAACTCCCATTGGCCAAAACCATAGGCATCAAAATTCCTAAATCACAATTCTATTGGTGAGCATAACCCTCACCTAATTCGTGGAATTTCCGTATATGAAGGGGAAATGACTTTGACATAGGCCCTATAAACCATGAACCAAATGCAGAGCTTTGCATTTGGGAAAGGCTATGAAACTTAGAAACATACCCAAATGAACAAACCTGGAGCCATGCTGGAGTTCATAGTTTCGACGATAAACTTGAATTGTAGGCCAAGGGTGTTTTCATTTGATTTCTTCTTTAGGAGCAGAGTGGAATGCACATACAAAAAAATATCATAATAAAACTATTGTTTGAATTTTCCCATTTTGAAACCTCACTAGGGAATGATTGCACTGTATTACCACATCAAACTATTGTGCAAATTTTCCATGTTTGGAACCTCATCAAGGAATGATTGCACATGAGTACCACATTTAATGGAAGTAGTGGAGCATACTTCCATAAAAAATATAGGTCTTGAGGGTATTATTTTCCTCCCATTCCTATTGTTAAGGCGGTAAAACCCATCTGTATTGTCCAAGTCATTATAGGAGGCATCATACTCAACTTGGAGGCCAAACATCCCCTTTAAGGGCTAATGTGATGGTTTTAATCTTTGTTCATGGTGCAAGAGCCCTAGAGCTTCATCCAGATCCTAATTAGCTTCCCCCCTTACAAATATTCATGTTCCTAAAACCTATCCCTCATTTAAAAAACCTCACAAGAGAACCTAAATATCAGTAAACACCAAATATTGTCATTATAGAGAACCCAAATACCATTAAACACCAAATATCATCATTATAGAGAACCCAAATACCATTAAACACCAAATATCGTCATTATAGGGACTGTGTAAACATATATTATTTATTTACCATTTTTATGACCTAAAGATTTATTTTATATTATTTTTAAAAATAATAAATAATTTTACTATAAACATAAAATAAATATAATCATATGTATCCCTTTAATACCTTTCCAACGAGCTATAGAACTCCAAAAATGGATGCCTAGATAGAAAGTTATGAACTCCAAAAATGGATGTCTAGATAGATAGAAAGTTATGGCCAAAATACTAAAGCATTTTTTTTTATTATAAATAATTTGTGCATGTTTTGTGCACACCTACTTGGAAGGCATAGAACCTATAGAAAAAATAATCTATACAAAAGAATGCATGGAATTTTTTGTGAATGAACACATTCCCGCGTGAGCGCATTTTTAAAATCCCCATTGTCGCTTTTAAGACCATCAACTTTGTGCGAACACTTGCGAACACTCAGTTGGAAGCTTCATTTGCCCCAAGATGTCACAGATATATGGAAGGAAGATACTACATGTCTTTAAGGCCACTCTCACCACACAATTGCCTCATGATATTCTCAAAACTAAAAAGCAATTGAAAAATTTGCTGCCCCTATGTTGATGAGCTTTGGTGACCTCGACCCATTTCATTCTTAATTCTTTGATTTCATATGCTCCACCTATCACCATATTTGATGTACAATTAGATTTAGTTTGTACATACAACTTCTTCATTATCATCTCAAAAGAAATTGGTAAGTTTACCTCTACGTTGATGAGCTTTTGTGACTTGGACCCATTCTCAATTCTCTCGTAGTGCGATCAATTTGTGGCAATGTCTTTATATTTAACCTGTGAACTTCTACCATTGCATGTAATAAAGGGATCTTTGGGGGACTTCCTTTCCAACATAATTTTGTGTCTACATAGGAGGAAAAATAAAGCCATTTTCTTGAAAATACATTAGCTAAATACATGTAATCCTCTAATAAGCGTTTTTATTTTGGTTAATGTATGTAGGGTGGAGGAATGTATGACCATGTTGGCTTCAATAGTCATGTATCTTTTTATTATTGACCATAAAATCTCCAAATTGATCAAAATTTAATCATGGCCATCCAATTTCCAAATTGACCAAAATTTCACCTATTGCCCGTTGCTCCAATCTCACTCCACTGCTCCTCTGCGCTCCCGCTCAACTATTGATGCCATTGTCAATGTCGTCATAAGCCATGAGTTATAGGATACACTAGTATACTTTTTCATTTATAGTGATTTGAAAGTTGGAGACACAACTATGAAGACAAATGTTCAATGTTCAGATATGGTGAGGAGCCTATCCTGCATAGCTTGGCTACTATTCAATGTTCAAATATGGTGAGGAGCCTCTCCTCCATAGCTTGGCTACTAGCATTTCTCTTAATCCATATCATTTATGACATATAAGGCATTCATTATGCACCCTGCAATTATGCATTTATTGTTGTTGTTGTGGGTATCTAGATAGATGGATATGATCCAATGGTTGATTCAATGATTGAGATCCATTTAGCAACAACAATAAATGCATTGCTGCAGTGCATATTGAATGTCTATTGATTAGCTTCTCCTACATAGCTTGTCTTAATCCATAACAATGACATATAAGGCATTCACTATGCACCCTACAACTATGCATTTATTGTTGTTGTTGTGGGGATCTCGACAATTGGATATGGTCCAATGGTCAATCCAATGATTGAGATCCCTTTAGCAACAACAATAAATGCATCGCTGCAAAGTGCATATTGAACGCCTATTGATTAGCTTCTGTTACATAGCTTGGTTGTTAACACTTGTCCTGTTCCCAAACATTTATGGCATTTGTGAATTAAATCAACAAGAAATCAAAATAATTCAAGACATTTGTTCATGTACCATGTTGATACAGTTCGTCCTAAATTCCAATTATAAAATTGCGAAGACATTTTAAAATAAGTGATTTAATAGTTGTTCATCATCGTGGCAGTCAAAGAGTTCTCTAGTTGTTCATCATCATGTTGGTCAACGAACTATGAGATTTCATGCGTGTACCTATTTGGTTAGAAAGATTTCCGGTCATGTGGGGATGTTGAATTGAATTCACAATTGCATTCTTGATCATATTACTGCCCTTTCCCTTTCAAAAGATACAAATATAATTATTTTGTCAAAGGTATTAATCGTTTTATATAGAAAATTAAATATTTTTATAAAATAAATATTAGCAATACATTATTATTAAACAAAATAAATATTAATAATACACCATTATTATATTATGTTAACAATGACAACAACATATTATTATTGTTATTATCTATAGAAAAACATAACAAAAATATGTTTGCATTATTAAATTTGGCTATTTATTTTTTAATGATTACATTAAAAATGTAAGGGAAGTAAGGTTATAATGTAACTCTTCTTTTTAACATAAACATGTAAATTTGTATTCATTAAAAAGGAAGGGATTGTGGTCGCCATCCAACTTGAAACTTTTCTAAATATTTCTACAACTATCTATAATAAAACTAGTATATATTCTCAACTAGTAAACAATGTATTTCGAAAATACTTAGACTGCTTTGTTCAAGTATTTTGGATACCATCCTCATTTACTCACAAAAAGAGAGGGAGCATCAAGAACACCTAATATGGGTGCTTGTGTCTTAGGGAACACAATTTTTTGGGGAAGGTCTAAATGTTCATTCTTCCAAAAATAAATTCAATATCTTGGTCATATAATCAGCGAGGATGGTATAGTTGTTGATCCTAGTAAGGTTGAAGCTATAGTTGGCCAACTTCGAGGAATGCTAAGAAAATACATAGCTTTATGGGGTTGGCTATGTACTCTAGAAGGTTTGTGAAAGGTTTCTCCCATATTGCCTACCTTATTACCTCTCTCCAAAAGAAGGGAGTTAAATTCAAATGGACATGAGAGTGTGAGGATGCATTTATAGAACTAAAGAGATGATGAACAAGTGATATGATATGGAGGGTGCCTGACATGGAAAAATACTTTTGTGTCTGTACGAATGATTTAGGGAAAGGATTGGGGGTAGTTCTACTGCAAGGCAAAGGAGTTATAGCTTATGCTTCGTGTAAGCTCGAGAGCCATGAAATCAACTATGTCATTCATGATTTGGAATTGACAACGATTGTTATGGCCTTAAAGTTATGGAGGAATTATCTCATGGGTTGTTAGTTTGAATTGAAAATAGACCACATGATTCTTGAACGTATCTTTACCCAAAACGACCTCAACGTCCATTAGTGGCATTGGAGTAAGTTTATTAGCGAGTATGATTTCAGGGTAACTTATATCAAGGGTAAGGAGAACAGAGTGGTAGATGATTTAAGCAGAAGAACCAGGATTCACTGGGTGATTTCCTTAAAAGTAGACTTGAGGGATCGAATCTTAAGGCACCTTTCCCAAGATGACTGGTACCATCAAGTGAAATGCCATTTGCAAGAAGGAAGACTCATAAGTTCGAAGTTTGAAGGATTCTCCTTGGAAGGAGATGGAATTTTAAGGCTAAGAGGGTGGATCTACATCCTTGAAAATGGTTCTCTTAGGGGGTTGGTATTGGAAGAATCCCATAGAGCCCCTTACTCAGCACACCCGAGGGTTAAAAAATGCATGTTGATCTTGAAAAGGTTTTCTTCTAGGTAGGGATGAAAATAGATAACGCCCAATTTGTGACATGATGTTTGGAATGTTAGTAGTTTGAGGTCAAACACTGCCACCCTGCAGTTCTTCTTCAACCACATGATATACCAAAAACTAAATGGGAGGTTATTTCAATAGATTTTATTGAAAGATTACCCATGACACCTTTGAGGCATAATTCTATCATGTAATTGTTGACAAGCTAACTAAAAGAGATCACTTTATTCCTACTAGGAACACCTTCGATGCCCCAGCTATTGCTCAAATATTTCTACGAGAGGTAATTCACAGGCATGGGTACCTCGAAAAATTATATGTGATAGAGATGCTCAGTTTACTGGAAGGTTTTGGAAAATTCTTCGAGCTTCTATGGGTACCTAACTTAACTTCAACACTTCTTATCATCCCGAAACGGCTGGTCAGACAGACAGAGTTAACTAGGCATTAGAATATATGTTAATGATGTATGTCACGGATCAACAAAACTAGTGGGAAAGGTACCTTCCGTGAGTAGATTTTGCATACAACAATAGTTACCATAGCTACATTTGTGTAGCTCCATATGAGCTCCGATATGAGAGACCTTGCAGGACCCCATTGAGTTGGGATCAATTAGAAGACTAGCCTACGTTGGGAATGGACATGCTCCAAGAAATGGAGGAGAAAATGGTTATAATTGAGCAAAGTCTTAAAGAATCTAGAGACTGAAAGAAAATTTATGTAAATGCAAAAAAAATGGATAAAAGCTATAAGGAAGGTTGTGAAATTTTTGTTAGAGTGAGACACACTAAAAGTACCTTTAGATTTGGGAAAGGAAATAAACTATCCCACAGATTCGTTGGATGTTTCAAGATCCTTAAAAGTATTGGACTTGATTCTTATAAGCTTGAGCTTCCATCCCATCTTAGCAAAATGCACCCTATATTTCATTTTTCAGTACTTAGGCATTATGTTCTTGATCCTTCTCATGTATTGAGGTCGTAAGGATTACAGGTTTGTAAGGAGGGGGGAATTCAAGTTGAACCTTATTGCATACTAGATCATTGGGTTCACTAGCTCAGGAACAAAGCACTTGATCGGGTGAAGGTCCAATGCGATCGATATAACCCATGAATTTCCACCTAGATATCTATAATTTTGAGTAGATTTATAGATTAATAATAAATTCATATGGTATAGTGGTCTAATGATTTTGTAGACAATATCTATAATCCTTGGATACTCACATACATACTTGGCTAATAAATTCATCATAATATGAGTGTTGGATGTTGGTTGTCATGTTGTTTCATTACATATTATGGATTAGTTGATTATGATAACATTGTTATGTTGTTTCATCATATGCTACGGATTAATTTGATTGTGGTGATGTTATTATGATTCTTTCATTACATGTTATGGATTAATTGATTATGATGATGTTATTATATTTCATATGGATGGATTAAATTGATCATGATGATTATTATTATGTTCTCAATTAAGTTTTTCATGACAATATTGTTATGTTGTTTCACCATATGCAATGGATTAATACGGTGGATTGGGATTATTATGATGAATTTATCGAAATGATTTATATTATGTTATGGATCAACCGTGTTATACATCTTGGGAAAAGGCATGGTAAGAAACACATTTTTCAATATAAAACATGATGAGTATGATATTGTGTAGCATTTAACATGCAATTATTTGATGATTCATGTGGGATAAGGGATGAATTTATGTTCTCTTATGATATATAGTTCATTGGGCAACATTTAACACTTAAGGGATGAATTTATGTTCTCTTAGGATGTATAGTTCATTGGGCAACATTTAGCACTTATCGCTGCAAAAGATATGTTTTATGATGTTAATGATGATAACATGACTGTGATGGCTATATGCTAACATTATGTTTAATAATGATATGAGATAGCATACAGGTCCTTGATACTCATATTGGTGATTGTGTCTATAATATTATCATTTACTAATGTTGTGATGGCACAATCGGAGGTGGAGTGACCAAAAATACACCTTGGGGCCTGGATTCATTCTTTGATCTCATGGGAGACCATACAAGTCTTTGATACTCATATTGGTGATCGTGTCTATAATATTATCATTTGCTAATGTTGTGATGGCAGGATGGGAGGCGGAGTGACCAGAAATCCACCTTGGGTCCTGGATTCATTCTCTGATCTCATGGGAGCCCATGTCCAAAAAGGAGAATCTATTCTTATAACACATTATGGTATAACTCTTTATGGGCAACCAAAATCTTGGGTTCCAATATCAACCAGTGATCTATTCCAATAGTCCTTTCGTCGCCAGGAACCGAATGTCCATGAATTAGGTGAGGGTTATACTCACCAATGTAGTTGTGATGTAGGACTTTTGATGTTTCGAGTTGTGGAGGGAGTTTTGGGCCATTAATTTGAGATGTTCGGTGTATGGAAGTTAGTGTACTAGACCAGATTCCTGGTACCCTCTGGATGAGGCCTTGCGGGCATAGATCCCAGAGAAGGTCAGAATGCCTTAAGCCTTAATTTGATTCCAAACATAAAAAATTGAGAAAGGATTATACGTCCAACTCCTCAAAGCTATGATGATACTTCTGATGTCTGGGGTTGTGGTCGATGAGAATCGTGGAGGGAGTTTTGGGCCAACCCTTCGATATGCTTGAAGTACGCAGGTTAGGGCATTAGACCAGATGCTTGGTACCCTCTAGATGAAGGTTTGGGGGCATATATCCAAGAGAAAGCTGGAAGGCCTTAAGCCTTAACTCGATGCTAGAAGTCAGAAATTGAGAAAGGATTATACTTGCAACTCCTCAAACATGTGATGCGACTTCTGATTCCTATTGCGGTCACACCACGATGGGTAACCCTTATACAAGTTGCAATAGAGGGCCCTTGTCATAGTGAGAGAGACCATATAGAGTATCGAGGGGTGTTAGGAGGTTAATCAGATGGTATGATTATGGGCGAGGGTGTGTGAGGATTTGGTATTTTTTTGTAGTTTGAGTAAAAAATTAAACTTTAATGCCTCATCATAAAATGCATGTTCCATTTAAAACAATTAATTATCAATTTAAACAAGAAGCATGTAATTGTTCTAGGGAGATATCATTCTTATATTATTATATTAGTGTAGGTGTAATATTTACCTGTGATTGTCACATGAGTAACCTGTTCTTATATTATTATATTAGTGTAGGTGTAAGATTTACCTGTGATGGTCACATGAGTAACCTGCTCACCTGCACAATAGTACTAGTTATCTAGGTGCATATTGCGTAATAATGTACAAATCATAAGTTCTTTACCTGCCTCTAGTAAAATGAATCAATTTTAGGATAGAATTCTCATGAGGGGGGGAGTATGTAATGCCCAATATAGCTAATATGAAATACATTTTTCAAACATTAAGTGAACATTAAGAAAAATATTGGGTTGAGGGGTTGTAATAAATATGCACCAAAATAAGTTTATATTAAATTTATTTAAAAGTTCTCTAGTCAATATTAGTAAGGGTTAAGAACTTAAATAAAGTAAATAAATAAACTAAATGAATAATAGGGTTAGTTTGAGGAATATTTGCATTATTATTTGCATGGATGGCAAGTGGTGTTATCCATGCAAGAGGACATTTGAAGACATTTGAAGGGGGGAGTGGGAGAGGAAAGGGGCTATGGAGTTTGGGGGGAGAAATTACAGAAGGGGAATTGAGAGTAGAGGATTTTTTACAGAGTGAAAACTTACCAGGGGAAAGTTTAGGCTAGAATAGATTACTGGTTGGGGATTTGGGGCTCTCAAATTTAAGCTGATGGGAATAGGTTGGGTGGAGAGTGGAACCCAATCTTTCGATTGGAGAAGGCACAGTGGATGTACTTCACTTCAAGATCTCTAGGAAGTCTGCTATAGGTAAGTTGTTAAAAAACCCTTTAGTCTTTTTTTATATAATTGGTAATAGCATAAATTATAATTGAATTGTTTTATTTATATACATATAACCTCATACTAGATGAAGTGCCTTAGGGGAGGGTTTATGGCATTTTATCTATGGTTAAACAAATTTACTAACAGTCCGGGTATATATAAAAAATAAAAATAAAAATATACATTTCAATTTTTACTGCATTACAAATATAAAAGGATAGGGGTGACTTACCTGTGTATATGTCACTTCCTTGAGTTTCCAAAGAGAATTACACCTGTGTAGATTCTTTCCCAACTGAAAGATTGGGTTCCCCTCTCCTCCCAACCTAACCCCTCATCTTAGAGCTGAGATCCCTCGACCCTCCAATTGGTAATCTATGCCAACAGTAATTTCCTCTGGAAACATTCCCCACTCTAAAGGAGCACCTGAGTGGGCCTAATGGTTAAGAACATGTGTTATCTCCGATGAGGTCACAGGTTCAAAACCGACAAGGGGTAGGGTTTCTCATTGGCCCGTTGTGACAAGGCTCAAAGGGTAGGCGACCCTTGGGATAGAGGCTCTCCCCTGGGATAAAGAGTCTCGAGACGTCTCGGCCCCTGCTGAGTCACAAGTTTCTGGTATATCTTGCTTGCAGACTGTTGGATATACCCTTGGGAGGTTGCTGTTCACATGGTTAAAAAACAAAACATTCCCCACTCTAAAATATCCTCCACCCTCAATTCCCTTGTCTCTCTCTATACTCCATCCTCCCCCAACTTAGGTGAATTCCCCCTCTCAAAAACCCCTCTTGCATGGACAGCTCCACTTGGCATATATTAAAATAATATTTTCATGGATGACAAGTGGGGTAGTGCTCAAACTAGCCCTATTATTCATTTATTTTATTTATTTACTTTGAGTTTTGAACCCTTTACTAATATCGACTATAGAAATTTTAAATAAATTTAATAGAAACTTTGATGCATATTTTATTTTAACCCCTCAACCCAATATTATTCTTAATTAAGTTCACTTAATTATGTTTATGTTTGAATATGTATATAATAAAGCTATATTGGGAATTACATACTTCACCCCCTTACGAGAATTTTGTCCTAAAATTGATTAATTTAACCAGAGGCAGGTAAAGAACTTATGATTTGCACACTATTAAGCAATATGCACCCATATAACTAGTACTATTGTGCAGGTAAGTAGGTTACTCGTGTGGCCATCACAAGTAAATCTTACACCTAATATAATAAATATATCTCCCTAGAACAATTACATGCTTCTTGATTAAATTTATAATTAATTGTTTTAATTCAAACATGCATTTTACAATGAGGATATAAACAAACTAAAGTCCGACTAAGCCACAACATGATTAGAGAGCTACGGGATCAAAATGGGTCAAAAATTCTTGAGCAGGAGGATATAAAAACCCATATTTTTCAACATTTACAGGAGCTTTACTTGGATAGAAATGAGGTGAACCCATTGGCTCAGGAGGATCTGTTAGCTAATATTCCCTCACTTATTTCTGAAGAAGAAAACTGGGATCTCTCAAATCCCATAGTGGAGTTTGAAATAAAAGCTATTGTTTGGTCACTGAGCGTAGACAAAGCCCCAAGCTCGGATGGATTCACTATAAATTTTTACAAAGCTGCTTGGGATGTAATTAAAAATGACCTTAGAAAAATGTTGAATTGGACCCGGAACAAGGACAAAGTTGGAGGAGCCACAAATTCATCCTTCCTGGCCCTGATCCCCAAGGATATGAATCCTCTCTCCATTGATCGCTTCAGGCCTATTTCACTTTGCAACACTTTTTATGAAATTATTGCAAAAATCCTTGCCTCCAGAATGAAGAAAGTGATGGGCCGCTTAATTTCTGAGTCTCAAGGGGTCTTTATTACTAGAAGACAAATTTTGGACAACATTATCATTGTACAAGAGGCCATTCATTCCAGTATGGAGCGTAAGCAACAAGGTATGGCAATCAAAATTGATATGGAAAATGCTTTTGATCGGGTCAATCATTTTTTCTTGTTTGAAATCATGTCTAAGTTTGGCTTCTCCCAAGGGTTTATCAGGTGGATCAAGGCCTGCATCAGCAGGCCCTGGATTGCCCCTTTAGTCAATGGCAGGCCTACCAACTTCTTCCAAGCCTCGTGTGGCATTCGACAGGGCTGTCTGTTCTCCCTATTTATCTATCTCCTGGTTGCTGAATCTTTAAGTAGAAGGCTTCAGAAGCTTCAGGATGCGGGAGAGCTTAAAGGTCTCAAAATTTCAAGAGGAGTGCACGCGGTAAACAATGCCCAATTTGCAGATGACACTATTTTCCTTGGGGGATCTTCCTCTGTTATAGCTAAGCACTTCAAAGAAGCCCTTACAACGTTTCTTAACATTTCGGATGGGAAAGTTAGTATGCTTAAGTCTAAAGTTTACGGTTGGAATTTCCATACAGCTACTATGGCAAGGATCTCAAGAATTTTTGGCTTTGAAGGGCTCACGAATAGGAACTCTTTCACATATCTTGGAATCCCCATTTTTAAAGGGAGAAAAAGAAAGGAAGACTGGAGGGGCTTATCGACACAATTAAAAAGAAAATTTCTGCCTGGGGCTTCAGATGGCTAAACATTGCTGGAGAACTCACTCTGATCACGTCAGTTCTATCTGCTTATCCGATATATGTTTGTTCTATCTCCTTTGCGCCAAAGTGCATCATCCAAGAAATAAATAAAAACATCTGGCATTTCCTCTGGCAAGGAGGCAAAGCAAGTAATACCAAGAAATTCCATCTCATAAACTGGAGCACTGTTTGCAGTTTGAAACCTTGTGGTGGGGCTGGGATAAAAGATCCTAGTATTATGAATCTAGCACTCGGGGCCAAAATTTTGTGGAGAATTATCACTGATAGGGATGCATGGTGGAAGAAAGCACTTTAGAAAAAATATATGAGTGGGACCATAAAGAGATGTATTGAGAACATCAAACCTGAGAAGAAAGGATCTCCTATCTGGGATTTGTGCAAGAAAGCTGTCTCCATTATCAGAGGGAAATTGTATTGGACGGCTGGAAATGGTAAAAGTATTAAGATTTGGCACAATCATCTGGGAAGTCCTCCCTTGCCAAATTTCGACAGGAATTATGGGACCTTCGTGTCTGGATGGAAAACGATAAAATTCACTCCTTTTGATATCTCTAACTGGAATACCAATGGTCGCTAGGAAGGATGGAAGGACCTAGATACTGCTCCTCATCTCCGACTGGATTAGAAAGCTCTCCTATCTCTTATGGAGGAGCAATGCCCCATTAGCTTAACACTAAAAGATAACCGGGGTTGGGGGAATTCGGGGTCGTACTCAGTGAAGGAGGGATATCTGCATGTATTATCCAGCATGGTTGGAGGTAATTGGGATACTTAATGGATCAAGGTGTGGTGTAAGGATGGATTACCTAAAGTGAATGTCTTTTTTTGGATCCTCTCCCATAGGAAAACATTAACAGCTGATAATTTGAGAAAAAGAGGGATTGAGGGACCATTGAGATGCGTTCTATGCAAAGCTGTAGAAGAATCGATAGAGCACCTTTTTCTTGAATGCAGTTTCACCCTTGAGGTGTGGAGTCATTCCATTAGCCCTCTAAACATCAATCTTGTTATGCCAACTGCTTGGAATGATTTTTTCAATTGCTGGAAGGATTATTATCAGGGTTCTTTCCACAGAAAGCCAGATTTTGCTAGAGCATGGGAAGCTCTACCTAGGTTCATAAGCTGGAAGGTCTGGAATGCAAGAAATAAAGAAAATTTTGAAGGTGTGTCCTCCAACCCTCAGTAGGTTTCCTCAGTTTCTAAAGCCCTGTGGTTTGAAGCCCTCTCTTCGAGAGGAATGAACAACATTCATAAAGAGCCTCTGACTGTGGAATAAAGAACTTTGTTAGCAGAATTTCTCCTACTCTCACCCCCTGGAAGAACCCCTTCCATGAACAAAAATTCTCTGTCCTAGCAGTTGAGGATGAACTCGGATGACTTTTAGCAGTGGAAGTCAAATTTGGGATGTAGCATGTTACTCTTTGATGGTGCCTCGAAAGGAAATCCAGGGTTGGTAGGTGTGGGGGGAGTGATCCTAGACTCCAAGGGGAACAAGCAGAATGAATTTGCATGGGGGATTGGAAAGAAAACTAGCAATGGTGCTAAATGGCTTGGCCTCATTAAAGGGATAGAGATCGTCATCTCTCTGGACATAAAGAAGCTAACAGTCTTAGGAGACTCTCTCACAATGATTTGAGAAGCTATAAATATTGTGGGAAAAAGGAAAAGGCCATCCTAAAAAATGCATCATCTTCTGCTCTACATCAGCAAGGAATTTCATCATCTAGACTTCCTACACATCTTACGAATCCATAATGGCTAAGCCGACCAAATGGAAAATATCGAAGTAGGACTCCCCTATGGCTCTATTTGATTTAATAATGAGATATTGGACAATGCTTGGGTCCCGTAGGCCATGGCGTAACCTTTGCACTAGGATCTTAATCCCCACTCATGTGATTTCCAAAAATATTAACTATAGGCTTGGCAGACACAAATTTTCAAGCAATTGGGAAATCTCCCTTGGAGATTTGGCAGCACCTCTGCTTCTCGATCCTCTCTTTCACATGCGGGAATTAATGACTTTGACTCCGAAGGATAGTTGGCTGGTGTATGGAAAGGTGGGCGAGGGATATCTTTGGGGGAGAATTGCCTTCTGCCCTCATTCTGCAGTCGATCCCCATCTTGTGCCTGCGTTGATGATCTGTCTTTGTGCACTCTTGGATATGGATTGTTGTGGTTGTTTTGGAGCTCAAGGTGATGGATAATTTTGCTTTGGTCGCCCTCATGGTGGGTGGGAAGCTCCTGCGAAGTGTGAGAGATATGGTTTGGTGGGGAGAGGACCCTCTGGTGGTGGTTGCTGGAGCTTGCAGTCCAAAGACACGCACAGAACCCCAATGGATTTGGAGAACCCTGGTCTTGGCCAGGCAAGACCGAGAAGTTGTAAACATGGCAGGGTTGGGAATGCTCAGGGTAAGGAAAGAAAATGCAACAGTCCTGAGCCTGACGAAGAAATTCTCGACCGACAACAGGAGTTAGAAATGCAGGTTAAAATGATCTGTTCAGATAATTTGGAGTGTAAAAATGTCCTCCTTCATCTCTACAACTTGGTATCCACAAACCAATCTCAGCTAAGAGCTCAGAAGTCTATTCTAGCTGAGGAAATTGAGCACTTGGAGGACTCCATGGGTCTGGTTTTCTCTCGCAGGGTTCGAAACCGTGAAGCCACTGGCAGCGAGCTTGAAGAAATCAATAGGAAGATGGTGAAGCTGTAGAAGTATATGGAAAGCACTGGAAACTTCATGGATCTCAGTGAAGAAAAGAAAAGGGCAGAGGAACTTGCTGGAGCTGCCATGCATGTCGGCCCCAAATAGATAATTGCCGATTTAGGTCACGGGTTGGCCATCTTAGGTTTTTTTGTTTTTTGGTATTTCAGCTTTCCCAAATGATGTTTAAAAACTCTGTAACTAATAAATTAGGATGCATCTGCATTTTGAAAAACTTGGAAGGTTTAAGTCTTAAGTTATGGACAAGGAAACACCTTCACAATGTATTTTTCC
The DNA here is from genome assembly GCA_027924585.1 of Larix kaempferi. Classification (NCBI taxonomy): domain Eukaryota; kingdom Viridiplantae; phylum Streptophyta; class Pinopsida; order Pinales; family Pinaceae; genus Larix; species Larix kaempferi. The sequence continues at coordinate 15,354,438 of BSBM01001346.1, forward strand.
AGTTTGCTTCTACTAGGGCAGTTCATAAGATATTACAGTTTTCATAGGACAGGAAAGTATAATGATTGTTATCAACCCAAACTGGATGAACTGGGAGTGATGGTTGTCTTCCATTCATGGGAGCAATCTGCTCTGTTTTTTTCTATGTAACCCCTCTTTTTTATATAATCAAATTATAACCATTTATGTTAAAATTTTGTTTTAGTCAAATTACTAAAAATACAAAAATCCTCACACCCTCTTCCATAATCATACCATTCAATCAACCTCCTAATGCCCCCCGACACTCTAGATGGTCTCGCTCGCCATGGCACGGGCCCTCTACTACAACTAGTATTTGGGTCACCCATCGTGGTGTGACCACAATAGGCATTAGAAGTCTCATCATATCTTTGAGGAGTTGCAAGTATAGTCCTTTCTCAATTTCTGACTTCTAGCATTGAGTTAAGGCTTAAGGCCTCCCAACTTTCTCTGGGATCTATTCTCCCAAGGCCTCATCTGGAAGGTACCAGGAATTTGGTCTAGTACCCTAACCTGTGTACACCAGGAATCTCAAAGGGTTTTCCCAAAAATCCCTCCGCAACTCCCATTGGCCACAACCTTAGGAATCAAAAGTCCTAAATTACAATTCTATTGGCGAGCATAACCCTCACCTAGTTTGTGGAATTTCGGTATATGACGTGGAAAGGACTATGACAGAGGCACTATGAGCCATGAACCAAATACAAAGCTTTCTTTTTGGGAAAGGATATGAAACTTGGAAACATATCCAAATGAACAAATCTAGAGCCATGATGGAGTTTAGAGTTTCGACGATAAACTTGAATTGTAGGCCAAGGGTGTTGTCATTTGAGTTCTTCTTTAGGAGCAGAGTGGATTGCACATACAAAAAAATATCATAATAAAACTATTGTTTGAATTTTCCCATTTTGAAACCTCACCAGGGATTGACTGCATTGTATTACCACATGAAATCATTGTGCAAATTTTTTATGTTTGGAACCTCATCCAGGAATGATTGCACAGGAGTACCACATTTAATGAAAGTAGTGGAGCGTACTTCCATATAAAATACAGGGATTGAGGGTATTATTTTCCTCCTATTCCTATTGTTAAGGAAGTAAAACCCATCTCTTTTGTCCAAGTCATTATAGGAGCCATCATACTCAACTTGGAGTCCAAACATCCCCTTTAAAGGGATAATGTAATATGATGGTTTTCATCTTTGTTCATGGTGCAAGAGCCCTAGAGATTTATTGAGATCCTAATTAGCTTCCCCCCTTACAAATATTCATGTTCCTAAAACCTATTCCTCATTTAGAAAACCTCACAAGAGAACCCAAATATCATTAAACACCAAATATCATCATTGTAAGGACCGTGTAAACATATATTATTTATTTACCATTTTTATAACCTGAATATTTATTTTATATTATTTTTAAAAATAATAAATATTTTTTGTATAAACATAAAATAATAATGATATAATCACATATATATCCCTTTAATACCTTTCCAACGAACTATAGAACTCCAAAAATGGTGGATGTGTAGATAGAAAGTTATGGCCAAAATGCTAAAGCATTTTTTCTATTAAAAATAATGTGCACATGTTCTTGTGCATGCCTACTTGGAAGGCATAGAACCTATAGAAAAAGAATCTAAAAATGGATGTGTAGATACAAAGCTATAGCCAAAATGCTAAAGCATTTTTTCTATTATAAATAATGTGTGCATGTTCTTGTGCATGCCTACTTGGAAGGCATAGAACCTATAGAAAAATAATCTATAGAAAAAGAATGCATGGATTTTTTTGTGAATGAACACATTCTCCCGTTGGCGCATTTTTGAAATCCCCATTGTCGCTTTTAAGACCATCAACTTTGTGCGAGCACTCAATTGGTAGCTTCATTTATCCCAAGATGTCACAGTTTCATTTGTCCCAATATGTCACAGATATATGGAAGGAAGACACTACATGTATTTAAGGACACTCTCACCACACAATTGCCTCATGATATTCTCAAAAGTAAAAAGCAATCAACAAATTTGCCCCTATGTTGATGAGCTTTGGTGACCTCGACCCATTTCATTCTTAATTCTTTGATTTCATATGCTCCACCTATCACCATATTTGATGTGTAATTAGATTTAGTTTGTACATACAACTTCTTCATTATCATCTCAAAAGAAATTGGCAAGTTTACCTCTACGTTGATAAGCTTTGGTGAACTGGACCTATTTCATTTTTAATTTTTTGATATCGTATGCTCCACCTATCACCATCTTTGAGGTTCAATTAGATTTCACGTGTACATGTTCGTCCATTGTGTTTGTTTCCTTTTCTATCCCTCCATGTGCAATGACATTCTTACATTGCTTTTGTTGCATCATATTTATTGCACCATCGCACGGCACCATGTGTGATGACCTTCATACACTTCATTTGTTGCACCATATTTATTGTAGGTGCTTTTTCTAATCCCTTCTTTGGTACTATAAGATTATTATTCTAAGCAAGAGTTTAATGTGACATGGCATAAATGTTCTAACTTTTTAATATATGAGAAATAATATTGCTAGTGGTACTTATTTCTAAGTAGAAAAACTTGTGTGTCATATGATACCTAAGAGAATTTAAACTATTATCATAAATCAAGGATACTCATATAACAAGAAGAAGATCGACATAAAGTAGAAAATATTCTACGTAATGCCCCAAATTATGTATAAAGAGAATAATTTAAAAATAATGAATATAATAATATCACATTAAGTGTTTAATAATTATATTAACATGTCGGGGGATAATTAAAAGGAGTAAAAAAATTGATTAATGCATGAAAAAGGCTCTACATGGATGACAAGCGATAGTCACCATAAAAATAGGGAGATGGGGATGGAGGAACAAGATGATGATGGGGAAGAGTGGGGGGTTGTAGGGATAGTCAGCATGAAAATATGGAGATGGGGATGGAGGAACAAGAGGATGATGGGGAAGAGTGGGGGGTTGTAGTTGGAAGGAAAAAACCAAGAAAAGGAAAACTAGTGGTTGTGAGCTCAAAGAATAAATATACCTGGCATAGCTTATTGGTCGGGGGCTCTCAGAAAAAGCTGAGGGGTTTGGTTGGGAGGAAAGAGGTACCCAAGAATTTAGCTAGGAATAGCTGGAAACTGCACACATTCAAGGAGTTGACTAGGTTGCATCCTCCAGAGCTCAAGTTACCACTGCATTCTCCAGCTAAGTATCATTTTTTTGTAAAAATGACATAGTTAACATAAATTCCATGACAAACACGAAGGATGGACTGATAATGATTTATTTTCAGTATGTAGTGTAATTGTGAGTAAATAATTTCTTTTTACATCAGTAGCATGCTGTTGGATTTTTTTTAATAAAATATGGTAAGGCCTGTGCACGTTTTAGCAATTCCATATTAGACATTCAATCAGGGATAATTTTAAGGACTCATACTTATTTAAAAGTGTATAAACCTTGGCGAATCTTACCAATTCTTAAAATGCCAGCTATAAAATATTTGGTGATATTTTTCTAAAATTATTTTAATTTCTAAGGATTTTCTATAGTTTATATAATAATTTGGCGATTTTTAGAGTGACAAAAGTTTACTCCATCAAAATTGAGCAAAATAGGGCTTCAAAAAATGCAAATTGGCGAATCTTTTTGTGGAAAAAACATGGAAAAATAGCCCATGGGCTAAATTTTGCCCCTAAAATTATCCTTGCATTCAATTGTAGGCATTTCATCTGATATGAGAGCCAGGTGATCCTTAGTATGGGGTAATGTAGTTTTCAGAGTCCAGAAGATACATGTGATATTTTAAACGAATTATAATTACAACAATTACATTATAATTACCCTTTTATTAAAACTCAGAACCAAACCAGATGAAAGGATTAAAATGAATTACTGGAAATGAGTTGTAGGTCCTTCGGTTGCTTCCAAACTGAGCTCCTAAAATGTGTTGCAGGTCCTTTGGTTGCTTACCAATTGAGCTCCTAAGTACCACTCTCCAACCAACTAGATTTCCCTCAGCTTATTCTGAGAGACCCTCGAGCACTCAAACAACAATCTATGCTAGTAATGATTTCACCCGTGGTATGAAATACCCAACACCATCCCTACTGATTATATGACCAAGATATTGAATTTATTTTTGGAATAAGGAACATTTAGACAACTTCCCAAACAATTTGTGTTCCATAAGACATTGAAGCACCAATCTTAGGTGTTCTTGATGCTCCCTCTCATTCCGTCTGTGAGTAAATGAGGATTTCATCCAAAAGTACCTGAACAAAGCGGTCTAAATATTTTCGGAATACATTGTTCATTAAATTCATGAATGTTGCAAAAGCATTTGTTAACATAAATGGTACCATGAAAAATTCATAATGGCCAAACCTCATCCTAATTTAAGGCATTTTTTGGTATATCTTGCTCCTTAATTCTCAATTAGTGGTACCCTGATCTTAGGTTGATCTTTGAGAATACAACATCACCGTTTGGTTGATCAAACAAGTTATCAATGCGAGGCATAAGATACCTATTTCTAATAGTTTCCTTATTCAAATCCTGGTAATTGATGCAGAACCTGAGGGACCTGTCTTTCTTTTTCACGAAGATCACAGATGCTCCCCAAGGTGACAAACTAGGCCTTATGAAACCCATTTTAATAAGTTCGGTGAGTTGCACACTCAACTCATTAAGTTCTAGAACAATCATATAGCAAGGTGTTTTTTATATTGGTTCTATCCCTAGTTTCAAGGGAATGGAGAAATCGAATTCCCAAACTGGTGGCATGCCTGGCAATTCCCTTGGAAACACATCCTTAAACTAATGTAATATTAGATGTAGGTTTGAAGAAGGGATATGATTTTCATTGATTTCTTCCACAACATATATTTTGCACCATTTTCTCAGACATATCTTAACCTTATGAGCTGAGATGAAGCGTAAAGAAACTTCTCTCTTAATCCCCTCAATCATTACAGGCTTTCCTAGATCATTGAGGTAGTAGACCTTCTTTCCTAGATCATTGAGGTAGTAGACCTTCATCTGGTATCAGATCCTCATTCAAAGCTAGGTCCTTAGGGTATAAAATGAATAGTATGTTATATTTGTTGAGTGTATGTTTCATTTTAATAAGTTTTATTTATAAAAATTGGTTTTAGTAAATTATTTTATGCATCACACCTTATGGTGTAAAATGAATAACATGTTATATTTGTCGAGTGTATGTTTGGTTTTAATAAGTTTTATCTATAAAAAATGGTTTTAGTAAATTATTTTATGCATCACAGTAGGTTTCAATTAGTGACAATTAGTGAGGAAACCCCCACCAGATAACCCCTTCGGCTCACGTATTAATAGACTATTTCCAGCTCATGCTCACCCTCTTAATTCCTAATTGAGTTGGTATTGTTGGGTCATAATTTTTAAGTTAGTATGAGCTTCATGATGTTCATGTAGTTGTTGTACAGACTCATATTTTGTTATGATTCTTCCTTAGAAAGACTATGGTCTATATATATTAGTTTGATTGATGTGGGGGGAAAATGATACATGTTATATTTATTCCTTACTCCTGTAATTTATAATGTTTTCTAGATGTTATCTGAAATTGAGGATTGAGTACGGGCTTTTATGGGGGTATAGCTGAATGTTTTTATTATTGATTTGTTGAAGATCGCATAAGATAAAAGACAACTAAAATGCCCCTCTTTTCCAGTGATTTTTTTAACAAAAACCAATGCCCCTCTTTTCCGGCGATTTTTTAACAAAAACCGGTCAAAATTGTTCCTACAAATTGCTATTTCCACATATACAAGGTGGACGTACCTATCAATTTTTTGGGGGGATTTTCAGACATGACTAATATAGGGCTAGCAAGTTCCTAGCAATTGTCATGTGAGAATTACTAATATTTTTTGATGATATTAGGTTTCTATCTTTTATTATGCTCTCTTAAATTAAGTTTTACTTTTCCCTTTACATTGCAACTCATTGTGCACACACACTCACTAGGAACTGATTACCATAATAATGTACCCATCACTGTCTTGAAAAGAATCTACCTATTATCTGAAATTGTACAAGACAACAATCTAGAAGTTAGCAGAAATGAATCATACATAGGCCATTAAATATAGGAGACCTTCAAGCATCATCTCTAAATATACAAGTAACTTTATCGAATGAGGCATTAATCATCAAACAAGATGTAGATTTGAAGAAGGTAAGAATAATTTATGGAGGGATAAAGAGAGGGAGGGTGTTGGGGAATTTTTACGAGGGGTGAAATCATTGTTGGCATAGATTTTTGTTTGAGTGCTTAGGGGTCTCTCTGCAGAAGTTGAGGGAAATATGGTTGGGTTGAGAGTGGTACTTAGTTTCTCAGTTGGGAAGCAACCAAAGGACCTGCAACACATTTAAGGAGCTCAGTTTGGAAGCAATCGAAGGACCCGTGACTCATTTTAATATTTTAATCTAGTTTCATTTTGAGTTTTAATAAAAGGATAATTATAATGTAATTTTTGTAGTTTTTAATTATTTTAAAATATCACTTGTATCTTTCAGGCTCTTCATCAATTTCATTATAATTACCCATTTATTAAAACTCAAAACCAAACTAGATGAAAGGGCTAAAATGACTTACCCAAAATGAGTTGTAGGTCCTTCAATTTCTTCCAAGCTGAGCTCCTAAAATGTGTTGTAGGTCCTTTGGTTGCTTCCAAATTGAGCTCCTAAGTACCACTCTCCACCCAACCATATTTCCCTTAGCTTCTGTCGAGAGACCCACAAGCACTCAAACAACAATCCATGTCAGTAATGATTTCACCCCTGGTAAAAATTACCCAACACCATCCCCCATATACTACCGGTGTCCCACTATTAAGTTCCTTTATAGATTGAGAACATTTTTTGAGCATCTCATACACATGTATGAGAGAGACGCTATTAGGAGGTTAAGAGTAGATTGGCTAGGTCGACAAAAACATCTTGTGCCTAGTATAGATTTATGGTTGTGTTGCCGCATGTCATTGTTCTCCATGTATTTATGATTGACATATACAAGGTGGATGGGCCTATCACTTTTGTTTTGTTTGGGGCGGAGGATTTTCAGACAAGACTAATACCACGCTAGCAAGTTCCTTGCGATTGTCATGTAAGAATTACTAAGATGTTTTGATGATATTGAGTTTCTACTTTTTATTATGCTCTTTGTAATTAAGTTTTACTTTTACCTTTACATTACAACTCATTGCACACCCACAATCACTAGGAATTGATTACCATAATAATGTACCCTTGTGTAAGTGTCTTGAAAAGAATCTACCTATTATCTTAAATTGTACAATACACTAATCTAGAAGTTAGCATAAATGAATCATACATATAGCCATTAACTATAGGAGACCTTCAAGCATCATATCTAAATATAGAAGTAATATAGAAGTAACATTCTCGAATGAGGATATAGCCATTAACTATAGGAGACCTTCAAGCATCATATCTAAATATTATAGAAGTAATATAGAAGTAACATTCTCGAATGAGGTATTGATCATCAAACAAGATGTATATTTGAGGAAGGAAGAAGAAGAGGTAGGGCTAATGAACTAACTTTGACCTTTGGGACATTTTGCATGTAGAAGTAAGCATGCCCCCGAAGAGTAGGAGACAACCTATCCATATTAACCCTATGTACGTAACTTGGGAAGGAGACAACCTATCCATATTAACCCTATGTACGTAACTTGGGAAGTGTTTGAGGAAAACTTCAAAATCAGGTACTTATCAGAAGAGTACCGACATCAACAGATTGGTGCATTCCATGCAGTCAAGAAGAGGGGTAGATATGTGGAAGCCTATGAGGTTGAATTTATTTCACTAGGCCATCATGTAGATTATATGGAAGAGACTGATAAAAGACAAGCAAAAAGGTTCCTTCATGGGATGGATGGATAAATTCGAGTTGATTTGGTTATGTGGAAACCAAATACCATGGAAAAAACAATGAGTTTGGAAAGGTGGGCACAAAAGAGGATTAGTATGGCTAAACAATCCTCAAGGAAGGGATTTTTTCCTTTCAAGGGACCTTTCCGAGGAGGGGATATCAAAATCGGTGAATGAAGGTATGGATTCTGAGGAAGGAATGATGGATTAACTAGGGTTTCCTTGGTGGAAACTAGTGCACCACCCACAAGTTTGAGGAATCAACTTCAAAACCGTGGAAGAGGCAGAGAAAAATATCATAGCGGGACAGGTCATGGTTTGGAAGTTGGTCCAAACAAAATAGAATGTTGGAATTGCAAGGGATCCCACTATTGTAGAGCTTGCCTCTAATCAGGCCAATCCCAATCAGCGTGAAGGAAAGGTTAGGAAGGAACAAGGTCGGGGAAGGCATCATATCCATGCAGCTATGATCAACCGCCAAGCTGAACATTAGGCTATTGTGATGGAATCTGCTGGTATGATTAAAAATATTCCCCTTTCCATTTTAATAGACCATGGTCCAACATATAGTTTCATATCTCCTTCTGCATTAGTTATATGTAGGTTGACATTATGACTTCCGCTAAGTAGAAATGGCCTTTGTAGTTAACCGGTGGGGTCCTTGGTTAAGAATTGTATTGTTAAAATAGGAGGTTGTGTGACTAGGATAAAGTTGTATATCACACCAATAGGAGCTTATGACATCATCGTAGGCATGGAATGGATTGAATCCCATTGATCCTTGGTAGATTGCTAGCAGAAGAAGGTCTACTTCCTCGATGATTTAGTAAAGCTTGTATTGATTGATGGGATCAAGAGAGAAGTTTATTTACACTTCATCTCAGCTTATAAGGTTAAGAGATGTATGGGAAAAGGGTGCAAAATATAAGCCATGGAAGGAATCAATGGAAATTACAACCCTTCTTTAGACGTACATCTGATATTAGATGAGTTTAAGGATGTGTTTCGTAGGGAATTTCCAGGCATGCCACCAGTCTGGGAATTCGATTTCTCAATTCCATTGAAACTAGGGACATAACTAATATAAAAAACACCCAACCATATGACTGTTCCAAAACTTAATGAGTTGAGTGTGCAAATTACCAAGCTTATTAACATAGGGCTCATAATCCCTAGTGTGTTTCCTTGGGGAGAACAAGTGATCTTTGTGTAAAAGAAAGATGGGTCCCTTAAGATTTGCATTGATTATCAGAATTTGAATAAGGAAACTATTAGAAATAGGTATCCTATGCCTCGTATTGATGACTCGTGGGTTTGTATACCAAAACAATTCAAAGTGGGTTTGTATCGTTTAAACAAAAGACACTTGGTTGGATTATAGTACTAATCATAGTATTGTTTCATACCATTTCTAGATGTAGAATTTGAACTAGTCATTAAAGTATTATTCAATATTATATGAAATCAAGTGTGTGTCCAATTCCTTCCTCAAGAAATTCATGGTTGCTTTTGTGGATTAATAATGAATGCTACATCTTAATTACTTCGCCCTATTGTAGGTCTTCTATTCTTAATTGGGTCTGTCATAAACTATTGTAGCATATGCAATACAATATTGGGAGATCCAACTGTTGGAAGTGCTGCAAGTTCATGGCATGCATACAATGGAAGTGCTGCAAGTTCATGGCATGCATACAATGAACGGGAAAACGACAGCAGGGGATTGTTGACTTCTCTTGTGGAATCAACCATTTTCCTCCACTAGATAATGGGTTTGGTCCCTAAGAAATTGGTTCAGTTGTGCAAGCTTTAGTTTCTAGGAACAAGCAAGAATTATCTACCTGAGGGTTTGGGTACTTTGAAGAAGCCGGAGACTTTGAATTTGAGATATAATCAAGTCATGGGTTTGACCCTGCCTACTTCTGATAACTTTCTATGCTGTTGAATCTTATTCTCTACTACAACAAACATATTGGAAAGGTACCCAATTTGAGCAGTTGCATCTGGATCTCAAGCTGATGCCCTTGTTGATGTATTTGTAACTTTGGAAGATATTCACTTGTATATTGTATTTGTACTTTATTGTATCCCCAATGGAGATGTATTATTCCTCCGATTGGAAGTGTCTTCAGTTGTACTTGCAAATGTTGCAAGTTATATTGTAAGTGTCGTAACTTATACTTGATGGGTTATTAGACCACCTTGATGGGGTCGGCCCTGTATGAGTCATGTGGGTCAAAGGGTTATTAGGTCTCCCTAGAGGGGTCAGCCTAGTCGGCATTATGTTAAGTGGTTAAGTTGGGGCCGACCTAGTTGAGTAAAGGGCAAGTCAAGTTAGTGTATAAATAGAGAGTGTGTCTCTCTCATTTTACACATTCTATTATTCACTCACTTCACATTAGTGAGAGGAGGGTGCGCACAAGTGGAGGAGTAGCATGCTGCTGAAGATGTCTATATCTTGGGTTTTATCATTCTGATCCTTGTATTGATGCTTATTCTATCTCTGAGGAAGTTGCGGGGTTTTTCACCTTCTTGGTTTTTCCCAGTGAAATGTTTTGTGTCTCTTGTCTCTTGTCTCTTATGCTTGATATGCTGTACATGCTATTCTTTCAGTTAAGATCCTAGATCTATTGAATTAGATGATGAAAAACTAACATGGTATCAGAGATAGCCTGAAGGAAGGCATGATATGGCATTTATGAGACTTGTTGCACTTGCGACAAATTGCAAGCTAGGGCTTGATATAGAAAAAAACCAGTCATTGTAGAACTTTCACTATAAATCCATTTTGGCGAAGGTTCAGGATATGAAACTTTTACAGGTTGTAGATAACATCCCCTTGTACCTTGTGTCCAAAGAACAACATCTGATTCATTGTACTTTGTGATTTATGATACGTACATGTTAGGGTTACTGCCTCTTTCAGATCTCAGTTATAAATAGGTGACCTAGGAAAAAAGGTAACAACTTGGGCTAGGAAGCTCCAAATGAAATTTCGTAAAAAGTGACAAGTAGGGAACAGACTGTACTTTCTCAGGTAAGTTTTTCAGAGGCCGAAATTGAACCAGTGACATGTGGAACTCCGTACAAGTTCGCTCTCCTGTTTTATCCCATAAACAGGTCACGTTGCGACACTTGGCATAACTCTCTCTCAGAGAATCCAATTGAGGTCAAAACTGTGGGGTTGGAAATATGACAGGTCAGGCTACCACAGGACAAAGTTTCAGACCCTGTGGATTCATAATTTCATAGATGTACCAGAAACAATCAGGTGCATATTTCTATCAAAACAGATTTGGATTCTGAGCACCTTGATTCTTGGCTTGTCACTGCTGTGGGGATTTAGGGCTTCAGAGAAAGTTGGAATTTTTGGAATTGGAGACCATGGCTGAATGCTCCTCATCAACATCAAAATTTAGAGACCAAGATCGTATTTTTTGGTTGGGCAGAAGACCGGGCTTGATCAAACCCTAGTTTGGGATTTTTATCGGAAAGATGGAAAATTAGGGCTTCTGCAAAAGTTGGAATTTTTGAAGTCTGTGACCATGGATGGAAGCTTCTTAGAAAAATTGAAGTTTAGAGCTTTGGATCCAACCTTTTGGTTTGGAATAAGGATGGAGTTTATCAAACCCTAGTTCGGGGTCCTGTCGAGTGAATTCAAAAGTTTCAAAGGCAATTTTGAAGGGTCAAATTTTGCAATTTTCAAAATTGAAGTATACCAGCTTGATCAGCTCAGCAAGCCACATCTTTCCATCCATTCAGAAGTTTGAAATTCAAAGTTTGAATTTTTAGGGTTTCTCTGACAAACCCTAATCTAGATCCAGATCCAGTTTCAACAAATCAAAGTGGATTGGGTTAATCCTAGAAAAGAATGAATTAGACTCCTGCATAGGTGAAGAAGTTCTAGTTCCAGAGGGAGATGAGGCTGAGGCTTTCCATGAGAAGGCTACAAGCAATCCCGATAAGTATGACTTGAAGAGATACATGTATGTTTTGAAATTTGTTCATGATTAAGTTTATGACATGTTTGTCTTCATATTATTGAGGTTAGTACAATCTTGATTAATATTAGACTTGTTTCATCACCCTAGTATGAATGCATGTGAATGATAGAAGACATTCATTGATTAGGGTTATGACACTTATGATTGTACTAATGCACTGTGGTGTTGTATGAGGATGATGTTGTCCGCTAACATGAAAGGTACATCAAGAAAAGTTATATATCAAGAACATATGACCATGGTGACATGAAGACAAAGACTCATGGATCACATAGAAGCTCTACTTATGAGGTATGTACAATTTGGATCTACAATGCGTAACCTACGAGATATGCAGGTTACTAAGCACAAGTCATTGAAGAGAACAAGAAGACATTGTTTGGGTATGTTAGAGATAACTAGCAAACATGATAACCAGGTATGTTTTTCCTATATCAAGTTAGAATCCTACCTTGGGTTAGGATCTTATACTTTTGTATGAATGATTATATTTGAAGTTAGAAGTTTAAGTAATCAACAGTTTATGCATATTATGTTTCTTACTTTGATTGATGATATGACTAACTAGAAGAGTCCTATGGTCAATAAGAATATGCATAAGTAATAAAAGTCCTCCCTGAAACCTTGAATACTAATGCTTGTGATAAATTACCTGTGCGTGAAATAATCATGACCATACATTTTAAGTTTATCATAATGTTTTGATAGTATTGAGATTATACTAATGGATGTATGATCATGTATGAGATCTTGAGGATGACACTAGTGCACACTTAAGCATGCATAGTGGTTTAGGATGAATATAAGTTCAAGGACAGGTAATCCAGGAAGCATAGATCAAGAGGGAGCACACTCCAGTAGTTCCTGCAAGGAAGCAAAGATTGAGAGGGAGTCCACCCTACAACTAAACAAACATAAGTATTTGAATTGTCATTTATTGTATATATTATTACTTAAATGATGTTGTCCAGTCAGGTACATACTTATGTTCTTAGACTTAGGATATGTATTATGCATATTAGAAAAGTTGCATTAATGAACAAGATACTACTAATATGCAAGTAATGGGTAAGTGGCCTATGGTATTGTACAACATTCCATTGCTACTTATCTAGAATGAAACCTCTTTGCTAACATGTTGGGAGTTGTGCACACTCTTAACAAATGTTCTGGTAGAGATGGAAGGCATCTAGAAAGTTACGAGATATGGATAAATGTTGTATTGAAGCATTGGCTAAAGATAATTGCATGACTGTATGACATATGTCTTTATGCATAAGAATATGTTTTTGAAAAACTATGAGAAGTTTCTAATCATGCAATTAAATTTGACTTGTAGGAAAGATTGTGTACAATCACCTACAAAAGAAGGACTACAACATTTGTTCCAGCAACGAAGTTCAAAGAAAACTATATATTGAAGATATTGAAGAATTTGAAGTTCCTAGGATTTGGGATGCAGTAATGGAAGAATGCCATGATCAAAGAATACCAGTCGATCATGAAGAATGGTGTTTGGGATGTGGTCCCAAGACCTGAAGGGAAGTTTGTTGTGACTTCCAAGTGGATCTATAAGATCAAGCATGCTGCAGATGGTAGCATAGAGAAATACAAAGCGAGGTTTGTAGCTCGTGGCTTTTCCCATAAGAGGGAATAGATTTTGAAGAGACTTTTGCTCTTGTAGCCAGATACACTTCCATCACAATAGTACTTGCTCTGGCTGCAATAATGAAGTGGAAGATACACCAGATGGATGTCAAGATAGCTTTCTTGAATGGTGTAGTCGAAGAGGAAGTGTATGTGGAGAAGCCACTCGGTTTTGAGACACATGATAGGGAGTCATATGTGTGCAGGTTGAAGAAAGCCTTGTATGGCTTGAAGCAAGCTCCTAGGACTTGGGTATGATGGACTCCTAGGCCATGGCCACACCTATGGCATCGAACCTGAAGCTTCTGTGTGATGCTTCATCTGATCTGGTTGATGTCATAGTGTATCGTCAGATGATTGGGTCCTTGATGTACCTAACGAAAACAAGACCAGATATTTGCTTTGCGGTGAACACATTGAGCTAGTTCCTAACGGATCCCAAAGGTGCTCACCTGGTTGCTGTAAAGCATATTCTGAGGTACCTGGAGGGTACAATTGACTATGAGCTCAAGTATGATGCGAATCAAAAGTTTAACCTGGAGGGTTATGTTGCTTGAAATTGGGCAGGCAATGCTGCATATAGGAAGAGCACTTCAGGGTGCTGCTTTAGTATGGGATCATGTGTGATCTCTTGGTTTAGCATGAAGCAGTCATGCGTAGCACTGAGTATAGCCGAAGCAGAGTATGTTGCAGCTTGTTCGACCAGTTGTGAGGTAGTATGGCTTAGGAAGCTACTGTCTAAGTTATTTGATCTCCTGTTGGATGCTACTGGTATCTTTTGTGACGACCAAAGTTGTGTGAAGTTGTCTGAGAACCTGGTGTTCCTTGACAAGTCGAAGCACATTGAGATCAAATATCACTATATCAGGGATATGGTGCAAAGAGGAGTAGTGAAGCTCCTGTATGTTGCGACAGACGAGCAGATAGCCAATGTGTTGAACAAGCTGCTGGCCAGAGTGAAGTTTGAATACTTCAGAGAGAGACTTGGTGTACTTCAGATCGATATTCCTTCCAAGGGGAAGTGATGAGTCCGCAGACACGGATGCACATGTAGCCATTCTCACATAATGGTAGGTATGTCCTCCTATGGTGCAGATGTAATGGTTGGAGCCATTCTCACATGGTGGTAGGTGTGTCCTCCCATGGTGCATATATAAGGGCTCGGGCCATTCCGACATGGTTGAAGTGTGTCTTCCCATGGTCGTTGATGTAAGAGTTGTTCCATTCGATCATGGTTGAAGTGTGTCTTCCCATGGCTGCGATATAAGTAATGTGCCATTCAAGCATAATTGAAGTGTGTCTTCTCGTGGCTGCGATATAAGTGCTGTGCCATTCCTATCATGGTTGAAGTGTGTCTTCCCATGTCTATGGATATAAGTGTGATGCCATTCTCGCATGGTTGAAGTGTGTCTTCCCATGGCGTAGATATAAGTGCTGAGCCTTTCACGGATGGTTGAAGTGTGTTTTCCCATGCCGGTGAATGTAAGTGTTGTGTGATGTGCATCGAGGTTGTGCTCTATGGACAATGACGGTGATCTAAAGACGATGAGGTGACAGTATGGTACACAGGTTTTGCAAAGGAATATAATTGGTCCTGAGATGCTCTTGCAGGTTTTACAGAGGTAGTGTAATCAGTCCTGGGAGATCTTGCAGGTTTTACAGAGGTAGTGTAATCAGTCTTGAGGTGTACTTACTTGATGTCTTGCTCGCAGAGATGATGAAGACCTACATTGAGGCTAGGCCTACAACCAGCATGAAAAAGGGATGGCTCTGTAGAACTTCCTATGACGAGTAGATTGAATATTGATTGATATAGCAGTAGCAATGACGATGATGCTCCGTGATCCAGTGACGATGATCCAGCTCCAGAATTGAAGACTTGTGCATATATGTATTGATGACTTGTGTCAAGTGAATACCTTCGTAGTTAAGAGGGAGTGTTGATGTATTTGTAACTTCAGAAGATATTCACTTGTATATTGTATTTGTACTTTATTGTATCCCCAAAGGAGATGTATTATTTCTCCGATTGGAAGTGTCGTCAGTTGTACTTGTAAGTATCACAAGTTTTATTGTAAGTGTTGTAACTTATACTTGATGGGTTATTAGACCACCTTGATGAGGTCGGCCCTGTATGAGTCATATGGGTCAAAGGGTTATTACAGCCCAGTCAACATTATGTTAAGTGGTTAAGTTGGGGCCGACCTAGTTGAGTAAAGGGCAAGTCAAGTTAGTGTATAAATAGAGAGTGTATCTCTCTCATTTTACACATTCTATTATTCACTCACTTCACATTAGTGAGAGAAGAGGAGGGTGCGCACAAGTGGAGGAGGAGCATGCTGCTGAAGATATCTATCTCTTGGGTTCGATCATTGTGATCCTTGTATGATGCTTATTCTATCTCTGAGGAAGTTGCGGGGTTTTTCACCTTCTTGGTTTTCCTCGGTGAAATGTTTTGTGTCTCTTGTCTCTTGTCTCTTATGCTTGATATGCTGTACATGTTGTTCTTTCAATTAAGATCCTAGATCTATTGAATTAGATGATAAAAAACTAACAACCCTCTCCATGTCCATGCCTTCTTTGTCGTCCTTGCTTAGATATATTTCTCTTTGCAAGAACTCATTAAGCGGTGAGTTTCAGAATGTGGGACGAGTTTTACAATGTTGGAGGACATACATTAGTTAATGTATGTTGATCTCAAGCTTCAAAAAACGTAGCAGAAACATTATTGATTCCTTGTTTGCATATGAAATCCTTGTTACCATTGAGCATGCCATTTCCATAGTGATTGGCCCCTCCCATCTCTGTTTTACACTGTCATGGAAGCCTTAGATTGCTGTAAGGTCAAGAATATTGCGTAGAGAGGAAGGTAAAAAACACATGCATCCTAGTGCATTTCACATGGTGCATGTGACACGCACCCTATGAGCCATGGATTATTTTACAGAGGGGATGACCATTTGTGGAGTTAGGAAAATGGTTTGTTAATGATCACTCAAAAAAATTAATGCAAGTTGATTGTTCCAACAACAACCCAACCGCTCCTAGAATAAGGCCTAAAGATCTTAATTCAATAAGGTTATTTAGAAAATTCAATTTTTTTATTAAATTTAATTGATTTAAGTTTCTTGTGTGCCTGCTTGAGTTGTAAGATGGATTTGGTATCTACATATCATCAATGATATGTTCAAGACGTAGTTTATTGAAAACATACACTGCTAGCAATAATGATAACGATGTAGTTTGGATAGAATTTTCAAACATAAACGTTGGAAAACAACAACGACTGAAGTTGAATGAGCTATATGAAACATACATCTTGCCAATTTGGACACCAATTTGTTGAATAGCTAAACCATTAGCAATATCTCGTAACAAAATTTGAATTACAATACGAAAGCAATTCCCTATACAATTTGCATACATCCAGTGATCAAATTTGAAGGGTGGGTATTAATTTTTATTGGAAGGGCATTTGTTCTTGGATTCCTTCAAATATGAAGGGCAGTTTAAATAATTGTACTTCAATTGACAAGTATAAATTAACTAAACCCTTCCCCCAAAAAATGTAAAACACAAATATTTCCCATCCAAATCTTTATAATCTTAAACAATTGAGCACTCCTAAATATCTACATGATAAAATGGTATCTTTTCAATAAAACCAAAATTGAACACATTAATTTTACAGTTCATTAAAATAACAACTATTTTTTTGTATTTTTCTGGGTTAGACCACACTTCATTATACAGAAAAACTACTTAGACTATGCAATAACCATATTGGGGCATCTACATGATGTTATGCATACTTCTGAGAAAATTACTTACTGTTAACTATGTACAAAAAGAAGCCACTAAGCAAAATGAGGCTATAATAAAACTACAACCAAAATCTACATATAAACCCAACCAAAACCTTAATTCAAACTGGAGAGAGGGAAACCATCCAAGCTTGAGAGATGTAAGAATGATGGACACTAGGAGCCTAAAAAAAAACAATGCATAGCTCAAAAAAACATTAAAAAAAATCCTCCATACCAACCAAGTTAGCAACACTAGTATGAATATTTTTTTGCTTCAATGCAACAACGTCTACAAAGTAGCCATAAATTCCCATCATATTGTTTAAAAATATAAAAAAAAATAGAGACCACAGAAAATGAATTCCGAATGACTTCAAAACATTTATGACAGAGTTGAATACGGGAGATGTAAACAGACTCAAAAAAATAATTACCTCAACATCTCAAGTAAGTGCCCATTTACAAATCTATAAAATTTATAGATTCAAATATTTTAAAATAAGTTTAGAAGTTTATATATCTATGTATTAATCACAACATTTTCTTAATAGGTACAAGGAGCATTAACAATTGCAACTGCATATTCCACCCCATTTGAACCTCTTTATACGGGATACAGATTGCCTAATGGACCATCCTCAATAATAGAGGATACAATGATTGATTGTTTTAGCTGCAAGAAAAAATGTCCATTTATCTATGCACATTGTTTGAAATGCATCATAAAAACTCCAAAGAATACCGTTGTACATTTTCATCTTAGAAACCCATTACTGTTAAAAGAATTGCTTCCTCAATTAATACAAATGCCATATGAACAATATGTTCAAAAAAATCACAGCACCATTTATATGTTGTGGGATTTTGGAGTTCCAGGTACCTTTACGATCCATCAGAATAATGAAATCATTTTGTTTTCTCCTCTAGGATATGGTTTTATTTTAACACCCATTTTGTTTTTCATTTTACAGTTTCAGTTTCATATCATTTACGTGCTCAGACACTATTAACATATTTCCTTGTAAATGTGAATACACTTGATCTATTTTGCCTTTGAAGTATTTTTCTTCCAAATATGTATATTTTGCATAAACAAGTTTCAGTTTCATATGATTTACATGCTCAAATACTATTAACATATTTCCTTGTAAATGTGAATACACTCACTCTATTTTGCCTTTGAACTATTTTTCTTCCAAATATGTATATTATGAGTTGGATCTTTTGATTTTTGTTTTAACTTAAATTAATTAGATATTTTAATTTGTGTTTTAACTTAAATTAGTTAGATCTCTTAATTTATGTTTTAACTTAAATTTTTTCAATGCTTAAATCTCTTAATTAGATTTTATATATTCCCTTTAAATCTATATTTACTTAGTCTAATCAGTTACTTCATGCTTACTTTAATAGATATTAGAAGAGTTGGATCTTTTAATTTTTGTTTTAACTTAAATTAGTTAGATATTTTAATTTGTGTTTTAATTTAAATTAGTTAGATCTCTTAATTTATGTTTTAACTTAAAATTTTTCAATGCTTAAATCTCTTAATTAGATTTTATATATTCCCTTTAAATCTATATTTACTTAGTCTAATGAGTTACTTCAATGGTTGGCTTAAATCTCTTAATTAGATTCTATATATTCCCTTTAAATCTATATTTACTTAGTCTAATCAGTTACTTCAATGGTTGTTTTTTTAAATTTGCATGTTTCATTGTAAATATATATTTACTTAGTCTAATCAATCTTTGTTATATATTTACTTCAACAATGGTTTACTTTCAAGTAGATATTAGAATATTTGGATTTCTTAATTTATGTTTTATCTTAAATTAATATTTACTTCAATGCGTCAATCTTTTAATTTGCTTCTATATGTTTCCTGGTAAATATATATTTTACATAATTTAAACTTATGATTTTATTTGCCAAACATTTTTGTATAAGAGAGTCATGGTAAAACACAATAAACATATTATAGTGTACACCATTTTTTTTAGAATTGCATTATGTTTCCAAATATGTATATTTGGTATATTATTCCTAATTTGTGTTTTAATTTTTTTTTCAATTATTGGATCTCCTAATTTGCTTATATATGTTTTCTTGTAAATATATATTTACTTAGTTGAATAGATCAATTCGGTAGTTAGATCTCTTAATTTACTTCTATATATTGTCATTGATTCATTAAATTTATGCCTTTATTTGCCACATTTGCCTATGCAAAACATGATTCAAGATTAGTTATTCACTTATCAAACTTAAACTTGTATTTCCCAACATTAATAAATATTAGAATAGTTGCATATCTTAATTTGTGTTTTTACAACTTGTTTCAAAATTAGTTATTCACTTATCAAACTTAAACTTTTATTTCCCAACATTAATAAATATTAGAATAGTTGGATATCTTAATTTGTGTTTTTACAACTTGTTTCAAAATTAGTTATTCACTTATCAAACTTAAGCTTTTATTTCCCAACATTAATAAATATTAGCCCTAGGCCCTAGGCCCTCTCCCTGACACCACCTCCTATGGTATTACAGGGTAGCATCTAGGCATGGACCTTTAGCCCTTCAACATTCTATCCTGTTCTCTCTCTTCCCACCGTTTTGAAAGCAGTTAGGCATCACCAAAGATGAGACACGAGATGTGGGCACCTATGATTCACAAGAGAGCTAATATTAGTTTGTATTCACGGTTCAATGATTTGTTCGCAGCGAATAACTATCAGTACTTGTTTCTTAATCCCATGCCCATATTGGTTTTGGGAGGTAGCGAGGATAGTTGGATATCTTAATTTGTGTTTTTATAAGTATATATGTATGTTTCTCTCATCATTTTTAATTTACTTGTATATCTTTCTATGGTATTGTCATGAAAGTTGCAAAACAATTTTTTTTTTTATTAACTCACCACTCCTATATATATATATATATGCTTTTCTCATCATTTCTAATCCAAACTCCCATTCGACTTGGAAACTGCAAAAGATTTGTTTTTATTAACTCACCACTAGTATATATATGCTCTCTCATCATTTCTAATTTACTTCTATATGTTTACATAGTATTATTATGAAAATGTTGCAAAACAAAATTTGTTATTAACTTACCACTTTTTTGCAAAACAAGATTAGTTATTGATTCATCAAACTTATGATTTTATTTGGCACCATTTGTCTAGTGAGCACATAGAACTACTTTTTGAAATAACCTGAGTTTTTATTTACTAAAATTAATAGATATTCATTATTGATTCATTAAGCTTATGCGTTAATAGATAACTTGAGCTTTTAGTTGCTAACATTAATAAATATTAGAATAACTACATATCTTGATTGTGTTTTTTACTGCTATATATATATGCTTCTCTCGTAATTTCACATGGTATTGTAATGAAAATGTTGCAAAACAAGATTTTTTATTAACTTACCATTTTTTTTTCAAAGCAAAATTCGTTATTGATTCATCAAACTTATGCTTTTATTTGGCACCATTTGCCTAGTGATCACATAGAACTACTTTGAGTTTGAGCTTTTATTTGCTAACATTAATAGATATTAGAATAACTTCATATCTTGATTTGTGTTTTTTACTGCTATATGTATATGCTTCCCTCTTAATTTATAACTAACTTGTATATGTTTACATGGTATTATAATGAAAATGTTGCAAAAGAAGTTTTGTTTTTAACTCGCCACTGGTATATGGATATGCTTGTCTCATCATTTCTAATTTACTTGTATACTTTTACATAGTATTATCATAAAAATGTTGCGGAACAAGATTTGTTATTAACTCACCACTTCCTTGCAAAACAAGATTTGTTATTGATTCATCAAACTTATGCTTTTATTTGTCAACATTTGTCTAGTGAGCACATAGAACTACTTTATGATAGGGAATACATTTGATCATGCAAGTAGGACGGAAAAAGGACTTTGTATGTGTTGAAAGGATTAATGGTAAACCAGTAAATATTCTAAAAGGAATAGAGCTGCATATAGGAGTCTTTGACACTGTAGAGCAAAGACAACTAACGGCCTTCATTTATCAACTCCAAGAACAAGGAAGGAAAAAACAACTTAGAGGTATTCTCTTCATTGAATTTATACTTCTATACTTAGTTTTACTATAAAATTGGCGTGGAAGATTATATAATTCTTTGCAATTCGTTCAATATATATTTATACATGTAAATGCAGCACATACTTATTCAGAGCCTTGAAAGTGGATGCGGGGTAAAGGATGTATAACCATCTAATTTGGTTGTTGCTATAATTATGCAGTTGTAAGTGATACATTATTTTCATATGTATTATTATTTTCTCATCGTAGCTTTTTCCTTCATTGCTAATTTGTAATATTTTAAATATAGGACAAAAAAGGTAACCCCCCTGGAATTGTACGTGATGAGGAAGTTGATCCACTTCCTCCTTTATTCAAAAATGTCATTCGTCGATTGGTGAGATGGCATGTTTTCCTGCCATCATGCATCCTTGATAGTTGCATTGTTAATATTTATGAAAAAGGTGATTGCATACCACCTCATATTGATCATCACGACTTTGTTCGTCCTTTTTGTACCATCTCACTTCTTAGTGAGTGCAACATTATCTATGGTACAAAATGAGAAGATATTAGGATTGGGTGATTTTGTTGGATCCCTTGAGATACCATTGCCTATGGGGTAAGGATATTTACTTTGAATTAGTTAACTTTTGGTTAAATTTTGAATAATTGGTGATAAATTGCTTATTTAATGCAGATCAATTCTTATTTTAAATGAAAATGGAGAAAATGTAGCCAAACATTCCATTCCAGTTGTTCCATGCAAACGGTATCCATCAATTTATTTACTCTAAGATACATAATTGCTAGTCACCATCTCTCAAAGCTAAGTTGAACTAATCAAATTTATTGTGGTGTTTTTTTTTACAGAATTCCATAACTTTTAGGAAGATGAACGAATCAAAATTACCATATCACTTTCTCCATGAACCTGATTTGTGAAATATTCAAGCTCTTTCATTCGAAGAATAATAAGGAAACCTGGCAAGTTCAAGTCATTTAAACAATGAAATGTTCATCTTGGCAAGTTTAAGCCATTAAACAAAAAAATGTTCAAACACTATAAACATATCTTAGCCTAATCTGTCTTGGAACTGCATTTTGAAACAATATAGTTGGGGCTCTTTTTTATTCCCTGCCCCTTGCAACATGGGCTATAGCAATCACTTCGCGAAACTTCAATTAGTTATGCACAGCTACCAAAGCAATTTATTAGTGTTTTAACTTAAAAGTTTCACGTTCAAACATTATAAACATATCTTAGTCTAGTCTGTGTTGGAACTATATTTTGAGACAATATAGTTTGATCTCTTTATTTCTGTTTTAACTCAAAGGTTTCAAATTCTTGGAGCTCTTGATTTCATTGTATTTGTGTTTTAACTTAAAAGTTTCATGTTCAAACACTATAAACATATGTTAGTCTAGTCTGTTTTGTAATTGCATTTTTAAAACAATATAGTTAGATCTCTTTATTTGTGTATTAACTTAAAATTTTCAAATTGTTGGATCTCTTATTTTTTGTGAATGCACTCAGTTGCAGTACTAAAAATGGCTTCTTTTACATTGTCCTGTTTATTCTTTTAATATATATCGCACAATATGTTGTAGCAGATCATGCACAGAGATGATATAGCACTATCAATCCAAGATGAGATTACTAAAGTTCTTGAGAACTCATTCTTATAAATTGATGCTTTATATGATAAGTGTTTATGCACTCTAGAGAATATGCGTGTTTACCACTATAAAATGTAAAGAAATTATAATAAGAAAGTAGTAATTTGTACATTTGCAGCTAGTGATCTAGTGTTACACCAAAATTTCAAAAAATGGTCTGAATTTAAGGAGAATTTACCTTCTTAAATCATTTTGATGTGAATGTTATCAAGTATATACATGAGTTAATTGGTAAAGGCATAAGTTAACCAAAATAAAAAAAAATTATTCTACACTTGTTAAAGTTAGTTTTCACTTGTTAAACAAAATGTGTTTCACTCTTTTATGTATTCACTTATAGTTCATTTCTGTAGATACAATTAAGAGTCTAGGGCATTAATAATCTTGGTTTTAGTTCTATTTGTTGGTCGAGCAAGAAGCGGTCTGCCATTGCTCTTTCGACCAATCATTTGTTTTTTTACTGTTATTTGAAAATTAATATTCAATTTGACTCAATTTACTTTGGAGTAATTCCTTCATGCAAACAATCAGTTATTGTTTGATAGCAATCTCCAAATCTTACATGAAAGTGCACATTTTTTAACTCCCTTTTCACATAGTTAATCTAGCTGTTTGTGAAGAAATTACCAATAAGCTCTGAATCTACCAACCAACTTTCTAGAATGCGACCCATTATGTTAAGGATGGATCACCTCTATGTTTATATTGGTTACCATACTTGGTATGGTCAATGGACATGCCATCATTGTGGGGTATTGGGGATGTGTGGATATATGGTTGATAAATTAATTTGATCCTAATAATGATAATTGAATGAAGTAACTGTTGCAACAATGGTGTTGTTTAGGGAAAGAACCAAGATTCCAATGTCCATGCCCATGATCACTTGAAACAATAACAATAAAAGGATTAATGCTTGCATCATTTTGATTTCCTGAAGGAAAAAATACCACACAAAAACCTATTGAATTCCATGACTAATCCTTCTCATGGTTAATAAAATACCAGAAGTGCATGTATCCTATAAAGTCGAAAAAGACTAGTCATAGAAAATATAATAAAGGGTTTGTGAACCCCATGTACACAAACACCGTGTATAAACAACGGAAATCATACATCAAAAAACAAAGTTTATAGTAAATAAAAAGCATTAATGCTAAAAAATGGACGGGGACCAATAATATATCTGGAGAAGCTCCTGCATCAATATACTTCTGCTATACTGGTAGAGAACACATATATTATAGTTCTCCTCCCCAAAAAAGCGAATCCTAGAGAAAAACTTGTGAAATATTTTGTCACCCTTTCGATCCTTATGCACCCAGACCTAAATCCTGTGTCAACTATCTTTAATGCAACAACAAAAGAGAAATGTTGTAGTTGCAATCCACCCCATATCGAAACAAAGAGACACAATATATATGTAGATTCAATGATATAGTTGAATCCCTGAGAAAACATAAATAACAAGTAAACTACCGGGCTCGTCACTATAATATATTCTATGCTTAGGCAAGAAGAGAATCATTAATCCACAACTGTATATGCCCATTTGCAATGATAAATACTACATGTAGAATTTTCTTTAATAATGAACCAATGGAAGACAAGGCTGGATTACTTGGGAACAATTGTATATTATACTATGAATAATAAAGTTTAAACTTACATTCACATTCTTCAAAACTATATCCTATATCACGCTAGATATGAATC
This sequence comes from Larix kaempferi, assembly GCA_027924585.1. Lineage (NCBI taxonomy): Eukaryota > Viridiplantae > Streptophyta > Pinopsida > Pinales > Pinaceae > Larix > Larix kaempferi. The sequence continues at coordinate 15,379,349 of BSBM01001346.1, forward strand.
TATTTTCCTAGTGGAAGGGGATTTATAGAAATCATATGTTTCCATACATCATAAATAGCATTCCAATCTACCTCATTCAGAGAATGATGTGCATAGCGAGAGAGATAAACATGAACATATCCAATGTTTCTTAAGAAATTTTTGATCTATCATCATTTTTTATCCGACTTAATTTTGAGAAGCCTCCTTCACATACTCTTGTGGTAGATGGAATACCAAGAATAATTTGGCATAATTGCATAAACATGGAAACCCTTCAAACCACTCATGTTCAGCTCCACATAGATCCCATGCTCCAAACATATGCTTTTTTGGGTATGATCTATAAATAGTACAAATAATTTCATCCATTTCACTGAAACATTTAACACTATCCACAATAGGTGAGTGCCCAACACTAAATTTCTCACATAAGCATGTTAATCATCTTCTTGTTTGAGAGTCTCTATCATCCATATACTCATAATAATTACGAGGACTAAAAAACATAGTTGCATTAAATATAGGTAAATCTGTGAACCTCACATTTAGAGAGTCAATCAACTTCATTACAAAACTTTTTCCCAACATAATGCAATCATCTAGTGTCCTCGATCTTTGTGACTTGGGAAATCTTTCAAAAATCAATGCATTTACATGTACCATACCTATGCAATCTACAAACTCAAGAGTTCCTTGTTGTGTTTTACTTAAAAAATATGACATGTGCATTGCACCTACCCAAAATGTGCCTCTTAAAAATTGTTTATGAATCAAGCTAATGGTAACATCCAAAGTAGTTACAATGGATGTAATATCAACATTATCTTCTTGAACTTTTGATTTAGCTTATTAAACTCATTAAGTACATCTGCAAATAATTGAATGCAAAACTGCAATTGAAATAATGTGGCCAACTCATACATTTTTTTCTCCCCTAACTCCCAATATCTTAACAAAGCAAGCATGAGCTTCACAAGTCTTTCCATAACTTTGCCTCTAGAGAGACACCTAATGTGATGAATCTGTAACACTTCTAACCTTCTGATTTCAAATGAATTCATGAGATCTTTCAATTCTCCATGTCTTTTGGTAGACTTCCCAAGCCATGAATAAACTTTGTTTGCAAATTTGTCAATATCTTGTAACTCTGAAAAATAAGATGAAGCATCATTTCTTTCTAATGCTTCTCGATGAGTTATGCAATGGATATCTATTAACTGAGGTGCATGTCAACGAATCTTAGTAGATAAATCTTCACAAATACCCCTCATTGTTGAATCCCCATAAGATCCAAATCCAACTAGCTTTGTCAAGGATAGATCCATTTATGCTAAAAGAGATGTAACAACATCATACATAGAATGTGATGTGCCATCTCTAATTTGAAGAAATTTTATGAATTTTGTAACACATTGGCCTCTTCTTTCATTTGTCAAATATGTAATATAAATGATCAAATGTTGCACCATAGTACTATCAATACTTTCATCAATTGAAATTGAGCAAAATGGGATGTTGGAAATTTCATCTTTTAACTTTTTCTAATATACTTCTTTGGAAGCTTGTAAAAACTCTTTTCCAAATGTCATGTTTGTATATGTTGAGTATTCATCTGTTAAAGGCATGTGATGAGTGTTTTTATACCTATTCAAGTCACAGATTGACTTATATACTTCTAATGGTAAATCATTTATTGCAACAAAATACATGTTTTCAATTACTGATATAATTTTCTCATTCTCAACATCTACCATTAGCTCTACGTGTTTAGTAATTGGAATAGTACTCCATTTCCTTTCTCCATCTAAAAGTTGCAAGGAAAATTGATGAGCCTTTGATTTTGCATGGACGTTTAGACCACTCACTTGAAGAGTAGTACTTCCATCTTTAGAAAATGGAGTTTTTCTTTTAAATTTTACACACCATGAACACTTAATCCTTTCAATGCCATTAAGATATTTTATAACATAAGCCCATGGAAATCGTGTCTTCAATTTGGAATTGAATGCTCTTTTGGCCCTCTTTGATGCTCGTTCCTCTTCAAGAATTTCTGCACCATCTAATTCATGGTCTTCAAGTGGCTGATCATAAAATTCATTTTCATGATGGCATGGTTGATTAGAGCATGAGGAATACCAAATGCATTAGCAAATGAGAGTTTATTTTTATCTTTCTTAGGACGAGAAGAGGTGACATTTCTCAATAATTTATCCTTTTATTCAATCAATCAAATAAGAAAATATAAAAATTAAAATTAATGATAGACATTAATTTAGGAATTATCAAATAAAAAATATTATATAGGGGTTGAAACCTTTTAGGTCTTTGAGTAAAACCTAAAACTTCAGAGCTAATCTTCCTCTAATGCAAGGAAACTTGTGACTCAAGGCACCTTATCGCTAAGTTTATTGCTTAACAATTACACACAACACACACACACGTTCACATAGAAAAGATGTAAATAGGATGCCAAAAGCTGGCTTATATTACTTCTCCGAATCGGTTACAATGCAAATTGCAAGGAATGAAAATAACTAACTAACTGTCAGCCTCAACCGTTACAATACAGAAGTAACTGTGTGCTATCTCAGTGTGCTAACCATCACCCTCTCTTGGTTCACTGTGGAACTCTGAGCTATGGCTCGATCTCCTCTATCTGTAGATGTGTGACTTTCCTATCCAATCTACCAGACTTCTCTTGAGCTCTGCTTTCTCTGCTTGACTCTCCAAAATGCCAAGTCCCTCCTCTGATCTCATATCCTCGGCCTTCTACTCAACTGCTGATGTTCCCTAGATCACTCCGACCCCTGAGACACGCATCCTCTGTATGTCGATATCCTCAGATCCTATAGACCTGCAACTCTCAGCGCCCCGATCATGCTGCATAATCTCTTCCGTGTTGACATCTGTCACGATCTCAACTACCTTCAATAACTGTCATTAAATTCCTTAGCAACCCCGAACTATTGCCAAGTACTCTCCTTGACTTCTACGCATCCTTCTGACAGGCTACAGTAATCCGTCATGTCGGCCATACTGTCTGTCAGCTTTGATTTACCTGTTGGCTTCTTTTCACACTCTTCGGGCCTTGCCAGTCTGCCCCTTCCTCCTCGCTTGGCTCATGCCCAACCTTGTTAGAGTTGTGGTTCGACGCATGTCGACCATCGATGCTCTGCTACACTCTATCGCCTGTCGGCTCCCAACATGTCAACTCCTGACTTTCACTACATTTGTCGGTCACATACCCGATTTCTCCTGCTCGACTTATTGACTTCGACAAGCCAATTTGATCTTCCGCACCAGTGGTCGTCGGCACTCCCTTTGGTCAGATTTCCTCCTGTCGACTAACCTTGACTGTTCTGCCTAGGCACCGATGCTCCTGCATCAGACTCCCCAAGTGAAAAAGAACTTGATTGCTCCATCAATCTCCTGAACTCTTCTTCAGAAATCCATATCGCCTCCTGCAACTCTTCATTTTCCCATCGCACTAAATATTCCTTCCTTCGCGAACTGTGCGTATGCCCGACTTCACGTTCCTCTATTACTTCTGTGATTTATTCTTTTTGTCGATCTGGAATTTTCTCTGTCCAGTCGATATTTGACACTTCTATGCTTCCACTACTTGAACCTTCTTCAAATTTGTACAGATCTAAGACATTGAAAATTGGTGAAATGCTCAAGTCATTCGGCAGATCCAACACATAAGCATTGTCCGAAATATTCTTCAGAATCTTACATGGTCCAATCTTCTTCAGCTTCAACTTGTTATATGTCCCTGTCGAAAATCTTTCCTTCCGCAAATGTGCATAGACCATGTCTCCTTCGCTGAATGAATGTAGTCTCTTCTTCCTGTCGGATCTCAAATTGTATGTCGTGTTACTCTTTTCTATGCACTTTCACACATCTTCATGCACTTCTTTCATATGTTCCGCAAATGATTCGGCATCTGTGCTTTTCCTGATTTCTGTCAGTAACTCGACCAAATCCACCACTCCATGTAGGATTCTTCCCTGAACAATCTGGAATGGGCTCAAACCTGTCGACCGATTCAAAAAATTGTTGTATGCAAACTCTTCTTGCACCAACACATTTTCCCATTGCTTGGGTCTGTTGGCCGTCAAACATCTCAGAATATTTCCCAAACTTCTATTCCCCACCTCGGTCTGTCCATCTATCTGTGGATAATATGCTGAGCTAAACTGCAACCTCGTGTCTAGTTTCTTCCATAGGGTTCTCCAGAAATGTTTCATAAACTTGTTATCTCTATCCGATGTGATACTCCTCGGCAACCCATGCAATATGACTACTTCCTTGAAGAATAGTACAGCAATGCCTGTGGCATCACTTGTCTTCCGACACGGAATAAAGTGTTCCATTTTCGAAAATCTGTCGGCTACAACAAAGATTGAGTTGCTCCCCTGCTGTGTCTTCGACAATCCTAACACAAAATCCATGCTCAGTTGCTCCCATGGGGTATCTGGTACAGGTAATGGTGTATACAACCTTGTGTTCTGACTTCTCCCTTTTTCCAACTGGCAAACTCTACATTGTCAAATCCACTTTCCGACATCTGTCGTCATTCTTGGCCAATAATACTTTTCTTCGACCAATGCCCTGGTCTTGTCGATGCCAAAATAACCTACTAATCCGCCACTATGCAACTCTCGGATTAGGTTCTTCCTTATGGATCCTCTGGGAATACACAACTATCGTCCCTTAAATAGGTATCCCTCTTGGATAAAATAATCCAAGTATGGAGTCCTGTCGACACTCCAAGGTTCATGACAATCTCCCCATGCTTTCGCAAAATCCTCGTCGATCTCATACTCCGTCTTCACCAACTCTATTCCCATTGCCTGAACTGTCGTCATGTTCATCAATGCAACTCTTCAACTCAGCACATCGGAAACCTTATTCGACTTGCCCGACTTATGTCGCAACATGAAAGTATAGCCCTGTAGGAATTCGACCAATTTCATGTGCCGCTGATTCAACTTCGACTAAGTATTCAGATACCTCAGTACTTGGTGATTTGTGTATAACACAAATTCCTTGGGCAACAAATAATGCCTCCACTTCTTCAATGCTTGGACAATAGCATAAAATTCCTGGTCATAGACCGAATATTTCTGCTTTGCATCATCCAACTTTTCACTGAATAATGAAATTGGTCGGCCCTCCTAGCTCAACACTGCTCTAATTGCTATTCCACTCGCGTCGCAATCGACCTGGAAAACTTTGTCGAAATATGGGAGCGCCAACACTGGGCTCTTAGTGATCTTTTCCTTCAACTTGTCGAAAGCTCGCTGGGCTATTTCCGTCCACTTGAATTCTCCCTTTTTCATGCACTCTATCAATGGTGCATAAATCCGACTGAATCCCCAAATGAACTTCCTGTAGAAACTAGAAAGTCCATGGAAACTCCTTACTCTAGTCATACTTGTTGGTTTCAGCCAATCCAATATTGCCTTCACCTTTTTTGGGTCCATCACCAACCCTTTACCCGAGATTACAAATCCCAAGTACACCAGTCCTTCCTTCATGAAGAAACACTTTTGCAGGTTCACCATCAACTTCTCTTCCTATAACTTCTGCAACACCTGTCGAATATGCTCTAAGTGTTCAGTCTTGGTTCGACTGAAAATTAGAATGTTGTCTAGATAGACTACGAAAAACTTATCCAAGAATGGTTTCAGTACCTCATTCATCAATCGCATGAATGTACTGGGTGCATTAGTCAATCCGAATGGCATGACTAACCACTCATTCAACCCTTCCTTTGTCTTGAATGTTGTCTTCCATTCATCTCCTTCTCTAACCCGAATCTAGTGATAACCTCTTTTCAGGTCTATCTTCGTGAATTACTTCGTTCCACTCAAGCAACCCATCAAGTCATCCATCCTCGGAAATGGAAACTAGTACTTGATTGTGATCTTGTTGATGGCTCTGGAGTCTGTACACATTCTCCATTCTCCACCCTTCTTCGGCACTAATACTGCTGGTACTGCGCACAGACTCAAACTTTCTCTGATCAACCCTTTGTCCAACAACTCCTGGACTTGTCGATTGAGTTCCTGACCTTCTGTCGGACTCATCCTATGCAGTGGTTTGTTTGACAGACTCGACCCTGGAATCAAGTCGATCTAATGGGATATGCTCCTTATCGACGGCAATCCTGTCGGTGTCTCATTGACTACTATGATTCTAAACTCATCAAGCATCTTCCTAACTTCGACCGAAATCTTCTCCATTGTTGACCTCTTGACACATGGTCCTTTTGGAATGATAGCGTAACACCCTTACCGCTTTTCTCCTCCACAAGGAATTCCTTCGCTGAGCATATCAGAACTTGCTTCTCCCAAAAGTTGCTCTCACCATGCTTACAGTTGGCTCGCTCCTCTGGCTTCTGCTTAAGAGTCCTTTGCATGACATTTTTCCACACTGTGACTGTGTTGGATCGACCATCATATATCATTTTTCGATCATATTGCCATGGTCTTCCTAACAACAAATGGCACGCGTCCATTGGGATTACGGTACACAATACACTGTATTCAAATCCTTTGACTCTGAAGTTAATTAGGCACTGTTTGGTCACTTTCACATGATGTCCTTCTGCAACCATGAGATCTTGTATGGGTGTGGATGTTCTCGACATTTTAACTTTGCTTTGTCTATCACCTCTATCAACACAAGATTCCCAGTGCTTCCACCATCAACTATGGTCTTGCAACGCCATTCACCGATTCGCACTTTGGTTCGAAATATCACCTTTCGCTGTGACGGATCTTGCTCATTGTGTTTATTGTCCAAAACCAGTGTCTTCCTGGCTATCATGGCCCGACTCTTTTTATTACCATCCTCACTGCTGTTGGATGTCGATTCTTCCCTCTCGTCGACTTGCTCATCTCTTGGACGTCTGGGTTTTGACTCCTCTGCAGTATGCAGGTTCTCTGGGCATTCTATGCCTTGTGTCTCGCTCCACGACACTTGTAACAGATTATGGCTGGTCTGTTAGCTCCCTTTCTATTGGATGGACCACTTCGACCATAGGCACCTCGACCGCAGTTCTCACGACTATCGCGTCAGTTTTCTTGTGCTTTTCCCCTTTTCGATGTCCCTTCCATCCGTCGGTTTTCTTCGACATATTCCTTCCTGCAACCGCTACTTTGACATTTTACGGAAACAGTCTTCGCACCTCGACCAGTCATCCTACCTCTGGTCGCTGCAATTTTCCTCAACAGTTTCTCTTCTGCCTTCAGAGCTAATCGGTAGGCTTCACCGACCGCTCTGAATCTTGACATGCTCAATTCATCCTGAATGGCATATTTCAAGTTGTTCACGTACCTAGCAATAGCTTCTTCTCCTTCGTCGGTTTGACCCGACCTTATTAACAATCTGTAGAACTCTTCCATATACTCCTTCACGGTCATCTCTTTTTGTTGAAATTTCTGCAACTTCCGGAACAAGGAAATCATAGTCATTTGGAAAGAACTTCCCTTTCAGCTTGGAGACCATCCTATCCCAAGACTTGATTTTCTCCTTGCCCTTCTTGACTCTATCAGCCTGCACATTGTCCCACCACAATGAGGCATGACCCTTCAACCTCAGATATGCAATCTCAACCCATTTAGGATCCTCGATTTTCTCTATGTCAAAGTATTTATCCATTTCTCTGAACCAGTCGATCAAGTATTCTGGATCCAGACTTCCTGAGTAGGTACGTACATCTATCTTTGTTCGACCTCTCATATCTGTCAGAAGTTTGATTAGTTTGTCTTCTGGTTCTTCTCCCGTTGCTTCCCGTGTTCCACTTCTTCGACCTACTCGTCGCTGTGGTCTAACGCATCAGGAATACAACCACACCTTTGGCTTTCTTTGATTGATGTGACTTCATTTGTAAAAGTTCGCATTGTTTGGACGCACTCGTCGAACATCTCACGATCAACTGTGACTGCTGCACCACGTGCTCTTCGTCCAACACCTCGAACATGAATGCCTCTGTGAGCCATTTTCAACCTCGACTGAAACTCCCACTTCGTCCAATCGCAACCGGACTTTAACAAGTCATGTACAACTCTACCCAACCATAGGTGGAGTTGTAAACACACTTGCACGTTCAATACCACTTGTTGTTCTTTGATGTCTATCCTCCATATCTCAGGATGCTATAGCTATGATACCAACTGATGCAAGGCACCTTATCGCTAAGGTTCTTGCTTAACAATTACACACAACACACACACGTTCACATAGACAAGATGTAAACAAGATGCCAGAAGATGGCTTATATTACTTGTCCGAATCAGTTACAATGCAAACTGCAATGAATGAAAATAACTAACTAACTGTTGGCCTCAGTCATTACAATACATAAGTAACTGTGTGCTATCTCAGTGTGTCGACCGTCACCCTCTCCTGGTTCACTATGGAACTCTCAGCTATCAATTGATATCCTCTGTCTGTAGATGTGTGACTTTTCTATCCAATCTACCAGAATTCTCTTGAGCTCTGCTTGACTCTCCAAAATGCCAAGTCCCTCCTCTGATCTCATCTCCTCGACCTTCTACTTAGCTGCTGCTATTCTCGAGATCACTCCGACCCCCGAGACATGCATCCTCTGTCTGTCGATCTCCTCATATCCTGCAGACCTACAACTGTCAGCGCCCCAACTGTGTTGCACAATCTCTGCCTATGTTGACATCTGTCATGATCCCAACTACCTTCAATAACTGTCATTAACTTCCTTAGCAACCCCGAACTATTGTCAAGTAGTCTCCTTGACTTCTACGTGTCCTTCTGACAGGCTACAGTAATCCATCATGTCGGCTATACTGTCTGTCAGCTTTGATTTAACCGTCGGCTTCTTTTCGCACTCTTCAGGCCTTGCCAGTTCGCTCCTTCCTCCTCGCTTGGCTCATGCCCAAACTTGTCGAAGTCGTGGTTCGACGCATGTCGACCATCGATGCTCTGCTACACTACGTCGCCTGTTGGCTCCCAACATGTTGACTCTTGACTTTTGCTGCATCTGTCGGTCACATACCCAACTGATCCTGCTCGACTTATTGACTTCGACAAGCTAATCTGCTCTTTCACACCAGTAGTCATCGACACTCCCTCTGGTTGGATTTCCTCCTGTCGACTAACCTGGACTGTTCTGACTAGGCCCTGATGCTCCTGCATCAACCTGTAACAGTCCAAGGGACCCATCAATTTTTCCATCTTAAACAAAAACCAACAAAATCTTGATCTAAACTAATACTATGTTACCATTTCTTCTTATATGCAAGAGATAAATTAGATGATTAAGTTTGTGAATGTCATCTTAATATATTGTTCCCATCTGACAATATTGCTTAAACTCGTCACTGGTCAGTCCTTTACATTACCAAACAATGTTGATTATTATTATATTCGTAAATATTAGGATGTTGCCAGCTTCTTGTCTCAACGGATTGGTATGGATTAACGAACATCACTACAAACAATATTATTTTTGTGTTTCCAATTTCTTTTCTCTAACGAAGATTCATTAATATCCATCTCTTCTATCTCTTTTTCTATCATTCCATTTGGTAAAGTTTGCAATTTCACCATCATGGGAGTTATTTTTCATTATTGTAGAAATATTCCCTTGAGTTTTGGTTTTCTTTATGAACACCCAAATATTTCAAAAAAATTAAAAAAATAAGTGGATCAATTGGTATTTTGGTGAATTCATATATAAATCACATGCATGTTAAAGAATTGCTTCTCTTCTTCGCCATATAAAATCTCTTTTTCTTTCATTCACTACTATGGTGAGTGTATTTATCAAAAAATAATTTTCCAAAAATAAATGTCATCCATTGAGGTTATTTCAGTAAGGATTTGAAGAAATTATATTGTAAAATTAAAGCAAGAATTTGAAATATACAATTCTTTTAAATATGGAATTTTGAATGGAATAGAGTTTTAATTTAACTTTATTGTTTTTTTTTCAGCGGAAAAATCACCTTCCTGCTATTCCGAAGAATCAAGGAAAGCTTGAAATACAATTATTACAATAGGGCTCAACAAGAGCATCATGTCTCTTACAAGAATTGAACCTAGGTGGGGAGGGCAACAATCTTTCCTCCCAACCACCCAAGCTACAACCAATGGACAACTTTAACTTTATTGTTATATATAGAGAAGCTTGGAAAAACTCGTTAAACTAATGAACCATAAAAACATAAAATAAAAATATCAAAATTGAAAACAACATTCATAACACAGTACAAAATCCAAAAGCCACTAGACAATGCAAAAAATCCTCCTTTCTTCTCAAATTTGTGTCACACTCTAGTTAACCAGATCAAAATTTTCATCCCACTCAAATTAACCAAACATAAAAGATTGACTAAAACTATTATATTCTACAAAGAGATTGTATGTATTTGAACGATTTTAACCCCTATGAGGAAGTATCAAGATCGTTATGTCATTTTATAAAACCAATGGACCCAACTCAATTGGGTAGATTAAGGGTAAGGGTAAATTCAAGATGTCATAGATGTCGAACTCTGAAGGGAGGTAGAAAATTCAATTCAACAATACACCCACATGATCAAGTTTTTACTAGCAATGAGATATCCCTTTCAAGATTTGGGAGGAAAGATTCTCAATAATAAATATCCCTTAAAAACAACTACATAAGACCCAGATCTACACATGAATATAATTCAATTTATGCATTTTTGGAATGGATTCCCATCCAAAGCTTTATTCTTTTTAAAAACAACTTTATGTGATGAAATTTGAAATCAGATGGTGCAAAGACAAAGGTTGTGATTGATGATCAAAATCCTGAGGAGTTAATATGATTCCTCTTCATTTGAATGATTGTGAAGGGTAATGCACATTAAAAAAAATGAATGACGGACTGGTATATGAAATAAAAATGGTTAAATCACCTTCCAAGCTATAAACGAGGGTGGGTATGATGTGATCCCATCACATGCATTAACATTGGAAAACGTAAACATAGCACCTGGATATCTTAAGGTCTCAAGTTTCAACAGCTCTCGCATGGACATGAAATCTCAGGTAGTGGAAGTAGGATCTCATGATTTTGATCCCTGATCGGATTCATGTTTCAAATAGTCTTTGAAATCATAATAACATGATTTTTTTTCTATAGAAAAAAGTAAAGTTCGTACTTTTATTTATTAAGAAAACACATTCTACATGCCCCATGAATGGCCTCTTAAAAAATATAGTTCTTCTAGAATATCCCAGTCTAAACTTTTAGTGTTGTTTTCCATTACATGCTATTAAGTTATATCTACTTGATACTTTTAGATAGTGTTTTTTTCCATCTGTCCAATAACAGAAATCATAAAAAAAATATACATTAAAATATGTAGATTGTGCCATACTCAGAAAGTGAAAAGTCCTGGATCATACTTAGTAATAGTGTCATTGTTGCATTCCCATTGTTTCCAAGTGCTTACTTCAAAATATAGCTCGATCTTAGATAGTTGATTTGTCGTTGTGTTCCTTTCCCATGTACATGCTGGAAGGAAATAAAATGGAAGAGATTCATAATTCGATCAACATCCTCGAAGATGTCCTCAAGAAATATGTTCCTCGATCTCCATTCATGTTTAAGCCATTTAAATTTGTATTTACTAATCACAAAATGAATGTCAGCTACATAGAAGGACACTTCATTCTCTCAACCACTTCATTAGCTTGATCTTGTGCTTCAGTTGCTAACTTGTGTAATCCCTATCCTCTAACTATGGTAGTCGATTTTATATCTAATTCATAGTCCTTAATAGCAGTAGTCCAATTGGTACAATTTTAACCAAGTTATTTTTGCACAAATAATGCTATTAAACTAATGCTCATAAATTAAATTGAAGAAATAAAACGAAATTCCTTCTATTTCTTTATGCATGAGTAAAATAACAAAGCAATGATCCCATGTGAAGTTATATAGGTCAGATTCCTTTAGTTGTGGATTTTATATCTAAGTCATACTCCTTAATAGCATTAGTCCAATTGGCACAATTTTAACCAAGTTATTTGTTATTAAATTAATGTTCATGAATTAAATTGAAGAAAAAAACGAAATTCCTTCTATTTCTTTATGCATGAGTAAAATAACTAAGCAATGATCCCATGTCAAGTTATATAGGTCAGATTCCTTTTCATAATTTGGACTACTTAACACCGGGACAGAGGCAATAGCTCCCGTAACCTTTTCTAATGCTGATCTCTCAATTTAAATACATTGGAAAGCAACTACATTATGATTAAGGGCTTGATCATTTATGCGAATTAAAATATTTTTTTTCACTTTACATATGAATTGCATTGGATGACAAGGATGTTAACAAGTATATTAGGACTTAATAAATTGTTGGAATTGTGGGTAACTCACTCATAACCTTTGCCACTTATATATATGTTCAATGGTAATGGTCATTGGCAATTATAATTATATATATATATATATATTTCTGATGTGCTTTGTAAGTTTAGGAAATTTTGGGATTAAGTGCTTGATCATTTATGCGAATTCAAATTTTTTTTTCACTTCATATATGAATTGCATTGGATGACAAAGATGTTAACCAGTATATTAGGACTTAATAAATTGTTTCAATTGTGGGTAACTCGCCCATAGCCTTTGCCACTTATATATATGGTTAGTGGCTATGGTCATATATAATCAGTGGCAATAAAACCAGTATATTAGGACTTAATAAATTGTTTCAATTGTGGGTAACTTGCCCATAACCTTTGCCACTTATATATATGGTCAGTGGCTATGGTTATATATAATCAATGGCAATTATATATATATATATATATATATATATAATGTGCTTTGTGAGCTTAGGACATTTTGGGATTAAGGGCTTGATCATTTATGCGAATTCAAATATATTTTTCACTTCACATATGAATTACATTGGATGACAAGGATGTTAACCAGTATATTATGACTTAATAAATTGTTGCAATTGTGGATAAGTAATAATGATATATATATATATTATTTGTGCGCCTAGGAAATTCTGGGATAAACATTTTGAGGAGGTTTAAATTAAAAAAAATAAAAAAATTGAATAAGCTTCTTACATCTTATGTCTAGGTAAGTAGGGCATTGGTATTTGTGACTTCTACCATCTTAGGATCAATATTTCTCCCTAGGAAAGACAATATGACCCATGATATTTCCTTCAAAGAATGACTTAGTTAGATTAAGGGATATGCCAAATTTCTATTTAAAAAAAAATACCTTGCTTTAGATGCTCCACGAGGTCAATTTCTTTATGGAGAAGATAATCATGTTATCCAAGCATATCATGATTAAATGGTCCTTATTGTTGACACAGCATAATACATAAATTAAATCAATGAATATTAATTTATATTATTCATCAATTAATATATAACACTATATATATATAATAAGGATAATATCTTATAATGATTATAATATCTTATATATATTATAATAGGATTATTTAAATTAATAATAATAATTATATATAATATAACAAGCCAGCTGATGTTAGGAGAAGAAATATTCTTAATATCAAGCAGCAAAAAAAAAGAAAAAATTGTCGTTATGTTTAATTTAACCCTGTTAGACCACTTAGGATAATCCTAATATTAAATGATTGTCCCTATTGTTAACCATTAGCTTTTGACTTTAATTGTTTGGGTTATTGTGATAGATAAGTTTTTACCTTTTTAGATAAGACTCAATATGTCATTATTTTTGCACTCTCTTAATTAACCATGAAAAAATTATCTATGGTAAATTCTAACAAACTTGATTGGTAATAAATCACACAAGATCATGGCCCCAAGATGGCATAGACAAATTCAATCTAGTGTTCAGACTAGCACACCTGTGGAGCAAGCTATTTTAAGCTCCTTGGGGGGGATGTCTGCCATGTTTAGGGATTGGATAGCTTGCCAAAGACATAACCAAAATAGAGGACAAAATCCTAATCAGATTCAGGACAAGGAACTCAAGCAAAAGCTAAAGCAGGATCAAGACCAACCTTCCTCCTCAAAAGGGGTAAGGCCACCTTTAGACATCATGAAGGAAGTAAAAAAATATAATTTACCAGAGTTTTTAGGTAAACACGAGGGGTAAGTGGCAGAATCTTGGTTGGTAGGAGTTAAAGGGCTCTTAGCTTTAAGGACTATACCACTAATGTAAAAGCGCAGATAGCTATGATTCTGTTGATAGAGAAAGCACTGATGTGGTGGGTGAATGAGGATCAGAAGCTTCACACTGGGCCCTTATAGGTCCTAGGAACTGTTTGAAGAAAACTTTAGAACTCAATATCTATCAGACGAGTATAAACATCAACAAAACCCACATTCCATGCAGTGCAACAAAAGGGAAGATCAATACAAGAGTATGAAATGGAGTTTTATTCATTAGTACATCACATTGATTACATGGAATATGATGGTAGGTAGGCATAAATATTTCTTTGTGGGATGGTAGGCTCGCATAGAGGTAGCCATGTGGAACCCCACCACCATGATAGATACCTTTAATATAACCAAGAAATTTATGAAAAATATTGAGATGGAAAAAAAAGCGTAGGCACAGATACAAGCACAAGCACTGGCATGGACACCCAAGGAGGATTATAGGTCTACTATATTGATTGGGGGTATGAGAGTTGGTTACTAGGGAAGTTATTCTGGGGCAGTCGGGCTGGCTAATATGTCAACCACTTTCCCTACCAATTCCTTAGCCACCTTGTATACCATAGGATTAGGATCTCGGCCATACCATCATAGGGGTAGCAATCGAGGTAGGGGCCGCGATGGCCGAGGTTAGACAGTTGTCGTGACTTCAGCTAGGATTAGATGTTATATATGCTAAGGTCCCCATTACCAATGGAACTTCCTCATGAATTGTATTTTATTCTTCATTCAATCTGTTTGAATTGTATTTCTTCCTCATGAATTGTATTTTAGTCTTCTTAATCTCCATAATAGAAAACAAAAAAAATCTTAGCAAGAAAAAAACAACAACATGCACCAAACAATGCTTTCGACCTTTCATAGAGATAACCAAGAGTACTTACTTGCATCATTACTAATAACCTTGCATAATTAAATAACCCCATCCATTACATAAACAATTGTTGAATTCCTCATGATTTCATTACAACAACTCACACAAACACCAAAAGGATCCAATTCTTAATCTTAGGGGGGATTTTCCCTCATCCAAAACATGAAAATGAAGTGAGTAGGAGATTCTCCTTTTATAGGAAGGGTGCTCCACTATCTTTATGATAAAATAATCCTAAAGTCCACTAAAAATACCAAATCTAGGAGGATGGATATATCCTCCAATTAGAAACCATATAAAAAATACTACATGTTCCACTCTAATACATCAAGTACAAAGAAAATATCCCCTCCAGGTAGGGCACTTTGTCCAAATGCCATAAAAGATATGGCTTCCAGGAAATCTCTTCGATACAATGACTTAACTTCATAATTCCTCCAAGAATTGGCGTATCATAAGTCGAGAGGTGTGGGAAGTGGTTGAGGATTACATAAAGGTGGTAGGTTCCCACAAGCCCTCAATGCAACCTTTATTTACTTGACCAATACACAAATTCTGACAAGGTCTCCCTAGTAGATAGAAAATGTGGGCTTCAAATTTTTGGAACTCAATGTGCCTTCTCAAAAGGCTTGGAGGATTAGGTGTAAAACACTCCATTCTATGGGTCTTTCTCTTGATGGGAAAACTTGGTGGAGATGAATTTAAAAAAAAAATCTTTGGGATTGAAGGTTTGGTGCAATAAGTATCCCTTGAAATCATCCATATGGGGAATTCCACCCTCAAATCCCATATCTAGGATAGTTCTTGGAGATGCAAATAAGTTCGATAGGGACTATATCAATAATACATCGGATGAGATCCATGCAAGAGTCCACATAGATTCCATATGGGTGGTTCCTCCAAACCTCCAAATAATTCCTTGAAGTTGGTGCTACCTCCAAGTGAGCTAGAATGTGAATAGTCACACCCCATACCACCATCCAATACAATATACTTACCCAAACAACTGTCCAAAAACCATGTGCCAAGTGCCAAGCTACCAAAATGAGACTTATTGTTTATTTTTTCAAGATGTTAAGAAAACATGAACTGAGGTCCTAGAGGCTACCTTATATTTTGGTGATGCTATTATTAATTTGGGAATTCCTAATAGCTTTTAAATATGCTCATATACCCCAAGTTGTGTGCCATTTTCATACCCTAAATTTGGTCAATATTTTATTCTCTTCGCTGAAAAAACCCCACTACATTTGACGACATTTCCATGTCTATCAACTAGATTCATATCTTATGCTTCAAAGGCTACTGGTATGTTCCTTTAGGCCCGTGTGTATTGATGCTTCAACCATGGTCAGAGCTGCTTCAGAAATTCACCTTAAGACTTCACAAGATTGTGGTTTAGTTGTGGAATGTTATTTGATTTGTTATATTTTCATTAAAGATAACACCTAGTGGTTTATGTTCTTGAAGTTATTTAGAAGTCATATTTTTAATTACCACTCAATGTCTAAATCTTGTGTCCCTTGTATCTTATTTGTGGTAAAATTACAGAAGATTAAAACATTTCATGTCAAAAGTATTCTTTCCTCACTTCATAATTGAAAAATAATATCTTATTTGATGTTTATTTTGCAGGGGTGGTAATCTTGTTTTGTTAAAGAAGATATTAAGATGGGAAATAGATGCAATAATAGAAGAAAGTCTAGAAGGAAGGAGTTGCTACCTGAAAAGGACCGTGAGATAAGAGAAAAGGCTAGGTTGTCCATGGAAAAACATAGACATCAACTTGTCATTGCCTCAGATACTAACGCAATGCATGAGACAATGAACTCTAGTTCATCGTAAGAAGTGAAGTGGATGCGAGCAATGGAGCCCACTCAAAATCCAACATAAAGTGAACCTCCAACAAATAATCCATCAACAAGCAATGATGAAGTGGCTCAAGACAATCAAATATTGATTGATGTTGAGTATGCATGGATGGATGTTGAATGAGTTGTTAATTGACAACCTCCCAAAGAAGACCACACACATGTCGAATGCACTCCCTTTCAAGACCAACTTGTGAACGAATTTCCACAACAAACTGGTGATGAGATTCATTCTTCATGTCCAACTCTCTTGCCTCGACTATTAAGTGCACAACGAAGAACTAATAGACATATTCATGTGGATGAAAGTTCCTTAGTGGGCCTTGAAGGTAAGTTTCCTAAATGCACTATTGATTTTCATTATAGCAAGATCATCAAAGAATTTTTTGAATCCAAAAACGATCCAACAAAATGTCAATTGTTCCTGGATTTGTTAAAATCACATTGTCTAGCTCATGTTAGGAGAAGTTTAGGAATCAAGGTAGTTAGAAGTTCATAGGACAATATTCATGTTGTTATAAATCTATAGTTTGCATTTAATTTGATTGGAAAGACTTCTCATACAAAATATCTTAATGGGGCCCATTGTGTACTATCAAAATCAATTATAGACAAATCCACAAGGCAACATCGCTTGTTATCACACACATGTAAAATATTTAAAGTAGATAGAAAGAATCTTCAAAATTATTCTTCCATTAGAGAAAAACTTTAGACCCCATGCCAAAAATATTGTTGGGCCTTTGTTGGTAGGTTACCTCATTCAGACATGAAGCTAATTGATGTTGTTAAAGAACTAGTACAAATATTTTGGCATGATAATATTAGATTTTCATCAAATCAAAGAATGTGTTAAAGTTGAAAAAATGTGTTAAGGAATGTGAACCCCATGTCAAGCACTTCCTTGAGATGACACAATCAAAACTTTAAGAGATATTCAAGAATGATCATAGACAATTGAACTTGGGCCAAAGGTCCTTTGAAAAATGAAAACCCTGGCACATTAGAATTTGCATTGATATCAACACATGTTGTTGTAGATACCATGTAGAATTTGAATATTATTATGATAGATATAGACATATACTTTGTGATTTTCATACTAACATTATGTAGGAGCACCCATCAATACTACCAGTCTACCACCGAATGCATTCAAAGAATTTATACATAGCATCATGTGTCCAAGACCTATAGGAGAAAAATATTATAAAATATCATGTTTATATGGGACATGTTCTAGCTGCAGTGGATTTTCATTATTGAGCCATTGCATCCATGAAAGTGAGGAGCACGAATTTGGGAGGATGCCCATAGAGATGCAGAACTTCAAGTACGTAATATATCAAGTATACAATGTGTGCGAAAGCAAAAAAATTGCATTGGTGATGTCACATATAATTTAAGTTTGCATACTTTCATATTGTACATGTTTAATATATATATATAGTAAATGTCACATTGTAATATTTCCCTTGGTTTTGTGGCTCCAGGTACAAATATGCAATTTCATGAAATAACTCTACAAAAAATACCGAGCAATATGTTCAAGATGTTCATGTACCATGATGACAGGATGAATAAAATAGAAAATGCAGGGACACCTTTCGCAATGGAACAATATTGTTGGTTGTGTATTTTGTTGAAAACTACACCCTGTAGCCATAGAATGAAATTCAAAGGCAATATTACCATTCAGACCAAGTTAGCATAATGATCCATATCACATATAGGAACGGACCGAAGAGCATCAATGCGAGAGACTAACTTCTACATTAGTGATGATAGGTGCCATGACCTTCATTATGTGCAACATTGCTTCATAATTTTCTATGATCAGTTGAAGGAGAGAGATATATAGATGGATCAACATTGGATATGGTCATATGGTTGTGCAAGCCAATTAAAAAATGCTTGTGTATTCAAATGGTTGAGTATTTTTCACAAGACATACAATGTGCCACATATTTGGAACTACTTTGAGACTAGGCATGGGAAAGATGAGCGCGATGGGGATGGTGTGTGCATAAAAAATGCACTACTAAGGGAGGAGATGGGGTTTACAACAAACCCTCATATCCGAGATGCATAATTTATAGTTCAGTGGCAGTCTACAGTAATGTCAAATTGAACCAAAGAGCAGTGGTGATCATCTAGAGAAGGACATGTGGCATGAAATTTATGGAAAGTGGTCGATATAGATCAATCATGTTCATATAGTTGCAGCATGGTACAAGGAATGCGTGGGTTTTGATTCTATTCAAAGCTCAAACAACCCTCTATTTGAAATATGGACACTGAAACTTGCATGATTTTGTGGCCCCTATAGTAGTGGTGAATGGGATGATTGTGAATCAAAGGAATGGGTTGATGAATGGGATCACGTGTCACTTGCAGTAGACCCACAGGCAGTTGTTGAAACAATTCATTTAGAGGAAGGCCAATCATCTATTTCGACTGACTATGATCATATATATGATCTTGTATATCCATGTATATATTTTTGCAATAATATATCGGTTCTATTCTTGTTTTATTATTTAACTAGTATGTTATCAAACCCCTACATGTTTGAAGTTGATTGTACAATGAATTTTTGTAGGACACATCTACATAGTTGTTTCCGAGAAGGAAAATGAATGGGGCATGAATTATTGGTTGGAATGATGCATCCAAGGGAAGAAAACCCTCTTGGAATTACTAACTGATTGTGAAGACATTGACTTTCCGATTGGATCGATGGTTGTTCAGGGTGAATATCTTACACTAGATGGAAAGGAAAAAAATACCAGTTGGTATGTATACATGGATTATAGATTGGGTTCACGGTTGTATCACTTTGCAAACTTGATCATTGGTACAAACATCCAACTACAAACAATGTATACAAAGAGCTCGAACAAGGTATGCTACTTCCTACCTCATGCAGAGCACGAGAGATTATTGGAGACAATCATCAATAGAGAGGATCTAGAAGGCCTAGTTGATTGAGGTAACTATTTCATGATATGTACATAATTTAGTTATGTAATTATTTATTCATGCATGTCTAATGTTATTCATGTTAGATAGTTTATTTCATGTTATATAGATCTTGTCCGCTTATATTTTTTATTTCATGTGGTATAGATCCATCATATGTCACCATCACCGCCATGCTTCATCACCATGCGCATTGTCACCATCGCAGTCGTGCCTCATCATCCTCATGTTCACTATATTTGAATTAATGGATAGGTTGTCTTTTCTTTTTGCTCTCATCTAATCACCATCATCATCACTCATGTGTGCTCTAGAATCCTAGTCTAATATAGAAACCTAATCTATCCCTAGAGACATAATCTATCCCTAGAGACCTAATCTAGTCATATAGAAACTAATCTAGCTTATAGACCCTAATCTAGCTCTAGAAACCAAACAAAATCAATCTAGCCCTTGAAATCCTAATGTAGACCTAGAACCCTAGAGACCTAATCTAGAATCCTAGTCTAATATAGAAACATAATGTATCCCTAGATACCTAATCTATCCCTAGAGACCTAATCTAGCTTATAGACCCTAATCTAGCCCTATAAACTAGACAAAACCAATCTAGCCCTGGAAAGCCTAATGTAGACCTAGAACCCTAGATACCTAATCTAGAATTCAACTCTAATATAGAAACATAATGTATCCCTAGATAGCTAATCTAACCCTAGAGACCTAATCTAGCTTATAGACTCTAATCTAGCCTTAGAAACTAGACAAAACCAATCTATCCCTGGAAATCCTAATGTAGACCTAGAACCCTAGAGACCTAATCTAGAATCCTAGTCTATTATAGAAACATAATTTAGCCCTAGATACCTAATCTAGCCCGACATACCCATTCTATATTATAGACCCTAATCTATCCCTAGAAACCAGACAAAACCAATCTAGCCCTGGAATCCTAATGTAGACCTAGAACCCTAAATGTCGCAAACCCAACACCCTCACAATGCTAATTTGTCTAGGAAACATCCATAATTTTACCCAAGAAAACTCATGCTATCCAAATTTGGATTTCTACTGGTCAAATTGACGTTTACAGTGGAAATATGAATGTATTTGGGCATGGTGGTAATTTAGATATGTATGAAAACAAATGCAAGTATGCAATTATATTTCTTATGAATACAATTCCTCAAATGATAGTAATTCCATGCAATTTAAGTAAAACATTCAACATAAAATATATTAAACAAAATTCAATAATTTTCCACAACAAATTCCATTCACAAATAAATACTTATCTGAAAAGAAATGAACCGATTGTCTGCAGACCAAGGTCATTCCACCCAGCCATAGGATTTGTCAAGCCATATCTTACTTTGACAGGCCACCCCCAAGCTGGGACTATCAATCCACAATAAGGTGTTGGTTTCTCTGGCTATAAATATCCCTTAGCCAAGGAATGGGGCTCCCTTCTCTGAGTTAACAGTACCTCAGGCTCCCTTCTTTGAGCTAACAATACCTCATGTTTGTTACCCCTAAGTCCTTTCCAGGATTGAGGGAGTTTTGATGTTCTCTGTTTGGTTCTCCGTGTGCAGTAGGGTGGTGGTGGTGGTACATAATAGTATGGATTTATATCTCGGGTGACAGGTTCTGCGGTATATATCTCGGGATTGGAAACTAGATGGAATTATTTCTGTCATGAAGGAATGAATGAAAATATGGCTCTCTCTCTCTCTTTTATATGCATGATGGAGGATAGACAAGTGGCATAAAAGTGGGCAAGTGGCATGAAGAGTTGGACAAGTGGCAGGCATGGATTCGGTATATTTTACCCTTTTTGTGGAAGGATAGTCCCCCATCTCTTTTAGTTTTACCTTTAGGCTACAACATACATTGATTTTTGTATTAAAGAGTGGAAATTTACAAATTTACATATCTTGGTCACTATGGACCATGTATATCCAGATTGTATCCTTTACATAAAATATTTACATTTTTATACATATTGGGGTAAAAAATGAGGTGTTACACTAAAGGCCTAATCTAGAATCCTAATCTAGCCTGGAGACCTAATATATCCCTAGAGACCTAATCTATTCCTAGAGACCTAATCTAGTCATATAGAACCTAATCTATCGTATAGACCCTAATCTAGCCCTAGAAACTAGATAAAAGCAATCTAGCCGTAGAAAGCCTAATGTATACTGTGAACCCTAGAGACCTGATCTAGAATCCTAATCTATCCCTAGAGCCCTAATATAGTCATATAGAACCTAATCTAGATTATAGACCCTAATCTAGCCCTAGAAACTAGACAAAACCAATCTAGCCCTCGAAAGCCAAATATATCCCTAGATACGTAATGTAGCCCTAGTCTAATGTAAAAACATAATCTATCCCTAGATACCTAAACTATTCCTATAGAACCTAATCTAGTCATAAAGAATAAGCTTGCAACTTCTAATCATTTCATGGCCCTTTTACAATCCATAAGAATGCACACCTTACTAAGCATGCCTATTGCCGAATACAATTAGTCATTCCCTCTACTTGTCCTTGATAATGCCTCTAAAAAGTCCATGGATATGTTGATGAGGCATTACTAACCTAGATGGTACATCATAAAATACAACCTTTGATAGACCTAGCCACTTCTTGCATATTGGGCATATATACGTACCTTTGAAAGTTAGCCACACTCTTCCCAGCACCAAAATTGTCATTAACCTTGGGGGTGTTTCCACTTATTAACTTCTTGAACCAAGGCATATATTTCCTTATTATATGTAGGCTAGTCCAATGCTTATCCATGGAGTAGCTATGAATGATAGCAAATCAGGCTCCCCTCCTTGCATTATACCTACTCCTATAACATACCCACTAGCATCAATTTCTAATTCAAATGACTCTTGTGACATCAGTAAAAGAGGGTCATTTAAGAACATAAAATTAATCAATGCACTAATCAAACAAAAAAACATTACTAATCATTCATGTACAAAAATTGTGTCATATTAAAGGTGTTCTCTCAAGTAGTCAATGCATGTTCTTTATTTTTCATCCTGATTTGGTACTAAAATACCATGGTAACCAAATGGAAAGGTACTTGGTCTTATAAAACCTTGCTTCATCAACTCTTGTAAGTGCTTGTACCCTAGAAATTAATGTATTCAGGAGTCAAATTCCATGGACACTACCATGAAATCCTCGGGTTGGAATGAACACCTTTTTCATGCCTAGATACACATCCCCGCACTTATAGAACTCAATTTGAATGCCCCGGGAGCAATTTTGGCATGTGTCCCTAAATTTGCTATGGCAGAACGAAACCCAAACCAGGTAGCGTAACCAAGTTTTTTCATCTCCCACACATGCATCTGGCCATTGAGGATGTGTTCACGTTGGACATGGTTTCCCAGGAGTGTTCGATTCAAAATTGACCCCCTTGTGCAAAACTGGCATGGCCTTCAATGAGCAAAACCTTAGTTATGGATATGGTACAATATGATCGTTTTTGGCAATTGAGTCACGGTACAGGGGTCCCCCAACTGAAACCTGACATTCCAAATCCATCAAAATCGATGACTTCGTGACTAGAGTCACGGTTTTGGTTCCATGGCCATTTTTTCCTAGCACCCCAGGTCATTCAGGGACACTTTGAGAATTTTCTATGGGTGCACGAAACCTAAACTATGTAGCATAATAGGGTTTCGTCAGCTCCCACACATGCATCTGGCCATTGTGGATGTGTTCACGCTAGCCATAGTTTCCTAGAAGTGTTTGGTTCAAAATTGACCCCCTTGTGCAAAATTGGCATGACCTTCACTGAGAAAAACCATAGTTATAGAGATTGTACAATAGGACAGTTTCCAAGCAATTGACTCATGGTAGGGGCGGTCTCGAAATATTGAACCTATTAGAATAGATGTCTTTGTGACTAGAGTCATGGTTTTAATTCTATGGCTATTTTTCCTGGCACCCGAGGGCCATTCAGAGACACTTTGGAAATTTGCTATGGGTGCACGAAACCCAAACCTCACAACGTAATTGGGTTCCATCAACTCCTAGACATTCATCTGGTGATTTTGGATTTGTTGACACTAGCCATGGTCTTTCGAGAGTGTTCCCTTCAAAATTGACCCCCTTATGCAAAATTTGCATGGCCTTCACTGAGCAAAACCCTAGTTCTAGAGATGATACAATAAGACTGTTTTTGAGCAATTGAATCACAGTAGGGGGAATCCCCTAGTTGAAACCTAACATCTTGAATCCATCGGAATGGATGAATTCACAACCGAAGTCACGGTTTTGGTTCTATGGCCATTCTTTCCTAGCACCCTAGGCCATTAAGGGACACTTTGAGACTTTGTTACAGGGGCATAAAACCCAAACTAGACAGCGTAACCGGGTTTCATCAACTCCCACAAATGCATCTAGCCATTGTGGATGTGTTCACGCTAGCCATGGTTTTCCTAGAGTGTTTGATTCAAAATTGACACCCTTGTACAAAATTGTCATGGCCTTCACTGAGCAAAACCCTAGTTCTAGAGATGGTACAATAGGATCGCTTCCAAGAAATTGAGTCATGGTACGACGTGAAACCCAGCAGAAACTTGACATCTTGAATCCATCGAAATCGATGGCTTCACGACTGGAGGCACATTTTTTATGCTATCGCCATTTTTGCTTGGCACCTTGGGGCCATTCAGGGACACTTTGAGAATTTGCTACGGATGCACGAAACACAAACTATGTAGCATAACCGGGTTTCATCAGCTCTCACACATGCATCTAGCCATTGTGGATGTGTTCATGCTAGCCATGGTCTCCCAAGAGTGTTTGATTCAAATTGACCCCATTGTGCAAAATTGGCATGGCCTTCACTGAGCAAAACCCTAGTTGCAGAGATGGTACAACAGGACCATTTATGGGAAATTGAGTCATGGTAAGGGGGTTCCCTAGCTGAAACCCAACATCCTAAATCCATCGGAATAGATTTCTTTGCGATCAGAGTGACAATTTTGGTTCTATGGCCATTTTTTATTGGCACCCCGAGGCCATTCAGGGACACTTTGAGAATTTGCTACAGGTGCACGTAACCCAAACTAGGTAGCATAACTAGGTTCTGTTAGCTCCCACACATGCAACTAGCCATTGTGGATGTGTTCAGACTGGCCACGGTCGCTCGGGAGCATTCAATTCAAAATTGACCCTCTTGTGCAAAATTGGCATGGCCTTCACTAAGAAAAACCCTAGTTCTAAAGATGGTACAATAACAGTGTTTCTAGGAAATTGAGTCATGGTATGCCCCCCCAAGCTGAAACCCAACATCTTGAATCCATCGGAATCGACAACTTCATGAGTGGAGTCATGGTTTTGGTTCTATGACCATTATTTCCTCGCACCCCAGGGCCATTCAAGGACACTTTGATAATTTGTTACAAGGACATGAAACCGAAACTAGGTAGCGTAACTGGATTTCATCAGGTCCCACACATGCAACTAGCCATTGTGGATGTGTTCATGCTATCCATAGTCACCCATGAGAGTTCAATTCAAAATTGATCCCCTTGTTCAAAATTGGCATGGCCTTCACTGAGCAAAACCCTAATTCAAGAGATGGTACAATAGGACAATTTTTGGTAAATTGAGTCAGTATGGGGGGTCCCCCAGCTGAAACTCAACATACCGAATCCATCGGAATCGACGGACGGAATCGACGGATTTGTGACCGGAGTCATGGTTTTTGTTATCTGCCCATTTTTTCTCGACACCTTGGGGCCATTCAGGGACACTATGAGAATTTTCTATGGGTTCACGGAATCCAACTCGGAAATCGTAAGTGGATTCCATCAGCTCCCCCACATGCATCTAGCCATTTTAGATGTGTTCATGCTGGCCATATTCACTAGAGAGCAGTCGATTCAAAATTGACCTCCATGTGCAAAATTGGCATAGCCTTCATTGAGCAAAACCCTATATCTAAAGATGGTATAATAGGATTGTTTCTAGGAAATTGAGTCATGGTAGGGGGGCCCCCTAGCTGAAACCTGGCATCCCGAATCCATCGGAAGAGATCCAGCTTCATGACCAGAGTGACAATTTTGGTTCTATGGCCATTTTTTCCTGCCACCCCGAGGCCATTCAAGGATACTTTGAGAATTTGCTACAGGTGCAAAAAATAAAAGATGTTAAATATATATGTCATGCATTTAATGTTTCATGTGAGAATGCAATATCAAGGGCACTTTTGGTGTGATTTGAGAAAATTTCTAGTTATAAAAACTTAATGATTTCCTTTACATAAACGTTCATGTAGCATATGTTTAAAGACATTGGAAATGCTTGTTTTAATCCAGGTTGACAATGAATATACCATACATTGCTATCATTCCATCCTTCGTAACTTGAGAAACATATAACAATTTACCTAAGGTGTTGTTTCTTTAACAATTTTTCATGGTTTCTTTGGAAACTACAACAGTGCATGCCATGTTCAGCTAGTTTATTGTGGTTACAAATTAGGGTTTCTAGGGCTAGTTACAATGCATTCTCAACATCTTCCTCCAAAGGGATTAATGAAAAGTGGAGGAAGCATTGCAAATACCAAAAGACATTACCAAAATCTCACAATGGAATTCATGTGTTCAAAATCTAGTTTTAGGAATAATTGATGTCCTTCATTTATATTTGGTGATCTAGCTTCTAAGTACAAATTTGATATAAAAAAGACATTAGAATCTTACACAGCATCCAAGAGGTCAATAAAGGGAATTGAAAATTTAATGTGATCATTAACTTATTGTGAGAGCATAAATCACAGAATATTTTTGCATGTGAATGAATTATTCCATTAGAACTTTTGTATGCCTATACACGTCTAGGCTAGAAATGTTTAGTGTAGGCATGGTAGGGTAGATAGGATAGCGAATCTTTGAGAGTGTTTGATAGTAGATATTGGTCAATGGTGACATTTCATTTGATATTTTAAAGTGATTGGTCAACCTAGGGCTTCTAACAACTAGGGCCTAGCATACAATCTAAGGTTTACAGTGCAAAGTAGGAATTAGACTACAAGCTACCGTTTAGATACAAGATAGGGTTTGTAGAAGCCAGGGCTTCTACAAGGTCAATGATACATGTTAGGGTTTATATACAAGTTAGATTACAATATAGGGTTTAAATACAAGCTAGGGTTTGTGTAATCTAGGGTTTGTGCAAGCTAGGTTTTAGATACAAGCTAAGGTTTGTACAAGCTAGGGTTTCTACAAGATAGGGCTTCTACAGTATTAAATTAGAGTGGTTTAGGAAAAGGTATGGTGGGTTAGAGTAGGTTATGTGGGTTAAGTTAACATATAATATGTTATATCAAGATAGTCTAGGTAATACACGTTTAGTGTCTAGGCATGGTAGGGTAGATAAGATAGTGGAGGGTGGAGATAAGTGTAGGTTTGGGTAGGGTAGGCTAAGCTAGGGATGGACAAGATATATATGATAGGTTTGGGTAGGTTTGGTAGTGTAGGTTAGATAGTGGAGTGCTCTAGGATAATGTATGGTTGATTTATGTAGGTTCATTGGCTTGAGAAAGGTATTTAGGATAAGTCAATGGTTTAGGTAAGTGTACTCGAATAGGTTATATTAATGTAGTTTAGTTTCTATGAAGGTTTAGTAGGTGAGGTTAAGGTATTAACTAAGGTTGGGGTATTTTAGGATAGATTAGGGAATTTTCCAAGGTTAATATATTAAAATTAAAAATATATATTCAAGTTTTCCAAAAATGTAATTACTTCGCAAGTAAGGATATAATGGATTTATTAATTTTAGGAAATCCTTAAATTAATATTACCATGAAAACTAAGAATATATATATAAGATTGCAAATGAAAAATTAACATTCCTCTTTGTCCTCTTTTCACATAAATCCTATTAGGGCCCATAAACTTTGTTATATTGTACCCAAGTTACTATATAATATCCTTAATATCAGTGACTATATGAGGCCACTAGATATCAAAATTTATCTATTACATTATGAACAAAGTGAATGACAATTGCTAAAAGAAATAACGAAATATTATTGTTGCAAGATGTTGTATGGACCATTTAAACAAGTTGTATTTTGAATATATTGAATTTTAGATGAATCATCAAGGACAATATCGTATGCAACTAAACTCTATTGCATGCATCATAGGATTTTTATTCACACCATTCAAACTCAACTATGTGTATTAAAAGCATAATGTTGTTTATTAGGAAACTAGAAACAACAAAAGAAAACAAGATGCAAATAGAGGCAACATGCATATAAATAACGTAAGTGAAAATAAATGTACATCCAAGATATAAAACACGTCCAAACATATAAATTTTCTAGCAAAAAAATGGAACATGGTTCCCAATGTACACATAATGGAAACTCATATCCTATAAAAGTCTGGAAACTTGTGCCCTAGATACAAAATACATGGCAACTCGTGCCCTAAAATGTCACATCATGGCTAATATGCATAATGTGGTCTCTCAAGAATCCTTTCCACCCCCGACATTTCCAGGCGCATATCCAAAATCAATCTTTCTCTTCTTGGAGCTGAGGAATCTCATGCCTACTTCTGTCTAGGAGTACACAATCTCTCTGAGCTTTGAAACAAATACAATAACATATCAACATTTTCATGCATTTGTAATAGTTAATACATTTATAAAATAAAAGTAGAATTCAAATCTTAAATAACTCACCACTGATGGGAATGGAAGTCGTGAGGTGGGTATCCTCCTCAATCTAGTGATCCTCTTAGCAATGCCACCCTGCAACATTTACAACAATCAGTTCATTGAAAAAAATAGTTGCCTAAAATAATTTTCGTTAATGCTTCACAATATTTTCATAAATTAATTTAATCTGATCATGAACACCTCACACAATGGAGATGATTGGGATTCAGGGATAGCGGGTGGAGCATTTGGCTAGATAACGTACTCTGATGCAGTCATGGGGGGGTGTAGTTGCGGGAAATACATATGCAACCATTTTCGATGTACGAATGGAGGTTGCAATATTAGTTTCCACAGTAGTGGTGGGAACTAAAGAAGGTAGGGTGGAAGAGGGAACAGTGGTAGGGGGTGGACGATGAACCCCTTTGAGCTATAAGATAGAGGGTATCAGCCTAGAAGGGTGAAAGGGGATTCCAAGGGATGGTGGATGGGAGGGTGGTATTGAATAGAGGGAGGAGGATGGATCCAAGGGGGGATGTGGATGAATGGGAAAGGTTGGATGGAAGAGGAGTGTGGACGAATGGGGGAGGATGTATGGAGGGGGGAGGATGGACGGATGGGGGGGTATGGATGGAAGGGGGAGGATGGATGGAGGGGGGAGTATGGATGGAGGGGGGAGGATGGATGGAAGGGAGGGGGTCAACAAAGGGATGGGTTTGGATGGAAGGCGGGGTTACTCATGGGAGAGGGTGAAAAAATAATATGGGAGTGGGGAGGTGGAATGGTGGTAGCTGCAGCTGATGGTGGCACCTGCATACACATTTGTAATATCATAGTTTAATACACAAAAATAAAAATTAACCATAGTAAGTCAAAAAAATTCAAATTAAAAGTGTTCTTTTAACTACACATCATACCTATGTGTATGGTGACCTGCCGGCCCCTAGCGGAGATGGATGGTCATCATAGTTTGTATATACACGTGGACACAAAAATACGTGCATGTTATGAACAGATTAAACAAATAATTATTTAGGAAACCAAAAGATTAAAAAATATTCATTAAAGACCACTTTAAATGCATTGTACGAACTATCACCATGTAAGTGGTATTGATGCACAATTTTGACATTTAGTGTAGAATGTATAAGTCTCCTAGTTTATCTTTGTTGGATGAAATATGAAATATACAATGATCATGAACATGGTGTTTATACCTATCGAGGTGTCCATGTAGAGAAAACAAGAGAAAAATCTAGATATCAAAACACATAAGGAAAACCTAATAAATATAAATAATAGAAATGACATAAGCAGGTAATAAAAATGATGCAAAAGTAAACTTAAAAATAGCAGTAACAATATTGTGTGAGGTACTAAAAACACCTCCATGTGATGTGCAGCAATTTCAGTTGCAGCTACAATTGCTACATCTAGGTTGGGAGATCCTACGTTCTCCCACGACGAAGATGACATCTCAACTCTAAATAGATGTACATTGTAATAACAATTTAACTCGGACCCAAATACTTTAAAATTACTTTACAAATACTTAGGTGATGATTGAACACAAATTAAAAAAAGTGCTAACCTGCCCCATATAGTTTCCTTCTATCGGGCCAGGGAAAGTGTGGCCACAATAGGGACAAAGATGTGGCATTGTACCTGTTGAACTAGAAGGCTTGGCCTAGCTACTAGAATTCATTGGTCTCTTCTGAATCTGCCATGAAGGCCCTACACCTGAGTCTATCTCAGGGTCATCCTATATCTTTACTGTAGTCGCTACTACAAATACGATCTGTCTAAGGAGACCACGTGCAACGCTCCTCATCGCCCCCTCGATCTGATCAATTCAATGGGGTAAATGAGGTGGCCGGGGAAGGGGGTTGGCTCACGCCTAGGAGCTAGTGGGCCTCTTAGTGGGTTCCTCCTGGTAGCAGGCCGATCTTGGGAAAATCCAATCTCAACCTAAAGTTGTCAGAGGAAGTATTGTGGAATTCTATATTATTGTAGGGAGGTTTATCATAAACCATAAACCACCTCTGCATCCAGTTGTCTTTCAATGGTTGGCAATGATACCAATCCATGTGCACACATGGATTTTTAATATTTAGTTGTTGTTGTGTTCTAAGATCGGTGAACATACTATATAATTGGGCCTTGGTAATATTTAATGCTTTTATCTCTTCCTTAGAAATGTCGGTGGAATAGTACTCTCGCATCCTAGGTCATTTTTGTCAACATGCGATATGCATGGTTAAGGGAGTCAATTGAGATCTCGATTGAAATGGCAAGGGACAACAGAGATGGTTCCCCTATGTTTCTTAATTCTCAGGTGTTCTCTCTCATTTGGTTTAGGCGATGGCTCAACTCATCCTGGTTCAAATCTTTGTTGGTGGTTTTGATTGGGTCCTCGATTTATATTTTCTTGTGCTTCTTGGGTTCCACGAGATTCTATGTTATTTTTTTTCATTCATTGTAGAGGTTTATAGTATGCAAATGAAAAAAGTTCCATTTTTTTACCAATTTGGAAATTATTAAAAATTTAATAAACAATAAAAAAATCAATAAAAATACAAATAAGAGCATTAAATTACCTATCCAATGCAATGAACACTCCCTTGATGGATGCTTCGGTAAAATTGGTGGGTGAGTGAGCTTCCTTGGTCCACACACTCACTGGTCTCTCCTTTCCCATTCACAGGTCGCATTTTTGTTTTGTTTGCAAAACATGCCCGCGGACTATTTTTTATTTTGTTTTTGCAGGTTTGTGTGTACACATGCTAGAGGCATGCACATACCAATAATGTGCACATGCTTAGGCTCGGCATTGAGCCTAACTATGCATGCACATTGCTAGATGTGCATGCACATCTATCAATTTTTTTGCTAGCGCGGCCTCCTTGCAACTGTTTTGGGGAGCATCTTTGTGCGAGACCCCCTTGGTGGATTCTATTTAAAAGGCATGTGTACAACCATGGAACCATTGATAGAACATTGGTAAAATTAATTTAAAATATAGAAATTATAAGATATAAATGGGGAAAATAATTTAGGAAATGATAAATAATAAATTAATAAAAACATCTACATGCTAAGAATAAATAGTAAATTAATTTTGTGCATGACAATAATAAATAATAATTTAATTTAAAATAAGAACATGTGCATAACAAATGAAAGAAATTAATTAAAGAGAAGATAAATTAAACACACCCTTTAATTAAGGATAATAAAATAATAAAACCAATTAAATGAATATTAAGACTACAGTGCACACACACTTAGGAAAATAAGACTATAACATAAGAAACTCTATAAAATAAATACAATGAGATGAGTTAGGATCATTTTTTTGGATCTTGATTCTTTCATATTTTTCCTCCTATGCGATGGGAGAGGGTTGGTTACAGTGACTTCCAATCGTGTTGATATAGTGCTTCTTCCATACAACCCTAGCTTGGGGATCCCTAGGGAAGAAGAGTACCCATAGGGAGTGTTGGAATCTAATCGTATGGGTTAATATAAAATGTAAATTATGTTTAATCTTCATGTCAAGTGAATAGGAAGAGTCACTCGATAGTCCAAGAGACCACTTGGAAAGATGAACCCAAGGGTCATTCTCATGTATTAATGTGTACAATTGGTTAATGATAATTGTGCTTCATGCCTATATTTCTCTTTCTTGTGTGTAGTTTCCTATCTTCCCTAATGGGTGCACTCCTCCCCTAAACTACTACATTGTTCATTGTCATCCCTCCATCTATTTAAAAAAGTAGCATGATGTGCCCAAGATGGTTCTGCAGTTTGTTGGGATCGAAGACGTGTTCACCTCCTCACTCTTGAAAACTTTGTATAGGCAAGTTTCTAGTGTCTATTAAAGACTTATGGATTTGTAACATCTGATTTATGGAGACTAAGTTCTCAAAATATCCATTCCATGAATAGATTGATTTGATGGCTAAGCCTGATAATGGTATCAATTCAATAGTGGTACACACTGCGTGTAACTGGAATGAAAATTGCGATGAAGTTGAGATCATGGATTGAGAAGGAGAATGTGATGAACTATCAAAATTTTCTCTCTCTATCGTGGGATATCTACTCGTGCGAACGTGGAATCCCTCATCTATTTTGAAGAGATTTGTTTGTATCTCTCCATTGCTACGTACATATTGTTTGCATATTTTTGTGGAATGTGACGTGTTGTGCCATTCCTTGGCTTCCCAAGGTGACCAGAGAAACCCTAATACAAACTCTCTTTTTGTGTTGTGCTCTCTATTGTGGTATATGTCTCCCTATAGGTGCATATGTATATATCTCCATCCATCCATGGAGAACGCTAATGTTGCAAGTCAATTTAACTGGTGGAGATGTAGTGTATGTACTCATATCCATTTTACTATTTCATATTGTTGAAGACCAGCTCTGTTTTCAAATATTTGAATTCAGGTAACGTGCTGTAGCTTCAAACTACTGAAGACCACAACGCAATGCTCTCGTGTTTCACTCTACGTGAGACTACTACAGCGTGGACCTAGCTTGGAGTCACGGTAGAGACTAATTCAACATTGACATTTATCATGCTTGATCTAACCATGGAGTGTTGAACGCAGACGTGCGTTGATGCATGGAGTGAATGAGAAAGCATATCTGAAATCCATGTCAATTTGTTGCTACTACAGGTTGATCTCTTCTCCAAAAAATTCTGCAACATATCATAACCGTGATGTGGTGAAACTCTAGCTTCTTGGAGCCTTTGGAGTGGTGAACCCTAGATGTGTGCAACAGGGTTTATTTTGGCATAGAATACTGCCACTATGCAATGGCTTGGCCACTAAATGCGTTGCTTTATTTTGGAGACCGCGTAAGAGTGATCTTTGCGTGCAGTGATTTTTTCTTATGCTTGAGATGTGACATCATTTTGAAGTTATCTCTGCATTGTGAGGAGACAAGACCTAGCGTTGAGGAGAATTATTTTTTATGCTTGGAGGTTTCCTCTCATTTGCTGACCATAACATGGAACCTAAACCCTAATCTCCTTCTTCACTAGCGAGCTACCATTTCTTTCCTTGGCGTGGACTCTCTATTCACCTTTCACTGAAATTAAACGCTTAGTTCCTGACATGGAGAGTCTCATAATACTTTTCAAGAATGCACCATATATGCAAGGATTCACTTCAGCCTCCGGAAGTTAATCTCTTCCATAGTGATCTTTTTTCTTTGTTGATTCATTATCTACATTTCAACTTCACTAGTTTGAAGTATCTATATCATATGGCTTCACCATTGTCATTGAGATGACTGTAGATGTTAGTGGCATACTGTGAGCTTATGTTATTAATTGGCACACAAATGTTTACAACCATATAATTCAAAGTGTAGATATTTAGGATTTAGAAATGTTATTAGGTCTGCTTACTTCTTAATATGATTTGGATTGGATTTTGTGTGAAAAGATTGTAGACCTGTAGCTTGAGTTATTTATCTTCAGAGATTGTGGTGTAACTTAATGTGACCAAGTTGAAACTGCTACAGAATGACTCTCTTAGAGCGTACTGGAGAATATTCTTTTTGTAAAAAGGTGGAAGAGACATAGACCTGCACCCTTCTTCTTTGTCTCCCAAACACTGTTAAATTGCAGGTATTGTGAAAGTTGAAAAATATTACATAAAAGATTTGCCACCGGTTTAGTCCAAACACGTTTGCACTTGTTACTACAAATGCTTCAAAAGAAGTTGCAAAAGCAGATCATAATCATTCAAGATCGTATGTATAGAAAATTCATCAATTCAACATTCAAAATTGTAACTTGCAAACTATTGTTTTTGTAAGTTCTAGTGCATTTTTGGTACTTGCATGTGTTTTTTTGTACCGATATCAAATTGAAGGAAAAGTTGAATTGCATTGTACTTTCTGTGCATTCTCGGTTGAGAACAACACCCTTCACTTTTAAGTTTGAGTCTGTTGAATCTTGTTTGTAAAGGGAAGAGTTGCAATAATCCCTCAATTTGATTGAGTCTACTTAGTTCTTCTTGCACAAGGATGCCTCACACAGTCCTCATAGTGTCTCAAACCAAAGAAATATTAGAGTTACTAAACACTCTAACACTTAGTACTTTAGATGAATTAATCATAATAAACAAATGAACTATCCAAACTATTATCAATCATTTGCAGGATTCAAAATCCAAAGAGGATGATGTACAAAAAATGAATCAACATTTTGAACTAGAGTTTGTTCACAACAACCCTCTCTTTGAAGATGGTTCATACACTAGTAGAGAAAGTGAGATAAATGACTAAAAAACTACTAAAAATCACATATAAATGACTAAAGTTAGTCACATGACTAATAGTCATTTATTGTTAGTCACTTATAACACGACTAAATACGTGACTAAAAAATTTTAGTCATTTATTTGTTGCTTTGAGTGAACACTTTGGTCGTATATTTAGTCATGTTTTAGTCATTGATTGCTATTATTTGGTCATTTATTTAGTCTTTGTTGGCTGCTATTAATCATATATTGTTCCTATGGGTCATGTATTTAGTCAGTGAATTAGTCAAAATAGTCATTAATTACGGTCGACAAGTAGTTTATTTAGTCATTTTAATATTAAATTTACGTCAACTAGTCGTATATCTAGTCATTGATTGATGTCAATTAGTCATATATAGTTATAATAGTCATTTATTGTTGTTAGTTGGTCATTTATTTAGTCTTAATAGTCATTTATTGTTGTTAATTGGTCATTTATTTAATCAAAATAGTCATTTATTGCCATCAATTGGTCATATATTAAGTCATTTTGTTTAGTTGATTTATGTCAATTGATGGTTGGTTATATATTGTTTATTAGTTGCAATCAGTATATATATTTATTACTTTAATGAACTCAATGTTCATTTATTTTATGTGAATAGTTTATTAAAATTGTATAACGCATAAACAAATATAATATTAGACTTGAATATAAATATGCAATTAAATATAAACATCACATATAAATAGGAACAAACATAATATTAAATTTGAATGGAAACATGCAATTATATATAAACATCACATATAGGAACAAGCATAATATTAAACTTGAATGGAAACATGCAATTAAATATAAACATCACATATATGAACAAGTTACAACATAAGATAAAGTAATATTCAATTATAACATAAAGTCAAATGAACATAATATAACACAATTGAGATAAAGTACTTCAAGATGAACATATATTTATGTAATAAAAAATGTCATAGTAAACATTGTTTTGGAGAGTTTCAAACTAGTGCAAATAGTACACCATAATAACAGATCCCTGAACAAACATTCAAATATTTAACCATTGCACAAAGAAGACATGAACTAGTGGGCCAAGCTGTCAAACAACTATGCCATCTTTTCCAAATATTTTATTGGCGACCGTATGAAGCTTCCTTCCTTCTCTTTCATACATTCATATCCATCTATTTTATCTTCATAAGCAAGGGGTACATTACTTTTGACCTTTAAAATATTCACATTTGCATCCCTTGATCCTTTCAAATTGACTGCATGTATAATAGATTGTGAGTGAATCCATCCAATTCCCACATATGCGTTGTCATACGGATCCAAAACTTTTACTTTATCGCCTTCTTGGATTTTATCAACAAATTTCTGCCAAAAAAAACACATTATATTGAAATTTGAATTTTTTTTACAACAACAATCAAACTCTAATATTTATCATAAAATCAATATATATATATATATATATATATATTGAGATATGAAAAATGGCACATCAATTATATTTTAATATTTAGCATTGCACTCACCTCAAGTACTTTGGAAGCACTATATATACATATATATAGATATTGAGATATGAAAATGGTACATCAATTATATTTTAATATTTAGCATTGCACTCACCTCAAGTACTTTGGAAGCACTATGAATGCCCATGTCCAATGCATCCTCATGATCATCATGATCACTATCCAAATTGACTTTTTGTTTCTGAGATCCTTTCATATAATTGCTCTACATGTGGTTTCATCATGCAAAAAAATATACAACATAAGATAAATGTTATATTAAGATTTGGAGTAAAGAATGCAATCAATAATTTTTTATCCAAAAGAACAATTATATTATAATGATATCTAGTATTCACCTTTTTTATACTTGGAATATTGACATTACATATACCCAAGGCTGATTGTGCAACATCAAGTATTTGGCCACTATATATTCCATAGCAACAATTTGTGGATCACTACTACTCTCATTGTCATCTAATGTACCTTTGCAGGCATCATCAATTTTGATAGGGACAACACGTTTAAGTGGTGACGATTTTTTTTTGTTTTGCATCTGGTTTCATCATGCAAAGGAAAACTAATAGCAATATTGTTGAACAACATTTAAAAACACAACAATTAACAAAACAATTGGATTAAGAGCATATAAAAAAGATGCAAAAACAACTTACTGAAGCATTAGGATCTCAGTCCATGTGGCCTTTTATTTTTTCTGTTGCTCTAATATAGTTGCTCTGCATGTGAGTTTATCATCATGAAAAAAAAATATTCATATTCGATTCAGAGTCCACGAAAAATGGAATAAATCAATTCAAATATTGTGATATATAAAATACTATTGCAAGTTCAAAAGTAACAACCATTAATTCCAATCCTTTTCACCGATACAACCTAATTATGGTTCACTACACAGTCATCCGATTGTATTAAGAGCATATAGAAATATGAAAAAACAACTTACTGAATCATTAAGATCACTGACATCCATGAGGCCTTCTCCCTTTTCTTATGATCTAATATCGTTCCTATGCATGTGATTTAATCATCATGCAGAAAAAAATATTCATAATCGATTCGGAGTCCGAGAATAATGGAATAAATCAATTCAAATTTTGTAATAACAATGCCAAAATTAAACTCTCCTAATAGGGAGCTAAAACCTCCAACAACATAGGAAAGATCATTCTTGATTGAAACAACACTGAAGTGTGGTTCCTGTGCTCTACACAATGGAAATTGCACTATGGGTATCCCAATTCCCATCCTGTAGTGCAATTGCAATACATATATACATTCATTTACAAGGTCAATCTTGATAAAACTGAATGGACAATTGTCATTTTTCTCAAGAGTGTTGTGGCCATTATGATCACAACCCGAGAGTAGAAACCCCCAACCCATTAAACAAGTAATCCCTTTATGCAACGCCTTGCACCAATGATAGATGCAAGAAGATGTGTCCTACATGTAAATGGAAAAGTACATCAAGTTGAAGCAAGAAATTTTGGTCAACAATTAGGAAACCGGTCTTCACAAATCCAAAATGGCATAAATGAGTCTACTGTTGAAACATAAATGGAAAGGGAGCGGCTATTACTAACAAAAATTATAGAATTGAAATTGAATATTGTAAGTTTAATAGAGGAACTGCATGCATTCAAACTAAAACTAATCAGTTACGATGGAAGTTGAGCTTTGATTCCAGTTGGGAGGAAGAAGAGATCTATTCCAGCTGGCACAAATGCAGAACATTAATATCTAAACTAGGAGATGTAGAAAAACATAGAAAATATTTGATGAAGAGGGTAAACTCCGGCAAAGTAAACTATTCAAATCATATGCTGAAAATCCCTATCACTAAGAATATATATCAGTAGAGGGTGTCCCTTGTCCCACAAACAAGTGGGTCTCATACACCAATTTAGTGTATATCACCCAAACAATAATATGTGCGTTGAATGGAAACCCAACAAAAGTAGTGCAAGTTGATATTAAACAATTAAGCACTAGCATATTTTCTTTGTCGGTCAACTCTTAATAGATATTGAGCAAGGGGAGTAGATCTTCATTGTTGACCAACACTCACCAAACACCAAACATGTAATACAAGATCATTTGTTTGTCAGGCACAAGACAAACACTTAG
This sequence comes from Larix kaempferi, assembly GCA_027924585.1. Taxonomy (NCBI): domain Eukaryota; kingdom Viridiplantae; phylum Streptophyta; class Pinopsida; order Pinales; family Pinaceae; genus Larix; species Larix kaempferi. The sequence goes on from BSBM01001346.1 coordinate 15,417,937, forward strand.
TATAAATATTATGAGAACATTAAACCATTTGATACACGTTTAAATGTGACTTACACTTGTAAGCCATGTCAACATACCTCTAATTTTTTGGAAGCATCAACTAGTAAAGGAAAGAAAACAAAATTCTTAACCAAAATCCCATACAAAAATCAATATAGAGAGGCTACAAGATGAGGAGGGAGGGTAAAAATACAAAGGAACAAAACCTTCAAACTATAGTTCATGCAAAAGAACTAAATTCCTTAGATGTTGTGAAAAAATAGACTAACATTCAATGGATTTCACTCGATAGTTACCAGATCAGGACTTCCCTTGAGTATAGGAAAATTTAAAATACAGGGATCAAGAGAGCAAAGTTATAAAGTAATAATCATGCCTATATTTGAGCACAATCAACAAAATTTGGCAGATATGATAGCTTAGCATGATTGCAAAATAAAATTCTACAAAATAAAATCTGAGCGCATGAAAGGACTAATCTCTTTCAAATCGATAGAACTTCCAAGATTGTTATGTTTATCAAAAAATAGTGAATCAATAAAGAGATTCATACTATTTCTTGAAGATAAATTGCCTTCTATTACAGAGTATTGCATTGAAGACAACTATCAAGTTGCTAAACGGAGAGGAAAAGGAATAAAACAAATAATTTGGGAGATTAGGTGCCTCAATTTTCCTTGGAAATACTATTATGTGAATGCTCTATATGAGAGGCATAATCGTAGGGATGATGTACAATTGGGCCAAGTACTTGTTAATAATGCAAGAAAACTGAAAACATGTTTTACGACTAAAATATAGTTGCAGAATACTTGAATTTGGATTTATATACCCAAGAATTCTACTATGAAGGAAAGAGACAAATGAAGAGGGGGAAACCCACATATTCCATCTGTGTTCTATATTAATGCAATTGGACTACCATAAGAAACACTCCAAGTGTTATTTGAAGTAAGGGAAAACATGTGTATATGAGTTCTAGCTTAAGGAAAATGGGCTAGCACAGGAAACACTCCAAGTGTTATTTGAAGGAAGGGAAAACTTATGTGTTCAATTGTGTTTAAAATAATTTCCAAAATTAGTTTGTGAAATCGAAGAAGATGAACCCGAAGAAGAAGTAGAACAACAACTAAGTAGGAAATTGTGTAGTTTCTGCGCAATTTCTGAGAAGTATTTATAGACTTTTCACTGTTCAGTTATGATTTTGTTCATGAAAGTGCATATCTTTGTATCATGTTCTCAAAGTTAACAATTAGCATATTCACCACCTGAGGGTGAAGATCCTGTATCCAATAAGATCAAATCTACATATTTGTCAATCCACACCAAATTCTACAGGATCTAGCAACATTTTATTATTGGATTAATTTCCAATTATCATAACCATTTTGATAGAAGAAACACTTATAAGAAATGTATCTTGTGGTAAGAAACAACAAAAACTTATGTGGAAAACATGTCTTGCAATAGGAAAGGTTTCCCATAGGATATGAAAAAGAGAATCAAGAAAAAAAAGTAAATTAGTGGTGATTTAGGAGAGAAACATGAGAGCAAGACCCACATGGCTTCCCCACAACCAATTGATACTTGAGGAGGCATAGCCCCCCTTGTTTTTTTTGTATCTCTTCCTCACTACAAAAGTGTTTGGAACCCTAACTTTTCTCTAAACCACTTGAGGATATTTCTCTAATCCCCAAGAGCTCGCATAACCTTCTCGATCTATTTTGAAAGCTCTCAAGTGGGGGAAAGAACCAAATCCTACTATTCCAACAAGCCATAGTTGAGTTGTTGTATAATTCCAGAACATAAATTCGTTATCTTTCCAATTCTAGACTGGTCCTACTGTAGCACATAGCCCAAAGACAAACAATCAAGCAGAGACAAAAGATGGCGGGAAACTAGACCAAGCTTAGGCATAGTTAATATTGAACCAAGAGACCCAGAAATATGCTGGAAATCAATGCAAATTTGCAGATAAAACTTTGGGAAATATAACATGTCTCAGGCTTGAAACAAGCCTATAACAAGCATGCTACAAGAGAAAACATGGGAACAAAATATGAGAAGAGACTGAGCATATGAACAGGTGGCAAAAAACATAAAAGAGTCACCTGCATGGATGCCTAGAAGCAAAACGAGACCTTTCCCTTGAATAATGAACCGAATTCAATACAACCACTACAATATATGTAAAAGGAGGTTTTCTGAGGGGAAGCATGAAAAACAAACCACATATACTTTTCATCAATTGGTTATTAATAAAATAATTCCATATGGCTATGAGCCTCCATGTTCAGATACTTTTCATCAATTGATTATCAATAAAAGAAAACCTGCATGTCCTCCTATTTATAACCATGAACCCCAATAAGAAGGATATGAATCAAGCACAAGGCTCACACTAGTAATAAAATGGGAAAGATGGCATGTGCCATCAACCAAAAATTCAATAGTTTCCCAAATTCAACTAACAACTCGAGGCATAATTACAAGTGAGGAGAGTCATGGCATGTGTTAAGCGAAGCATAAAGGTATAATCATTAGAGGAAAAAGCATAAGAAATCCCTCTCCTCATAGTGGAAAGAGGAACCTTGACTGTTGTTCCATGTTGTCAAGGAAATTCTGGTACCTTTCAACCATTCTACAAGACAATTATTTGATTGAATAACATACGTAATACCCATACCCTATGAGCACCAATATAAATAGTATATGGTATAAAATTATATGGCATACTCATTCTCCTATGTATCAAATTTAATTACCAACCTTAGTATCATATACATGGTTTCCTTGAAGTGCTTTACAATGGAATACTCTTCATCAATACAACAAACTTACCTTGTATGAATCGATGTCCTTACTGATTACATGTAGAAACAATTGGCGTAACAGAGGCAACCAGCTTCAAAAGTGTATCATTGATCCCGTATATGCATTGTATTACATGTTGGTACCCATAATCCATGTTGACATTTTCATTTACAGTGGTTGCTAAAAGTTTTCATCTTTCAACTCCAATAGATGGCAGTGAAATATCTGGTGACAATGTATTTTTCTGTTGGATCTTACTGTTAGATTTATTAGAACCCAATGCTGCCATATATTTCACAATATCTTATGCACTTGGTTATTTGTTACCATATTCCATCTAAAATACAATGCCAAGTTTTAACATACATTCAGTTCAATAAACAAATCCAAGTAAATAACACAACATAAATGCAAGCAAAAAGGCATACACTTGCTACAAATTTTTCTTCTTTCTCCTGCAACCCACCTCAAACAAATGAATATGTATCCCTCACAGTATCTCTTTATTTATTTATTTCCTTTGTTCCTCTTTGAAAAATATTATGAGGAACGCATACTTTCCTTCAATGCCTCCCATTGTTTGGGAGTTAGAGAGGAATATATCCTATCTTTTCCCTCCATGGTTTATTTTCTACAATTGTATCTAAAATTGTTCATAAGAATTTGCATCTTTTGCTTGTAATGTTTTCTAGAGATTTGTCCACCGACAGTATCAAAATAATTTTCCATTTTTCGTATAAAATTTTCCACAACTCTTAGATCTTGCTCTGCAAATTTTGACTTGCAAATATCCAAATGAGCCCTACACCATGTACCCAACTCGATGGAGCACCTGCTGGCATTTTTCCCAATGGGATCACCATATTTCGACACCTCAACCAAGAATGACTTCTTACCTTCTAAGTTTATTTCTTTTGCATTCCTCTCCGTAGATATATACCAATGTTGGATCAATATTTGTCTTTTAACAACAACAAACACATCTTTTGAACCACTTCCATTATTTCTAGCTGATCCAGTTTCATAAAAATTCATAGATGTAGGAGGTGTATTTTGAGCCGGTCCAGATGTAAGCAGTGTCTCTTCATGACTTGCATTAACCAGAGCTGCATGATTCTTGGCCATGTTAGGTGTGGCAGTAGGTATGTTAGTACCGAACTCCTTAGGTGTGGCAATATGTATCCCAATACCGGTCTCCACAAGTGTGCCTTCAAACATGTCCTTTAATTTTGAATAAATCAAATGCAAACTTGATCTAAGTTATTGTTTTTCTCATTTTAAACAATAATGTCTTGTAGAGCTCGTGTTAATAGAGGATTATGCTCCTCAAGTTTCACATCACCATGTGTTATATCAGGATGCACATCACAACATCTCTTTGTTTCATCAACATCATTTGTTGAATCACAAATGTGTTGGCTTTTATGGGTTGGCAACACTATATCTTTACTTTCCTTTGATTTTTTTGTGGTTTTTCTTTGCAATATTTTTCTTCCCTATAAAACAAAAACTATATCATATTAGTATTTATATACATGAATTTATTGCCTATAAAACATTAACAATGTCTATCAAACAATTAATATACTAAAGTGGTTTAATAAATTGCCTATTTGCAAACCAAGAAATGATAAATATCGATCATTCTCAGTCATGTTTTCTCTATGGGCACGCTCATAGTATGAAAATCCTTCATCTTTATCGATGTCATCTAATTTACACATCAAGATCTTTTTCTTCACCTCCTGAAGTCCAACAATTCACAACCAACCACTTCAATCAGTAGAACAACAATGGAAGAATGATCACATTTCTATATCAAACATTTGTACAATTAATACAAAACATTTTAAAATATAAATTATAATGAAGAACAAATAGTAAATCTACTTTATCATCTTCATAAGGAATTCCAAGGAAGTGGTGGTTGGTATATTTCCATAGTTCAAGGGACTCATGTGACTCTTTATCAAAGTGTATTGAAAGATGAAATCTTAGGGGGTTATTTCTTACCTTGGTGCCTCTTTTAAATCAACATTAGTAAATACTGATAAAACATAATGGATTTTTTACAAGGTATGACCCCTTACTATTAGTGTTATCATAAGAAATTAAAAGAAATATTCGGTGTCACAGGGGAAGCACCTAGAAGATCTATACAATCAATATTAATATCATTCCACTCTCTGGGATCGTGGTTCCCTCATCTTTAAATAGCTTGACTGCAACAGGAAGGGAATCACCAAAGAGACTATTGCTAACATGAATAGACAAAGAGAGGACTAAAGGTAAAACCCATAAGCGGGATGTAACGTCCCCTCCCGCCTTTCAAATGCAGGGGAGAGAACATGACCAATCATACGGGGCTTTTGGCAGACTTAGCCCCAATATTCTTTCTTTTTTTTTTCTTCATAAATTCATAACAATTAAAAACTTTTGTGTGCAGAATCAACTTAATATAAACACAGTGGAATTAAACATAATAATACACAAACAGAATGAAATGCATCAACATGTTTATCTTAAGCAAAAAGGTGATTCCATATACAGAGATTCAATCTCATTCTCATGCTATTCACAGATTCCATCTCAATTTGATTACCATGAATATTTAACATTCAGATTGAACGCATTGCATAACACAGAATGTATATAAATTAATTCACAAGAATACTTATCTTGAAATGTAAATGTCCAACGATTGGCTACGGGAGCGCAACGTTCCACCCAACCATAGATCTCTATCCAGCCTATATTCTTTCAGCTGAGAGATCACCCCCGAGCTGGGCTGTGTATCCACTAAGGGAAGGACTAGCTGGGCTCACTCACAACCATGGTTTCGGTCATCAGCTATGCTAAGCCAACACACCGTTGGGTTTATCAAGCATTCAAGCAGATAGAGGAGGGTAACGTTAAGCCAGTGAGCTCAACCACAGAGCTACAGTCATCTCAAGTGAACTCAACAGTCAGGCACCCACATTACCTACCACATCCAACACAAGGAAGATCTCCTTTTCTGTTACACAATCCCTCAGGCAACTCTTCCCTCCAGTGCTCTTCAGGATGGGCATAGAAAGGTCCAGCTGCTAATCCTTGAGATCCTATCCTTCACTGGGTTTATCAAGCACACCCAACCTCTGGATAGTCATTCCCCACTTTATTTCTCACCATTGTACTCACCAAATAACTCAAATCCGTCACTGGTTTTCTGGGTTGCAAAAACTGGGTATTCCTATGGATTTCGGGATAGCTAATGCTCCCAAATTCGCCCCAAAGTTCATACCAATGGATCCCCCATTGTATTTCACTGTCCAATACCAAATCTGGGCGTTTTTGGCTTCTCAAAACGTGGGTTCTTTCAAAGTCGCGATTTCTGGTTTTTCTCCCTGCTGGCAATTCGTTTTTTTGATGAAAAATGGTGCTGGTAAGTTTCACAATGGAATGGGGATGAGGAAAAAGCAACTCCCATCAGGTAGAGTGGCTTGTGGTACAAGAAAACAGAGCCCATACTCTACCATACGAATTTCTGGGCTGCCCATGCTCCATTGAAGCCATGGACTGAATTCCTCAACCACTTCCTTACAACATAATTAAATGTCAGCAAGGTAAGTCAAATGGGTTCTCAAGGTGACATATGGCAGCCTATGGTTCAATCCCATAACCCCCTCACCACTCCCTAGTGGATACACATGGCCCCTTCTCATTCGTTGCTCCCATAGCCAGTTTTGGTATTTTATTTCAATATTAAATATTTACATCAATTTACAATATCCCATGGCTTAATAGCACGTGGGTAACACAATATCAAAGCGTGTCTAATTTAAATAAAATCTGAGCATAAACTAGCGGGGCCTTGGCCTTGAGCTCCACGCTAGGGAAACATACAACGTGTGTATACAATATTTACATTAGAAGCCAATATTTCATAAGGGTCAAAATTGGAGTATTATACGGGATCCCCATGCCAACACAATAAAAACAAGACTGTTGGCACATCAAGAACCCAAATGTGCCTACACATTCCATGAATATGAGAGGTAAGCATAGCTCTCTAAATACGACATCAAATTAAGCATGTGCATAATGCCAATCAAAATTGGAATGCTCACAAAACCATTTTGAACTATGTTGTTAATCATTAGTATTATGCCCATGCTTATAATAGGTAAATGTTCAATCTTGTGATAATGTAAACATGCCAATGAACCTCATATGCAAAACAAAAAATAATATCAAAATTTAATCAACATATAGAAAGGTCTGCTTAATTGCCCGCCATAAGTTGTTAACTACTAAATATCATAGGAAATCATGCATGTATTTCATTCATTATGTCTTTTCTACTCATAAAAAGATAACAAGTTAAGGAGACAAGATAACTAGTAAGGATGACAAGAAAACAAGTAAAGATGACAAGATAACAAGTTAAGGTGACAACCTAGTTAAAGTGACAAATCATCATAATCGTCTTCATTGCCACCAGGATCATAATATCTGCCATCACTTTTGTATGCATCTATCTGATTTTCATCCGCACCCTCATCTGTGACGTTCAATATTGCATTCTCTCTCCCAATATCTTCGTTAGTAATGAAAGTCTTCTTCAAACACTGTAGCCTCATCTTCAACCACTTCTTCAAATGCTTCTTTTAAATTATCATATTGCACACCAACCATTATATCGACAACTTCCATGAATCTTTGTTTCAAACGAGACTATGTTTGTATGACATACAACCATCCAGGGATTCTTACATCATCAATACGAAATGATTGGTTAATTTGAATAGGGGAAACATATGGCTCATCAGTCTCTAATAAAAATTGTCGTGTATTTGAATGTACAAGTCCATACTAGTCATGTTGTATTGTCGTTTGTTTGATCCACTTACATTTTAATAATATAGGACTTTGTTCACCAAAACCAACTTGAGTAATTTCTTGGATGAATCCAACATAAAATTTCTTCTCAGTTTCATGATGAAATTCAACACAATAATAATTTCCCTTTCCCTTGTCATTTTCTTCCACTCTTAAATGGATACCATAGACCCACATTCTAGTAAAACACCAAGCCCATAAATGTGGAAGCTGTGAAATATCAGTTTCCTCCGATGCTAGATATTCACCTTGTTTTTCTACATCACGGATCCATTCTTCAAATTTCAGAAAATAATCACGTCCTCCAATCAAATCATGACGCCCGTGCTTTTGAGGTGGAGGACGTTGACTCCATTTTTCTCTCTCTTCTTCATATTTTCTACATAGAATATGAACGAACAAGATAGTTAGACTAATAATATAAATGTGTAAATGCAATTCATTAAATAAATTATTGTGTAAAAATTATTTTTACATGCGCCACTTATCAAATGAAGAAGTGTTTTGTAGTACATAGGCATGTATCGCACTTATTTATTCATGTGATAGCTTTAAGAAACATCCATTTACTTCTAATAATTCACCTACACCTCTTTCCTCTTCATCATCATCCCATACACGACGATTGACATTTTTAAAATTCTTCATATATTTTGTGCAAAATCCCATGGCATGTTGCATTGAATATCCCTTGGACATGCTACCTTTCGTTTTTTCCCTAGAATGAAAAAATGATTTCAAAGCCTTCATATATCGTTCTATAGGATACATCCATCTTGTTCTTACTAGGCCACAATGCTCTATTTCATATTGTAGATGCATCAAAAGATGCATAGAAATGTTAAAGATTGTTGGTGGAAATTCTTGTTCCAATAGACAAAGGACTTCAACAACCTCCTCCCTCAAACTATTAAAGTTCGAAGGATCTAATACATGTAAACTCATTCTCTTTAATATTGGGCCCAACCTTATAATTTCCAATCTTGGCCCCTTTTCCAAATTTGATATGATGACCACAATAGGTAAAATATTCTAGATTATGACATGATATTCATGGGTCTTGTGGCCTTTTAACCTATTAATGTTAGGTTGGATTCTAATACTACTACTTACATATCCAGTTGGAAAGTGAGTCTGTGACATCAACTTCAAGAATTGTCCACATTGTTCCTTTTTCCAGATATAAGGAGAGCTAGGTTTTCTATATTTTTCACCATCATATTTTTCAACCCAAAGATTTCGACGAATCTTTATATGTTGAAAGTCTTCACGTGATGCAACTGTATCAAAAGCGCCAAAAAGAGATTCTAAAATTGCATAGGCTATATTTTTCTCAGTATGCATAAAGTCAACAATATGCCTAATGGCTATATCCTTAAAGTATGGCGACTTATATAATATGCACAATCGTTTTACACCGCTTTCATTACATGGATAATATATTACCACAAACCCCACCACTTTCAATAAACAACATTCTTTTTTGTCCATTCTCAATAATGTATTCAACCGTTATTGGAAATGGTGCTTCACGATTCTCTTCATGACCATTGAAACGTGTTTTTTGTCAACGATATGGATGATCCATTTTAAGGTAAGCACGATGTCCACAATAAATACACTTATGCAAAAAATTTGAGTACCTCACAAAATCATTAAATTTGCAATCAAGACATCCATGGTATCCATGAATAGTGAGACTAATATATGTGCCATATGCAAAAAGATTGTGAATTGTAAACAATAATAAAGCTCTTAAAGTGAATTTGAATGAATGACCATGATCCCTTAAAAATTGAATTGCTTCAATTCCTTTCCACAATTCCATTATATCATCACATAATGGATCTAATTAAACATCGATTGTATCGAAAATCACACTTTTCTTTCTTGGTATGATCAATGATAACATCAAGAAACATGGCTTAGTTGTTAACCATGGAGGCAAGTTATAATTTATTAAAAAAACTAGCCAAGTTGACCATTTATTACTTTCATATGAGAATGGGTTCACCCCATCTAGATCCAAACCCAACCTTATATTACGAGGATCTTAGACAAAATCGAGCCATCTGTTATCAAATTCCATCCACGTCTTAGAATTGGGCACATGTCGTTGTTTCCCATCAGTGCTCTTATTTTGGGCATGACATTGCATAAGTTCAGCAATGTATCTGTACCTACACATTTGGAGTAGTCATGGGATTAGCGGAAAGTGGAAAACAACCTTTCTAGGAACCATGGTTGATTTCAACCCTAGTTTATACCTTTCTTCTTCACATTTCGAACATCTAATCTCACTTGCAATATTTTTCCGAAATAACACACAACCATTCACACACGTGTGGATGTTTTCATACCCTAAGCCTAGCTTAGTGATTTGATTTTTACATTGACTTCATTTTGTTGGCAATGTTGAGTCAGGTGGTAACAACTGACTTAATAATTCCAATAACTCATCTAGACTCTCATTTGTCCAACCATGCTCCACTTGCAAGTTAAAAATTTGAAGGATTGTTGTCAAATGACTTAACTTGCAATTAGCATACACAGGTTTTAAAGCATCCTCCATCGAATTGGCACAACCATCATTTACACCCTCATTCAACATTCTATCAACTTCAAACTCTTCGTCTAACATTGTTTCCTCTGCATCTATGTTTTGTGCCTCTTTATCTATGTTCCCTACCTCTTCATCTATGTTTGGTGCCTCTTCATCTCTCACACTACGCAATTGTAACATATCTTCATAATAATTGTGATTCCAAGGGCTTATACCACAATGTCCATTTCTTATCATATGTCAGAAAATCACAGTTATGTTTCTCACTTTTCCACCCTGAAAACCATTACATGGACATGGATATATATTCTCTTACCTCTCATTGGCTATTCTCTAATCATATGCATGGTATTCATTAGTTGTCAACCTTTGACGTTGATCCATATTTGATGTTCTACATTTAAATATTAATGATCCAATATGTTAATTAACAAATTTAAAATAATTTAGATATACAAGGGCACAATTCAACTACATTGGTGTTAACAATAGCAACTTCAAAAGGAACTAAGATGAAAGCATTCAATTTGATGACAAGATGAATTGCAAGATCAAATGCAAAAGAAAGCAGAAAACTAGGCATTGCTTCTTAGTTATCTTTAAGTAATGTTTTAACTAATTACAAATGCTCTCAAACAAGCAAATAAACTTATCAAAAATATCGGGGAAGATTTATTATAAATGATCATTTTGCAGCATATATAATTATAAGGTCAATCCTAATAAAACTAAGGCATTTGCCTCAAGAATGAAACTAGGCCTTCAAATACTGCTTGGTTTATTTGCTAATCCTTCCTTCCATATAGGTGTAAGGAACTATGGAAGAGTTGTTAGGGATGCTCATTTTGCACCATATCAAATCTAGCCAATAGGATGAGAGGCCTCTACAGATCAAGGAAAATGACAACCAAATTGTAGTGGGATTCCTAGAAGGGTCTACTGGCCACCTTGTAATAGATGTCTACATCCTGGTTATAGCTGCAAGATTTGTAAAAGATACCAATATTTGTTGGAAAACCTTAACTCTGCAACAAAATGCAAACTTGTTTCTCAAGCATGCTTTTGTATTTTTCAAATTTCCAAAATTCCTAATATTAAACAAGGGATACCATCTTATTTTGTGATTTTCTAAAGCAACACAGTCATCCATTGATGTCAAGGTGAAAAAATAACTTCCTTATATCCTGAGACAGATTAATGGAAATAAGTGGAGACCTGGAGGGTACTCCAATCAAATAGAATATGAATCTCTTAAGACCTAGAAACTCAATTAATATAATTAGATTACATTGGAATCTTACATTCTTATTTATGTACCTCAATATTTCAAAGGAAGCAAAGATCTTGGAGAGTTTAATTTATTTCCATAAATATCATTCAATGCCTTTTTACTATGAATATATGAATGCTTCCTCACCAATTTGGTATATATGCAATCTTTTTTGCCCATGTACATACATTATTTTCCTTGTTTACTATTTTCCTATGCTTCAAGATCTGCTAAATTGGTTCCTCATGTTAAGGACCATTTTAGTGTCAACTTCAACTATATCCTTTCAATTGATGTTATTGAATAGAGTCTCAAGATCTGCTAAATTGGTTCTCCATGTTTAGGATCATTTCGGTGTCAACTTCAACTATAGCCTTTAAATCAATGCCACTGAGTAGAGTCACATATCTTGAAAGATATTTCTATAGGGAAAATTAATGAAATGGAGGTAACATTTCCAAACTTTAGGGATCACTCATAACATCTATCATCATCTACCCTATGACATAGAAAAATGATATGATATATTTGATTTT